>NW_027020228.1:3281159-3367156 GCF_013076305.1 Rhopilema esculentum | reverse complement strand
ATTCTAGTAGTGCTGGCTGACGGTGGTGTGTTGGCGTCTGAATACATTGCCCTTTTTAGACGTAAAAATAAACAATGTGGACACCAACTTAAAAACCTGTATTGTTAATAAAATTGAAGTCTCGAGGCTTACAGAGTTTTGCTTCACACTAATCATTTTGGTAGGATCTCCGGTAGAAACCTAAATGTCACCTTCTTTGCTCGTGCTAGCTAAAGTTTCTAAAAAACCAACCCGGTTCCAGGTTTCTATTGTCCTAAATTGTCCACTAAAGTTTACTAGTAATTAAGAGAAAAAATAATTTTTATGATAAAGTGCTTTACAGAAATACGAATAAATTAAGAGCGTAGTCGAGAGAAGGATTTTCGCTTTTTTTGTTATTTGAAACGAACTTAACTTTTAAATTAACAGATACAGCGGTGCAAGCAGCTTAGCATAACGTGAAAGACTCAGGGGAAAGTCCAGAGCGCTAAGCAAATACTGAATAACTATTACAAATTACAGAAACCAACACTGACAAATTGATAGGTTTAAATCAAATTTAATTACTGAAAATCTCTCTGAAGTTTAGGCTATCACAGTCGATTCTAAAGATAAATGCATATACTAGTTTGAAGTTAACGGAAATATGCCACTGAAATTGAGAGTAATCTGCTTTTCTTAGGGTTCTCGATGATGATAATTTAAATGTTTATGCTCATAGATGTGGTGTATTAAAGATGTAGCAGCCAAATGGTTAAATTCTGTGAGATTTTTGACTGCGAGATTTTTGGCTTTAAAAGAAAAAGGGATGATCGAGAGTTCATTTTTAGTTATTTCGCTTCAAATATTTTCCAGGATATGTAAGAGAAACTTAACAGGAGGGTCAAATCATGAAGAAACAAGAGAATGCTCAATTCCACAACAAATACCTTTCGGTAAAAGGGTTGATATGAAATTGGGATGCATTAAAAACATCCCATTGATTACAAGGCAGATTTTCTTGCGAGAATACAGCCTGTACGCCATATCCTTTCGACAATACGACGATAGGACGGCAAAAGCTGCAGCCGTGGCTGAGCTTGCTGATGCTCTTAGTGCCACGAGCGGGTACTACTGCTCTCAATTATTTGTAAACGTATTTGGATAAACACGAACAAGATTTCTCTCTAATTGAACTAACAACTGCACTTCTATTAATATATCCTTTCAGCAGCGTGGGTTGCCTATAAAGCTAAAAATCTCGAACGATCTAGGTTTTACTAACTACTAGCAACTAACAGTAAAACAGATAACACACAAATTGTGCATAAAACCCATGTGTTCGGTTCTTTATAGTACAAAAGAGAATAAAATTAAATAAGTCGCTTAATTTAGGCCAAGCTAAATCCACAATTTTGGGCCTAATTTTTTGCCATTAGATGTGGCCTGGTTAAATCAAAGCTGGCAATATTTTTCATTGTTTTTGTCTAAATTTTCCCATCCTGTAATTTTTTAGGATTTCCAGGCACATGCATGGGTTATAAAAAATTTGATTGTTAATTTCTGGTCATTTTTATCGAGGCTCATTACGAGGTGGAGACCAAAAGTCATTGGCCAAGGCAGAAAAAATCGCAAGTGTTCAGGGGAAAGTATTTAGTCGCCAGCGACAAAAATCGCCGTCGTTGGCGACAAAAATCGCCGTCGTTGGCGACAAAAATAGCTAGTGTGCGCTAGGCTTAAATGCTGCTTACGAGTAGCGCCGTGACTACCAAGCCCAGATTGAATTGCGCAAAATGAACCATATGACGTTAAGGTTACGGTAAACGTTTTCTGGATGAAAAACATCCTTTTTTCGATTATCTCACATTCAAGTAGTTGAACTTTCAAGGCACACAATGATACCAACATTGAAACGAACAGAAATCTTGAAAATGGAAAAAATGCCATGTAAACGAAGGTTTCCATAATTTCTTTATCAGAACATTTAGTTGAGGCCTGAAAATCTCTTGACCTGTTAAGTGTTGCTTTGCGGTGGTTGTGGTCGCATGTCTCATTTAAAATATCGCATGGCACATCCATGTATCCCATGTACGGCCGTGTTTATTTAAACAAGCTTATTGATCTTAAAGATTCAAGTGACTTGACCCGGATTACGTTGTTTACGAGTGTACCTTGCAAGCAAGATCAGTAAAATCTCGTTTTCTCCAAACCCACAAATCCTCTACATACAGGTAAGAAAAAGCTATTGTGTACCCAAGAAGTCAATCGAATGGCTCAAAAATTTGCCCACGGCCAGGACAGATGTCGGGTAAGCAAACAGTGTCTCAAAATTTTTGGATTTGCTCTGGTCCGTCTTTTATAGCCAAATACAGCTATGAGAGGGAAGAAAAATTGTTTGCCAATTTTTGACAGGGTACAGTTTCAAGGGGAGGAGGAATTTGAAAAATCTCAGACAAATTTTGGTAGCTTAGGATCTGCGCGTTCTGCTGATATAAGTCAGATTTTGATACCTAAAACGCAAGGGTACAAACTAGCTTTTGAAGGTGGTTTACTCATTTAAGCAATAATTTGCCTGGAAAATATAATATAATTATGGTTGGAATCACCATGTTTTTGTGCATCGAATGATGTATAGTGTAATCTGATTCCATCAATAGTTTGATTTTTAGGGAGAGAAAACCAAATATCGTGTCAAAAACGTTTGCCCTAACCTTAATAGGAAAACAGCGTATCCTAAAACGTTTCAAAAAACAGAATCATTCACTTCTTTTGCGACCCCTTTTTCGAGGTTAGAAGATTTTCTTCTCTTCTTCCGGCATAAAAAATCAATAAACTGGATTAACAAATAAATCAGCTCAAATACAGAAAAAATTGATGCACCAATCCATATTCCCATCTGGCCTCCAATTTCTCCAACAAACCTTTCAGTAGTATACATTTTAAGTTCAGTTATTTTCTCATACTCCATACCCCCAAAAAAGACGCTGATTACAACGATGTGCTTATGGATCCTTGGGTCCTCTGATGTCATCTTTGCAGTTGATGAATACTTGCGAAATTTCGTTTCTGTACACGGTAGCTCGCAGTTGCAGGAGGCGTAATTCGAATCAAGGAGCTTTTCAGTAATTGTCAAAGAGCATGAAGCTTCGCTTTGATTTCTTGATAGTTGCTTTCTCATCGCTTTTGGTAAAAGGTGGCTATGCCAAGCGAATATATAAGAACATCTTTGTGAAACTTGGCTAAGGAGGCAAGACAATCTGCAGTTGCTAACTGTATAATCACCTTTGAAAAGCAGCTTCATGTTTTCGCCATTTGTGCATTTTGATGGGTAAGGAGGTTTAAGCCTCGTAATCTCGGTCTTTTTCATTTCAATAAAAGTCTGATGGCCGATTGGAGCAAGAATTCTCCCAGAATCCAGAGACGGAAATTGTTTGTGATCTTGTATGAGAACATGAACGGCGTCTGTTGGAGAGGTATTAAATTGTACTCCATTTGATAAATTTACAAATAAAATAATATCGAAGGTGAACCCAAGATTAACCGATTTTTGTATGGCAGTTCCATTCGCATTTACTTTGTAGCAATAACCTTGGTTGGCCACAAGTACTCTTTCGATGGCAATGTCATGTTTGTCAGGGGTGATAATAAACATGGTGTTGTTATCATATGCTAGATCTTCTAGAGAGGAAGCTTTCCATAATATGTCATCCATGTTGTCTATACGTCCAAGCCAGTTATATTTAACGGTTATGTTTTTCTCTTTTGCGAATTTTGTGACTTTAGCTTTACTAAGGCTTGGCCCGCATACTGTTACAGCTGGAATCTTCATTTCTGATACCCTGACAGTTTCTTCTTTTGTTAAAGACGGGCTTTTGAAGTAGCCCCGAATTGTTGGCATCACTGTCAAAATTACAAGTGATACGAAGAAAAGAATTAGCAACAACCAGATGCATCTCATTGCTTTTGATTTGGTCGAAAGCAATCTTCCGAATCCATGCATGGTCACACTTGCTGCTGATTCTTTCAAGTCGTTTGCTGTTCTTTGATCCATCTTTAAAGTTGTTAATAATAACAAATTTTGTTACCGCTTGCTCTTTCCTTTGGTTTTCTTTCCTTCGGGTTTGTTTCCTTCGGCAACTGAGAAGAATATCTGAATCTTCTTGGTATCTCTATCCAACCTCTGTTCTAGAAGCACAACGTTCTGTCAGTGCACCGTTCAGGGTTACCAATAGGCTCTGTGGCGTGATATGATTGGGGAATTACATTTACGTTGCCGATTTGACACTTAACGATAGATCTATTGTATAGTCCAATCAATGGGAAATTGAATGGCCATGGAAATTGAATGGCCATGGAAATGAGTTGAGGAATAGTGCCTTTACGGAGGTGTTACAATCAAAGAACAGTCATTATTCAAGTACCGGCAATTCCATTTCACAAGATGCATCTGCCATTTAATATGGCCGAAAAATACTACCCAAAAAGTAGTATTAACGAGAGTGAGATATATGGTGCAATTACAGGTGTCTCGATTTCTAATTTGATGAATACCACACGTGTGATAGAACGAATAACGAAATTTCCATATATGGATAGATATATAATATCACGCATGAATCATTTACGAATTCATTTAAGTATGTTCATATATAATCTGAAGAATTCACCAGCTTTATCGTTTTATAATATAACTAAACGTCATAAAGTTTTTGATCTAAGCCTCTTCATGCAACCGTTCTTTCTACCTAGCTTTTTGTTATTGATGTCCATATAGAAGGGCTGCGTATACCCAACTTGTCAAGTAACATCAAAATATTGGTTTGCGATTGGTCGGTATTGCAAAACTACTCACATGAAAAGCTTACCTCGCAGCAGAGTAGACAAACAGAACTACCGTAATGGCTGGGAAGTTGAAATCAAAAAACACATGTTTCTGAAAACCCCCGCAGAGTTGCTTGCTTTAGCTTGACACATTACCTTTAGGGCCGGACGTACACGACGCCGTATTGGGTAAACTTCTCGTTCTTTACTTATGAATACTGAAAGCCAAACCAGAATTAAACCGGAACCGGAATTAAAGTCACGCCGTGCTAGTGGCGAAGTGAAAACCGACCTGAAGTACTTCGCTGCGCATTCTATTTTGCGTGATAGCTCTGAATTGGTTGTCTGCATCATTTTCTTTCGATGCAAAGAGCTTGGTGTTTAGAGAAAGATCCTTCACCAAGACACTAAACAGCTTCCCAAGTCACGGTCAAGCGATCAAACATTTTACCCAGCATTTTTTGTTTGGTATTTAGGCAGAGAAAGTAAAAACTAAACAACAAAAATATGTTTATTTGTAGACTTATTTTGTTGGGTCCAATGTTATGTAAACAAAACGCAAAGCAGAGCGACAATAAATTTCAATTCCAGTAACAACTTTTAATGGAGACGTGACCAGACCTTTCAACTCTCCCGGTTTTGCCAGGAGACTCCAGGTTTTGCTTGCTTTCTCCCGGTCTCCCGGTTTTTTATGATTTTCTCCCTGTTTTTCCTTGTCCTACAGCAAAGGTTTTCTTATAGCAAAAACGATTGAAATGACTTTCTTCGCGACAAAAATTTTTTTCACTTATTTTCAAATCAACAAAAACGTTAAAAACCATTAGGAAGACGCTACCCATGATAATTCTTGTCATAAAATGTTTGTCAAAAATGACATTTTTGATAGGGATGTACCGGATATCCGGTAGGCCGGATAATCCGGCGCCGGATCGCTGATTTTTTGAAAATCCGGTTCCGGCCGGATTTGTTTCCGAAATCCGGCAATTTTCCAGAACTTTAATCATAACTAAGAAAATTTGGAAAACCAAGTCAGACTCCCTTCATACAGTGATTAAAAATGGATTTTCCAGAACTAAACAATATCGACGATAAAACAAGCGCCTTGAAAACAGATTTGAATGAAAGTGCTCGTCATCACGAAACAGGAAGACTGGATGATATAATTCACAGATTTGGTCCAGGGTTGCCAGATCGGCTTTTTAGGCAAAATTTTTCATTTTTGGTTTTTAGATTTAGATTGCCTGGAAAAATTGTTTTTTTCTTACTTCTTAAATTTGACCTTGTTAGCCTTTTCAGCAGAACGTCTAAAATTAATAAGTAATTACTACATTCATAGAATAATTAGTAGTTAACTACAAAGTGTTAACCAAATTTCAAATTTTATCACCTAACCTAAAAATTATCTTGATATTAGCAAAGGGTTTTAGAAAAAAGTAAGATTCTTATCAAAGTTAAGAAATTATCTAACAGGCACAAGCGTAGAAATATAGCCAGTGCCTGCTCGATGGATTCTTGGGAGAGTTTTTGATTTGGCCTTTTTATGAGCATTTTGGCTTAAATTGCTCACCAGTCTAGCCTTCGTTTGTAAATTCAATCTGGCAACCCTGAATAGGTCTCTTTGATCTTCTCGCTATACATTTTTTCGCAAAGTGGCTCAAAACTTTTTATTACTGAAAATTCTATAAATGGTCAGATTATCCGGTAGAGTCCGGCCGGATATTCCACGAAGAAATCCGGTAAATCCGGTTCCGGCCGGATTCTGAAAATCCTGATCCGGTACACCCCTAATTTTTGACAGGTATGTTGTCTATAAATTCAACAAATTCTAGGGATCTCCCTGTTTTGTGGGCAAATTTCCCTGTTTTTCTCAACAAAAAACTGAAATCTCCAGGTTTTGAAAATTTTCGGTTGACAGATCTGCGTGCTATCGTTCAAATCGACAAGGG
This sequence comes from Rhopilema esculentum, assembly GCF_013076305.1. Next base: position 3,360,431 of record NW_027020228.1, on the reverse strand, counting down.
CAACCTGGGGTCACTTACTCAACTCCTTTGCGGACTTCATGAAGGTTATGGAACACAGGAAGTTTTGCTTTTTATCCAAGATCGCCTGCTGGGAAAAAGCCAAAGCATAAAGGTTTATCTTAAGTAAAGTGAATCGAAAGCTGTAAAAACAGGGGTTCTTCAAGGTACTATTTTTGGTTCCTTTCTCCTGTGCAATTGTGCAGATGATAATACAAATTGAATTGATAGAATGCATATAAGAACGGCATTTCCACTTAAAGGCAATCTGTCATGACGTTGATTGGTTATAAGAACAAAGGGATTTCTATTGTTTCCAGTCCCCCTTTAATTTATCGCATTGTAAAAAATATGGCGGAGCGCTGGAATCGTGTTTTGGCTATTGTTCCAGCTATTGCTCTCGTTAGCATGACAACGAGACCGATTGCCTTTAACTATAACAGGAGTTGACTATGAAAAAGCAATGATTGAAAGCCAGTGTTAATCGCATCTAAAGTGCTTAACTTTGAAAATAAAGGTTTCCATCATTTTCCAGTGACCTGGAAGGGGAAAGTTTGACACTCACCAAAGCGTCTTGTGCCGGTTCTGAATACGTTGCGATGGCTTCAATTCTAGTAGTGCTGGCTGACGGTGGTGTGTTGGCGTCTGAATACATTGCCCTTTTTAGACGTAAAAATAAACAATGTGGACACCAACTTAAAAACCTGTATTGTTAATAAAATTGAAGTCTCGAGGCTTACAGAGTTTTGCTTCACACTAATCATTTTGGTAGGATCTCCGGTAGAAACCTAAATGTCACCTTCTTTGCTCGTGCTAGCTAAAGTTTCTAAAAAACCAACCCGGTTCCAGGTTTCTATTGTCCTAAATTGTCCACTAAAGTTTACTAGTAATTAAGAGAACAAATAATTTTTATGATAAAATGCTTTACAGAAATACGAATAAATTTAGAGCGTAGTCGAGAGAAGGATTTTCGCTTTTTTTGTTATTTGAAACGAACTTAACTTTTAAATTAACAGATACAGCGGTGCAAGCAGCTTAGCATAACGTGAAAGACTCAGGGGAAAGTCCAGAGCGCTCAGCAAATACTGAATAACTATTACAAATTACAGAAACCAACACTGACAAATTCCTTGATAGGTTTAAATCAAATTAAATTATTGAAAATCTCTCTGAAGTTTAGGCTATCACAGTCGATTCTAAAGATAAATGCATATACTAGTTTGAAGTTAACGGAAATATGCCACTGAAATTGAGAGTAATCTGCTTTTCTTAGGGTTCTCGATGATGATAATTTAAATGTTTATGCTCATAGATGTGGTGTATTAAAGATGTAGCAGCCAAATGGTTAAATTCTGTGAGATTTTTGACTGCGAGATTTTTGGCTTTAAAAGAAAAAGGGATGATCGAGAGTTCATTTTTAGTTATTTCGCTTCAAATATTTTCCAGGATATGTAAGAGAAACTTAACAGGAGGGTAAAACCATGAAGAAACAAGAGATAACTTAATTCCACAACAAATACCTTTCGGTAAAAGGGTTGATATGAAATTGGGATGCATTAAAAACATCCCATTGATTACAAGGCAGATTTTCTTGCGAGAATACAGCCTGTACGCCATATCCTTTCGACAATACGACGATAGGACGGCAAAAGCTGCAGCCGTGGCTGAGCTTGCTGATGCTCTTAGTGCCACGAGCGGGTACTACTGCTCTCAATTATTTGTAAACGTATTTGGATAAACACGAACAAGATTTCTCTCTAATTGAACTAACAACTGCACTTCTATTAATATATCCTTTCAGCAGCGTGGGTTGCCTATAAAGCTAAAAATCTCGAACGATCTAGGTTTTACTAACTACTAGCAACTAACAGTAAAACAGATAACACACAAATTGTGCATAAAACCCATGTGTTCGGTTCTTTATAGTACAAAAGAGAATAAAATTAAATAAGTAGCTTAATTTAGGCCAAGCTAAATCCACAATTTTGGGCCTAATTTTTTGCCATTAGATGTGGCCTGGTTAAATCAAAGCTGGCAATATTTTTCATTGTTTTTGTCTAAATTTTCCCATCCTGTAATTTTTGAGGATTTCCAGGCACATGCATGGGTTATGAAAAATTTGATTGTTAATTTCTGGTCATTTTTATCGAGGCTCATTACGAGGTGGAGACCAAAAGTCATTGGCCAAGGCAGAAAAAATCGCAAGTGTTCAGGGGAAAATATTTAGTCGCCAGCGACAAAAATCGCCGTCGTTGGCGACAAAAATCGCTAGTGTGCGCTAGGCTTAAATGCTGCTTGCGAGTAGCGCCGTGACTACCAAGCCCAGATTGAATTGCGCAAAATGAACCATATGACGTTAAGGTTACGGTAAACGTTTTCTGGATGAAAACATCCATTTTTCGATTATCTCACATTCAAGTAGCTGAACTTTCAAGGCACACAATGATACCAAAATTGAAACGAACAGAAATCTTGAAAATGGAAAAAATGCCATGTAAACGAAGGTTTCCATAATTTCTTTATCAGAACATTTAGTTGAGGCCTGAAAATCTCTTGACCTGTTAAGTGTTGCTTTGCGGTGGTTGTGGTCGCATGTCTCATTTAAAATATCGCATGGCACATCCATGTATCCCATGTACGGCCGTGTTTATTTAAACAAGCTTATTGATCTTAAAGATTCAAGTGACTTGACCCGGATTACGTTGTTTACGAGTGTACCTTGCAAGCAAGATCAGTAAAATCTCGTTTTCTCCGAACTCACAAATCCTCTACATACAGGTAAGAAAAAGCTATTGTGTACCCAAGAAGTCAATCGAATGGCTCAAAAATTTGCCCACGGCCAGGACAGATGTCGGGTAAGCAAACAGTGTCTCAAAATTTTTGGATTTGCTCTGGTCCGTCTTTTATAGCCAAATACAGCTATGAGAGGGAAGAAAAATTGTTTGCCAATTTTTGACAGGGTACAGTTTCAAGGGGAGGAGGAATTTGAAAAATCTCAGACAAATTTTGGTAGCTTAGGATCTGCGCGTTCTGCTGATATAAGTCAGATTTTGATACCTAAAACGCAAGGGTACAAACTAGCTTTTGAAGGTGGTACACTCATTTAAGCAATAATTTGCCTGGAAAATATAATATAATTATGGTTGGAATCACCATGTTTTTGTGCATCGAATGATGTATAGTGTAATCTGATTCCATCAATAGTTTGATTTTTAGGGAGAGAAAACCAAATATCGTGTCAAAAACGTTTACCCTAACCTTAATAGGAAAACAGCGTATCCTAAAACGTTTCAAAAAACAGAATCATTCACTTCTTTTGCGACCCCTTTTTCGAGGTTAGAAGATTTTCTTCTCTTCTTCCGGCATAAAAAATCAATAAACTGGATTAACAAATAAATCAGCTCAAATACAGAAAAAATTGATGCACCAATCCATATTCCCATCTGGCCTCCAATTTCTCCAACGAATCTTTCAGTAGTATACATTTTAAGTTCAGTTATTTTCTCATACTCCATACCCCCAAAAAAGACGCTGATTACAACGATGTGCTTATGGATCCTTGGGTCCTCTGATGTCATCTTTGCAGTTGATGAATACTTGCGAAATTTCGTTTCTGTACACGGTAGCTCGCAGTTGCAGGAGGCGTAATTCGAATCAAGGAGCTTTTCAGTAATTGTCAAAGAGCATGAAGCTTCGCTTTGATTTCTTGATAGTTGCTTTCTCATCGCTTTTGGTAAAAGGTGGCTATGCCAAGCGAATATATAAGAACATCTTTGTGAAACTTGGCTAAGGAGGCAAGACAATCTGCAGTTGCTAACTGTATAATCACCTTTGAAAAGCAGCTTCATGTTTTCGCCATTTGTGCATTTTGATGGGTAAGGAGGTTTAAGCCTCGTAATCTCGGTCTTTTTCATTTCAATAAAAGTCTGATGGCCGATTGGAGCAAGAATTCTCCCAGAATCCAGAGACGGAAATTGTTTGTGATCTTGTATGAGAACATGAACGGCGTCTGTTGGAGAGGTATTAAATTGTACTCCATTTGATAAATTTACAAATAAAATAATATCGAAGGTGAACCCAAGATTAACCGATTTTTGTATGGCAGTTCCATTCGCATTTACTTTGTAGCAATAACCTTGGTTGGCCACAAGTACTCTTTCGATGGCAATGTCATGTTTGTCAGGGGTGATAATAAACATGGTGTTGTTATCATATGCTAGATCTTCTAGAGAGGAAGCTTTCCATAATATGTCATCCATGTTGTCTATACGTCCAAGCCAGTTATATTTAACGGTTATGTTTTTCTCTTTTGCAAATTTTGTGACTTTAGCTTTACTAAGGCTTGGCCCGCATACTGTTACAGCTGGAATCTTCATTTCTGATACCCTGACAGTTTCTTCTTTTGTTAAAGACGGGCTTTTGAAGTAGCCCCGAATTGTTGGCATCACTGTCAAAATTACAAGTGATACGAAGAAAAGAATTAGCAACAACCAGATGCATCTCATTGCTTTTGATTTGGTCGAAAGCAATATTCCGAATCCATGCATGGTCAAACTCGCTGCGGATTCTTTCAAGTCAATTTCTGTTCTTTGATCCATCTTTAGATCTTTGAAAAATCTGGAATTTTATTACTTCTGTTTTATCAAGACTGTGTAAATCTTGTGTTTCTTCTTCGACACTTCTTTTGTATTCTGTGTGTTGTTTTTCATTAGCACCCGGTGTTTTAATGGTTTACAGGAGCAGGTTGTACTTATTGATTTGATATCAATATCTGTTGATACCATTTTTGCCACCGGTATAATCATTTCTATTGAAGCTGGAGTACTAACGCATATAATAGCTAATTGGTTTACCCGCTTTAACGGATTACGCTGCTCATCTCAATGGCAACACAGCCATTTGATTCAGATAATCCGGAATTCAAGTTGTTTCTGATTGGTTTAAAGCGTTTAATTGGCACTCAAGTTCAACGGTGCGTTAATAACACTCCGGTAAAGAAATGAGTACAATAGGAAACAGATTGCCTTTAATCATAGTCAATAGAAAAACCAAAAGAGTTTTTTCTATTGACTATACTTTAAAGGCAGTCTGTCCCCTTCGTGATGCTCAGGGAAATTACGCTATTGTGGTTCTTCATTCTGATTGTTTATTTGTGCATAGAATCGATGATGCATGAATATCGTGGCCATGAAAAGAGATTCTGAGGACAATGGGGGACATACTGCCTTTAACGTTATCAAGGCTCTTCCAAAGTTAAATTTACGCAGATCGACAACATAAACAATTCTTACTATTGAATGGAATAAACAGCGTGCACACGCTTTTGACACGTACGTGTAATGTGTATATCCTTAGTATTTTCTTAAAACCCCACGCAGTTACAATGTTATATTGTAGTGTAATACGTGCCTATATACGCGGCAGCACGTAGAGTAATAATCAAAATGATGATTTAATATTTGATTTAGAACAGTACGAAATTACATGTTATGATTCTCTATACCAAATAAGGACATACCCATGGTAAATATCAATCGACCAGTCACTGTGAATGTGAATACATATGTTGTAACACGAAATTAGTTAGGGAGTTGGTTGGAGTTAGAGTTGAAAGTAAGAAATGTGATTGATGGATATGTAAAAAGAAATGGTTGTGGATTTAATACTAAACGATTGTGATCTTTTTTTGGTTCTGCATCTTAAACTTCGTCCATCATTAAATTTTGTGATAGGGGCACCGCTAGAAATAATGGTCCATTACGTTACGTCACAGAATATGTCGAAAAACATCTTGTTCACGGTGGTGTATTATATACAAGAATAAAAAATTTATGATACCGGCCATAAAGCCCTGGCAAAACGACTAAACATTTCACTAAACATTTCATTCAACTTTTGTTTAGTGAAAAGTTTAGTGGGAAGTTTATTCGTTTTGCCACCGTGTTTAATGTGGTTCAGTCGTGTTGAAGCCAGCTTCTATCTCCTCATTTGTAGCGTTGTGTTGTAATTATCGTTTATAGTAATTTGTAAGTAGCCTAAGTAGCTTGATTATACCTCATTCGCACTGACGCGGCTGAGCCGGCTTTGTCCAAACCAGGTTAGATTTAACCATCAAATGCATCCAATCAAACGCACAATCAATGATCTGGTTTGGTTTGGGCTGGTTTGACTTCTCGGTGTGATTGGGGTACAAGCAAGCTGTATCGTAGGTGTTAGTCTAGTTCCATGTCTTTATGTTATGGCCGTGGTGTAGTCATTTATTTTTGCTCCCATGGCATCGTCCTGTAGCGTTGCATAGTTATTTAAAGCATAGTACAATGTAGCCTATGTTTGTAATATCTTGTATGGATATATATAAAAAAGACATCCATAAAAACTTTGGTTTCTCACAGAAAAAGGCTAGAAGCAAATGACTTCTAAGTTAACAGACTCGCATTATGCAGACGACCTAGGCCTATTTGACAACAATATGTGCGTGTTCAACAACTATTACAACCCCTAGAAGATGCAGCATTCGTTACTTGTCTGAATGTGAAGGTCGGACAAACTAAGAGAATTTAAAAACAAAACAAATAAAGTTGTAATGAAAGCTAAGAATGAAATACAGATGAAGAAAGCCGAACGATCAAAATACTTGCCCAATGGAGAGATTTTCTGAAAAAAACTAATGAACAAATGGTGGAATAATGCGAAACGAGCAATATCTGTGAAAAAACATACATCTTCCCTTTCAAAAATACATGCAGCCAGTATTAAGCAAGGCAGGTCTACCAATATGATAAACATTAACAAGCTGTTTCTTCAGCAATAGAATACAAAAATGCAATTGGAAAAAATTCTACCCTTCCAATCTTACACAATGTTAGTAAATTAGGCATGCCTTCCTCTCCTAACAATTCAAGCAATTGGTTGAGACTGGAATAGGGTAAGACATACATTATAACCATCAAATACTTACACATGTGTTTAACTCGTTCTTTTTGAAAATAGAGTTTCATAGTTCTTAGCTTAATACTTAAAGCTTAAACTTCCCGGTCTCTTTGCCTAGAAAAGTTGTCTCGAGATCGTTTTTACGCTGGAATTGAAAACTATGCCTCTCTATAAAAAGGTTGATATCAAATTGAGATGCATCGAAAACATCCCTTGCGATAATACAGCCTGTTGGAAGCGAAGTGTCATATGACATGGAAATCGATGTCTGTTTACAGGCAAACTTCGGATCATTAACCATCCAATCCCCTTCACTCTTGATAGTTTTCGCACATTCCATCCTGATTCAAACAAGAAAAATTGGTTCTTGAAAATTAAAGGGTTACCCTTCTCTCCTTTCTGGTTCTCTAGTTTGCTTCCTCTTTCTCCACATACTCAAGTTCCCTATCATTAGCAGCCTATCATTAGAAGGTAGTCTTATAAAAGTGAGGTGCATAGAAAGTATTCTACAATTGTTATGACGACCTCATAAAACAGAATCATTCGCTTCTTTTGACATCCCTTTATCGAGGTTAGAAGATTTCCTTCTCTTCTTCCGGCACAAAACACCCGCAAACTGGACGAACAAATAAATCAGCTCAAATAAAGAAAAAATTGATGCACCAATCCATATTCCCATCTGGCCTCCAATTTCTCCAACGAACCTTTCAGTAGTATACATTTTAAGTTCAGTTATTTTCTCATACTCCATACCCCCAAAGAAGACGTTAATAGCCACGATGTGCTTATGGATACTTGGATCAGAAGATGTTAGCTTTGCAGATGATGAATATTTATTGTATCTTGTTTCTGTACACGGTAGTTCACAGTTGCAGGAAGCGTAATTCGAATTATAGAGGCTTTCGTGAATTGAATAAGTGCATGATAATTCGCTTTCATTTCTTGCGAGCGGCTTTCTCATCGCCTTTGGTAAAAGGATGCTATCAAAAAAGTGGATACGAGAACATTTTTGTGAAACTTGGATAAGGAAACAAGACAGTCGGCAATTGCTAATCGAATAGTCACCTTTGAAAAGCAGTCTCAAGTTTTCGCCATTTGTGCATTTTGATGGGTACGGAGGTTTTAGCCTCTTAATTTCAGTTTTTTTAATTTCAATAGAGGTCAGATGACCTACTGGAGCAAGAACCGTCCCAGAATCCCGTGATGGAAGTTGTCTGTGATCTTGTATGTTCACTTCAACGGAGTCCGTTGTAGACCTGCGTAAATATACTCCATCTGATATATTTAGGAACAATCCTATGAAAAGAAATTTCTCGATATCAGTCGAGCGTTGTACGAAAGATCCATTCGCATTTACTTTGTAGCAGTAACCTTGGTTGGCCACAAGCACTCTTTCGATGGCAATGTCATTTTCGTCAGGGTTGATAATAAACATGGTGTTGTTATCAAATGCTAGATCTTCTAGAGAGGAGGCTCTCCCTAATATGTCATCGATGTTGTCTATAAGTCCAATCCGGTTATATTTGACGGTTAGGTTTTTCTCCTTTGCAAAATTTGTGACTTTAGCTTTACTAAAGCTTGGTCCGCATACAGTTATGGCTGGCATTTTCATTTCAGATACCCTAACAGTTTCTACTTTTGTTAAAGACGGGCTTTTGAAGTATCTCCGTACTGTTGGCGTCACTGTCAAAATTACAAGCGATACAAAGAAAAGCATTAGCAACAGCCAGATGCATCGCATTGCCTTTGATTTGGTCGACAGCAATCTTCCGAATCCATGCATGGTCAAATTCGCTGCTGATTCTTTCAACTCGTTTGCTGTTCTTTGATCCATCTTTAAAGTTGTTAATAACCGCGATTTTTGTTACCGCTTGCTCTTTCCTTTGGGTTTCTTTCCTTCGGGTTTCTTTCCTTCGGCAACTGAGCAGAATATTGGAATCTTCTTGGTATCTCTATCCAACCTCAGTTCTAGAAGCACAACGTTCTGTCAGTGCACCGTTTAGGGTTACCTCTGTGGCGTGATATGATTGGGGAATCACATTTACGTTGCCGATTTGACACTTAACGATAGATCTATTGTATAGTCCAATCAATGGGAAATTGAATGGCCATGGAAATTGAATGGCCAAATCAACATTTTATTCTAAGCACTAGAACAACAACTCCATTAGCGTGCAATGCTTTTCTTTAATTTTAGTTGTTCAAAAGAACAAACAGACCTATTCTATTATCCTGATACCATTCATTTGTACTTCTGATCGAAGGCGCCAATTTAAAAACTGAAAAAACAATTGAAATCCACCCAACCAATCAAATTCGGTTACTTGAATTTTAGAAACCTGTGAACAAGAAAATCGGATCAGCTTCGCAGACTCTACTTTCTCTCCTTTTTTCAATTTTGTCAACAGAGTCGTCACGCAAGCTACTATTCAAGTACCGGCAATTCCATTTTACTAGTTGCATCTGCCATTTAATATTGCGCACAAATACGCAAAAAATTGTATTCATGAAAGTGAGATATATGATGCAATAACTGGTGTCCCGATATCTGATTGAATGAATACCACATGTGCGATGGAACAAATAACGAATTTTGCATATATGAATCGATAAATAATATAATGCATTTTCACGTATAATCTATATAGTACATCAGCTTGATCGTTTTATAATATTACAAGCGTTATGCTTCCAATCATATTGCGTCAATTTAGGGGTCCCAACCAAGGTTTGACGTTGGCTTGTCCTTGCATCACTTCTGCATAAAAATTTGTATAACCCTTGAGGCACGAATAACATGACGCCGTATTTGGTTAGCTTCCTGTTCTTTTACTTAAGCCTGGTTTCCATATAGCCGTAAGGATGCCTGCGGCTGCCTGCGACTGCTTTCTGCCATCTTCCATCTTCCATCCCTACGGTATCGCCGGCAGATAATTCTTTATGGAAACGCTTTCTAACGGTACCGCAGGCAGCTGTTTGAAGTGCCGTAAGACTGCCGGGAGAGCCGGGAGAAAGTTGAACGAGTTCAACTTTTCCCGGCTCTTACGGCAGCCTCCCGGTACCGCCGACAGACAAATTACAAATGGAAACGCCTTGCCTGCGGCTGCCTGCGGCATTCTTTTGTTCAAACGGATCATGTGATGTGCAAGAACCAATTGAAACAGGGCTTTGTTGTTGAATTTTGCCCGCCAGTTTTTCCCGCTCAAACTTTACCTAGTTACCGGCATAGTTACCGATACCGCAGGCAATTGAAAACAGAACGTTTCCATTTGCCGGCGCTACTGTAAGGGTGGAAGATGGAAGATGGCAGAAAGCAGTCGCAGGCAGTCGCAGGCAGTCGCAGGCAGCCTTACGGCTATATGGAAACCAGGCTTTATGGATACTGAAAGCCAAACCGGAATTAAATACACGCCGTGCTAGTGGCGAAGTGTAAACGGATCCGAAGTACTTCGCCTCGCATTCTATTTTTTGTAACAGTTCCGAATGGGTTGTCTGGTCTGGATCATTGTCTCTTGATGCAAAAAGCTTAGCTTTTAGAGAAAGACCCTTCACCAAGACGCTAAAGCCCCGGCCAAACGACTCGAGGGAAAAATCGAGTCGTTTGGCCACCTTGTGGAGCGAGTCGAATGGTGTTGAGTGAGATCGAGTGAAGTGTGATCTTTATCAAAAAAGTCGAGTGAAAAAGGTGTTGTCGAATGAAAATCGAATCGTTTGGCCACCTTGTCAAGTGAATCGAGTGAGCGCGTGCGCAGTTATCAACTCTAATGCTTAGTTATTTTTAAAAGAGCTAGGGTTATATTCGAGAGCGGGGCGGCCAAAAGGGGCAGGGAAGTATACTAGCCTGGGGACTTTTAAAAGTGATGAATTCCATTTTAAGAATCGAATTAATCAAACGAAACAAAAGTATACCTAAAAATAGTAATTTGCTTAAACGAAAAAAAAATATTTAGTGACGGTTACTGCATGAAACGAACGAACAGGATCTTATGACAATAGAGTTCGTCAAGAGAATGTAAAAGGACATTTGCATCAGCTGCTTTGCGTTTCTTTGTCTTCATTTCAAATGTTTGTTGGCATGAGTAAAAGTCGAGTGAAAAATCGAGCGAAAAATCAAATCGTTTGGCCCAGACAGCTTCCTAAGTCACGGCCAAACATTTTACCCAACATTTTGTTTTTGGTATTTAGGCAATGAAGGTAAAAACTAAACAATAGAAATGTTTATTTAGAAATAAATTTTTAAGGAAAAGAAGGAAAAGAGGAGCAGTCACTACAACCTGGTTGCAACTTTCTGCAAAGAAAGAGGTATTCCGTTATGACCTTAATGTGAAATGTTGGATCGTTTGAACACCATGTTTTGTTGGGTCCAATGTTATATAAACGAGGTGCAAAGCAGAGCGAAAATAAATTTCAATTCAAGTAACCAATTCTAATAGAGACGTGCTATCGTTTGAATCGCCAAGGGAAATCTGCGGTCATTAGCTCCACTCCTTTGGGGATTCCGTGATGGTTCTGGATCACAGCACGCTCCTCTCCAAATCATTTGTTTGTTTCTAACTGAACAAGTAGAGGGAGGTGCTTTGCTTTGATCCTAGATGACCTGCTGGAAGAAAGCCAAAGCATAAAGGTTAGTCTTAAGTAAAGTTAATGGAAAGGAAAGGGAAAACAGGTGTTCCTCAAGGTCCGGTTCTTGGTTCCATTCTTTTGGGCAATTGTGCAGATGATGAAACAAATTGGATTGAAAATATGCATAGGCGGTGTAACTGGCGTGGGAGCTGGCGCTGACACAGCGTGGGGGCTGGCGCCTGTATCGTTTATAAAATTGAAGTCGCGAGGCTTACAGAGTTGTGCCTCACACTAATCATTTTGGTAGGATCTCCAGTAGAAGCCTAATAATCGCCTTCTTTGCTCGTGCTAGCTGAAGTTTCTAAAAAGCCCACTCGGTTCCAGGTCTCTACTGTCCTAAATTGTCCACTAAAGTTCACTACTAGCCAACAGAACAAATAATTTTCATGACAAAGTGCTTTACAGAAAGACGAATAAGCGTAGAATGAAGTCGAGAGAAGAAGATTCGCTTGTTTTCGCTTTTTGTTATTTGAAACTAACTAAACTTTTAAATTAACAGATACAGCAGTGCAAGAAGCGTAGCATAACGTGAAGGACTCAGGGGAAAGACCAGAGCATTCAGCTATTGAATAACTATAAAAATTTACAGAAACCAACATTGACAAATTCCTTGATTGGTTTAAATACAATGAAATCGTTGCAAGTCCCTCTGAAGTTTAGGCTACCACAGTCGATTCTAAAGATAGATGCAGTTTGAAGTTAACGGAAATATGACACTGAAATAGAGAGTAATCTGCTTTTCTTAGGGTTCTCGATGATGATAATTAAAATGTTTATGCTCATAGATGTGGTGTATTAAAGATGTAGCAGCCAAATGGTTAAATTCTGTGAGATTTTTGACTGCGAGATTTTTGGCTTTAAAAGAAAAAGGGATGATCGAGAGTTCATTTTTTTCTATTTTGCTTCAAATATTTTCCAGGATATGTAAGAGAAACTTAACAGGAGGGTCAAATCATAAAGAAACAAGAAAATGCTCAATTCCACAACAAATACCTTTCGATAAAAGGGTTGATAGAAAATTGGGATGCATAAAAAACATCCCATTGAATACAAGGCAGATTTTCTTGCGAGAATACAGCCTGTAAAAAGCGAGGTGTCACTTGACATGGAAATAAATACTTTTTATGGTTATGTTTTTCTCTTTTGCGAATTTTGTGACTTTAGCTTTACTAAGGCTTGGTCCGCATACAGTTATGGCTGGCATTTTCATTTCAGATACCCTAACAGTTTCTACTTTTGTTAAAGACGGGCTTTTGAAGTAGCCCCGAATTGTTGGCATCACTGTCAAAATTACAAGCGATACAAAGAAAATCATTAGCAACAGCCAGATGCATCTCATTGCTTCTGACCTGGTCGACAACAATCTTCCGAATCCATGCATGGTCAAACTCGCTGCTGATTCTTTCAAGTCAATTTCTGTTCTTTGATCCATCTTTAAGGTTGTGAAGAACCTGTAACTTGTTTTGTAACTTCTGTTTGAGTGTCAATCTAGTGTTTTTTCTTCCATCACCCATTTGTCGTTTACATGTTGATATTCATTAGCAATCAGTTTTGAACGCGTTGCAGGAACAATGGTTGTGTTTATTGATGCTGACATAAATTAAATGGTAAGGATTCATCCATTTTTAAGTAACGGTTTAATAGACACTATGGGAATTATAACAATGAATAGATGATTCAAGATCTCGTGCTGGGGATCATTTGCTTTCGGTCTGATTGTTAAATGGGAATTATGTAATTACGTCACTGAATATGTCATGTACAAGAACGTCTCGTTCATGGTGGTGTATAATGTGTTAGGTTTAACAAAGAACATACTAACTGTTAAACCCGACTGTTCAATGGTAATCGGACTGTTGAAATGTTTTAATACAGGAATGTTGGAGTGCTAGGGTATTGGAATGTGGAAAACAAAAAATTTATGTCTTCTAAAGAAGATCCTCCCTTTTCAATAAGTTATCGTTCTTAGGACCAAATGCATTTATGATTGCACTTGTTTTCATTTTGCTATACAGGTTATGTACATCGCATTCCTGCACTCCGATAATTCAGAAATCTGATGAAAGCATTTCATATTTAATTTATTAAAGCTCTTCATATGACACTCTTCACAGTATATTGTTTTGGAACATTGGTTGAAAACTCTAAACTAGGAAATATATATACCAAGTTGTGGATCGAAAAAGGCCAAACAGAGACGCGAGCAGACGACTGGTGAGGTTGTCCAATCAATGCCGTTTGCCTGTAGAGAATATCACAAATGGTTCAAGAGTGAAAACTGTCCACACAACGGCAGCCTTTCAGTTGTACGTAACTGGATTCTAAAGCAGCTGGAGCAACGACCACCGGCTCTGCCAATTATCCAAAAACATGTTGCCATTATAATTTTTGTCACAATCTCGGTATCCATGTAAATATTATTCAATGGCAGAATCTCATCTTAACCATTGATTTTGAAAGAAGATCAAGTGTTAAGCTTTTTGAAACCGTTTGACATTCTTCTGTCCACGACTAGCTAGCGCGCTATTTGTTTTTGCAACGTAAAGTGACAGCTGCTTTGCAAAAAGCCATATTTCTAGATATTCTAGATCTACGTGTACACTTTCGTTAATATTCGCCAAAGAATTTGATAAAAACGACAGGCTTGTATTATCAGCATCCATGTTTACTTTCACCGATTTAAGGGTGGGGGAAGATCGTAAAATTAGTTCCAAGGAAAGATGTTCAATGGCCATTCTTCGAATGGGTTTCTTGCATTTCATTCGTCTTCCAGATTGTTAGATACCATTATGTTATGTGTTGACAAAAAATCTTTCTCACAACAAGGCCCAATTTGCTACTGGAATTGGGCCTGGTTCAAGGTGGTGACAACATTAGAGGGCCAAATCTTAACGAGGAATGAAAAACTTTAGTGGATAGAACAAGATATGCATAATACAAAAATTTACATTGTAATCTTCCCATTCCTCTTTGTAACTTTGAAGGTTAATCTACGAATAGACATTCTACGTGAAAAGCACATTTTTCAAAAGGTGAGTCGAAGCAGAGTAAAATACCATAAAGTAAAACGCTTTTTGCGAGTCAAAGCAGAGGACAACGCTTTTTGCGAAGCAGCTGTCTTTTTACGTTGCAAAAACAATTTCCGATAGTTTTCAAAATTAAATGCATTAAAATTTTATTTGATGCTGTTTTAAGCGATACTGTAGCGCGTGGTAGCAAAAAAATTATTTAGTTGCGGTGCGTTTTAAACAAAATAGCCAAAGGGACACAGTTAAATTGAATTTCTATTATAAGTGCTACAAGATTTAATAAGTTACGCTCTCGTTTCAATGACAAAGAGTTTGTTGAAATAGCAACAAGCTTTTTGAAAATATCATAATTCTGACTTCTTCTAGATTTATTGTATTTTATCACATGATTTGCTTGACACTAACGATAGATTTTATCAAATAGTGTTGTATTCACAATATGTTTTTGCCAAATGCAAATAATCTTTCAATAAATGCACGGTTGAAATAAGAAAGTATTTTTAATTTCTTTGACATTCTTTAGAACATAACTTTCTCATTGATTAAACTAAATTATAGGGAAAACAAAGAAAATGTGCTATTTCATAAAATACTGATCTATGGTTGTAATACAGCTTTTTGTTAAGATAACAATAAAAGCAAAAACAGATTAGAAATCTCATCCAAAATATTTCACAACCAACAAACATTTTAAGCTGTTTAGCATTTGAATTGGTTTCTTTTCTGCACAAAGGAAACCTCAAAAACCATACTGTTACTGCTAAATCAAAACAACTTTTAATAGGGTTTGAAGATACATACTTCTGTATCAATAAAGTCCTTTGCTTTATCAAACATTCGGCTTGGATATAAAGGGAATAAATTGATCAAATATTCAAGCATTGTAGCGCCTTTCTATAAAAGTTTAATTTTTCTTTTTTGTGAAAGAGCGAAGAAGCCAATCAGGAAACTCTTGCACCATTGACCAAACCAATCAGATCATCTACATAAAATCAACATTCGTGTTTATATGTAGATGATATCGTTGAATAAAATGCAGATGTATTAAGGCAGGTTAAAAGCATGTTGTTTGTTAGAAGCG
Organism: Rhopilema esculentum; assembly: GCF_013076305.1. The sequence goes on along the minus strand of NW_027020228.1, from coordinate 3,344,771 downwards.
CGAACTCGTAGTTGGAAAAATTAGCTTGATTTCTAAAACGTCTTGTTATAAAAGTGTAAGTCATGGAGCTCAAGGATTCGGCTGCGAATATGTCAATGCATGGATTTGGAAGGATATTCATTAGCAAATCGAAGCGAACACAATTCGTCTGGTTGGTGATCATGATCTGTAACTTGCTCATTTTCAATATTTGTGTTATTTCACTGTTGAGATACTATCTAAGTAACCCATCCATGACAAAAAGTGAAACGGTTATCACTTCAAAAATTCGTTTTCCCAGTGTTACGGTTTGTGGGCCTAGCGTCAGCAAACACAAACTGGAACGATTTGCAGAAGAATCCAATAAAACTATCCAGGTAGATTTTGACGTCAACAAGAAGTTCTCACACCCCTATCTCCGCAAGGAAGAAATCTTACAGAATTTATCAACGGTTGAAAACTATTGGAGAATTATACCTGACATGGAGAGTCTTTTCATGACGAATACTTCAGGATTTTGCACATTTGCCACTCTAGAGAAATGCAATTTCACAAGTGACATCGGAAGAGTACTAGTATTTTACAAAGGTGTTTGCAATAAAGTGAACGTGAACGGAAAATATTTTCAGAAAAAACCTGGTTCCTTACATGGGCTTTCATTCATATTGTTTGTTAATATATCTGACGTTGTTCCATGGGCATTGTCAAGCGAAGGCGACTCGGTGTACGTTGATATAAAGGAGTTTGACGAGCCTGTATTTCATGGTTCAGGTTCTATACTTGCATCAGTAGGACAATTAACACGAATCGAAATTAGCAAAACCCGTGGTAACCCGGCTTAAAAGTCCCTTCCATTCGAATTGCACAAATGGGAAAAATAAACCACTGCTGTTTGAGGGAACATACACAATTGAAAATTGTCATATTACATGTGCACTGAACATGGCACACAAACAATGTAAAAGCATTGACTTTCACAATAATATGTTCTTGCCGGAACATATGAGAAAAAATTCAACTAATATAAGTGAAGCAGTTGCCTGCAGCACTAGCATCTACAATTATCTGATTGACACAAACTTTGAATCATGTCACTGCCAGTTACCATGCATGGAAACAAAGTTCCACAAGACTGTTTCAACCGCAAAATGGCCGCCTAAAAACGATCTCCCAGCGTACAAAGCATTAGCAAGTGCAGCCTTTGGACTTAACAAAAGCGAAGTGACAGATGAATTTATCAGAAATAACTTCCTTAAGATCGATGTATATTTTGGTGAATTGAGCTTCCAAAAGATCACCGAAGTTGAAGAATTTACAACCGTGAAGCTCATATCTGATATTGGTGGACAGATGGGAATTTGGTTAGGTGCGTCTGTTTTTTCGATGGTGGAGCTTCTTTTCTTGCTATGGCAGTCAATCAAGTATTTTGTAAATAGAAATAACATAACCGAGGAACATCCAGATAACTAAAGCATATCAAAATCGTGTCTAGCGGTATCTTAAAGGCAATCTGTCACGACGTTGATTGATCATAAGAACAAAGGGATTTTTTATTTTTTCCAGTCCCCCTTTAATTTATCGCATTGTGAAAAATATGGCGGAGCGCTGGAATTGTGTTTAGGCTATTGTTCAGGCTATTGTTCTCGTTAACCAATCCACAACGAGAAAGATTGCCTTTAAGAATCATGGAATCGCAGCCCTGGAGAGCGCCGTTGTGTTAAAGCAACATTGGAAAATTACAAACAATAACATGACAACTTTTACAAAGTTAAGAAAGGGTATGCGAATGCATCTAAATGACAGATGTGTAAATAGATTCGTCATGTAATGGCAGAAAAGGATGGACTATTGTGGTAGAATTTCGAGTATCCCTGATATTTTCCATAATGTGATAATATTCTGACGTTGGAATTTACTTAATCTTGACATTAATTTGTACATGTTTTTTTTAAAGTTAGCGTCTCGTGGAAGGGCCGTATGTTATGTTATTTTATGTTGTTAATAATTCGTCGCGTCTTTCCATCGGTTCTAAGGAGACATCCGTAAATATTAACAATTATATCTGAAGCATAAATGCTGCAACCGTATATATTGACAAAAGCACTAATTACAAATTAATACAAAACTAAATAACGAAATCATCATGGAAGGTCATCAAGCGAAAAACTTACCGGCGAAGACAGATGAAGAAAGTTTAGGGGCTAATTGACTTCCCGACAAACAATTTTGCAGCAAACTAAGGATTTTGTGGAAGAATTTCCGACCAACTCATGAAGAATCAGGGGTGTCACATCCTCCTTTACAAGGATTTGTGTTTGTTTTTAGTGGATAATGTTAGGGAAAGGCCCCGCACACTATAACAAAGCCCTAAGCAAGTAAAAGAGGGAAAGAGGAAGGTATTAAGAAGAAAAGGGGGTACCATCAATTTTGCTGTTTTTATCTTTTGCTAAGAATATGCTGTACTTTTAGCGTTTTTCACCTTGATATTCTTGAGAAGTAGACAAACTTTAATAATTGCAAAGTTCCGATCTGAGTATTGTGGTTGTCAATTAGTCGTTAGCGAATGTAACCTTCATCTTCCATTTGAATTATATCTTCAACTAAACCCAATGTCCAAACATTTTTATAAGTAAAACTTTTCACTGTAGAATAAAACTGTCTGTAACTGCAACCATTTTCAGTGGCCCAATAACGAATAGTTAAAAACAATCCCTCTTGACTGCCTTATGTAGAGAAACAAGAGGTAAAAAAGCCAACATACCTGATACTGAAGGAATTTGTCATCCGCCTTTCAAGTGAGCATATTGAAGCAAACTGCAATAGAAATTTCGCTTTTTCACATACCAGAAACAATAACTTGCACTGAAATACATCCAATAATGCATCGAAATATAGAAACTGCCTGGCAGAAGTAGTGTCTCTCGGACTGGTATCGTTAAACAAAACTCTAAATCACTGCAATCTGTTGGGGATCAGTTTAACTTTCAGGTTCCACAAGACAGGCTCATTTTTCACATAGTACATTTGCAAGCAAATGTCGCAGTGTTGCGGCTGCATGTTGAGAATTTCATGATATTCCCTATTATCAAAGAATCGTTGTATTGTTGCATTGTACAGCTCATAACCTTGTTGATCTGGAATAAAAGTTTGGCATTTCTGGCATGCAATATGCTGGTTTCTCTGCTTATCTTTAGTTGGAACATGGACATTGCAAGTTCTTTGAAAGCTCCAGAGCTATTTAGTTAATCTTTTTTGGCACTTTGCCGTATAAATTATAGCGAATTGCAAAACTCAATAGAAAAATTACCGTATCTGCGGGCATTTTATAGTTAAAGTGACGAATTTAAGAAAACGAGTTTCGCGGCGTTTACAAGCAATAGCGTAGTTGTGCAACAAGGCTCTCGTATTGGACCTATCGTGCTTATGCATCATTTAACGTGGCAACGCAAGAGGGCTGACTGCTTTTTAGCAGATTTTCCACGCATCTAAAGAAAAATGTATGTTTATGTCATAATTCATCTTTTATTGCATTGGAATAGCAAAAGGTGCATTATAGAAGACAGTAGGTTATTAAAAAGACAACTTCGCTGAAACTTAAGACATTCAACAGGTATACTAGAGGGGCTTAGGCCATCTGCCAGTCAATGGCCAATCACAAACTACTACTAATCAATAAAGGTGATACAATCAGATATTTATTGATTGACCAGTAGTTGATATACAGATTTCTCCAGCCATTTAAATGTCTGTGGATCGCTTTTAAGGACGTACTCCGTCAGTGGCGTCGCTTGAACGTCCAGACTAGGGGGGTATGGAGGGTCATCAATAGACAAATTTACCGACAAAGACATAGATGGAGAGGAATTTAGGTGCAATTTCGCCTACTGAGAGATAATTTTACCGACAAACTAAGGATTTTTTAGACAGACCGATGAATTCTTGAAGCAGTGGGGGAGGGGGTGTTACTACCCCTATAAATCCAAATCCCCATCTGGCCAACGATTTCTTCAACAAATCGTTCAGCAGTGTACATCGGCATTTCAGTTACTTTTTTTATTGTATTTCTCCAAAAAATACATTAACGGCGATAAGATTATTCCGAATTAATCCTCTTTCTGCTCACTTCCATTGATTGAACGAAGACGGCCAAACATTTCTTCGTACTGATCTATATATTCTGTGGATGGCCATTTCGAGTGCGAAGAATAATTGCGAAACTTTGTTTCTCTGCAAGGCAGGCCACAGTTGCAAGGAGGCAAACAATGTTTTTTGTTTGCAAACAATGTCAAAGATCTTTTATTACGCGGTCTGTGCATTTACAGTTGTTTTGATGTACCAGTAATGGTACCAGTTTTGATGTTTCCTTTGTGCCAAGACGAAACCATTGCAAATGGTAAACAAATTCAAATTTTTGTTGTTTGTGAAATCTTAGCGAAACAGCCGCCACTTTACGTTGCAAAAACAAATAGCGCGTTAACTAGTCATAGACAAAAGAACGTCAAACGGTTTCAAAAAGCTTAACACTTGATCTTCTTTCAAAATCACTGGTGAAGTTGAGAGTCTGCCATTCAAAAATATTTACATGGATACCGAGATTGTGGCAAAAATTATAATGGCAACCTGTTTTGGATAATTGGTAGAGCCGGTAGTCATTGCTCCGGCTGCTTTAGAATCCAGTTATGTACAACTGAAAAGCTGCCGTTGTGTAGACAGTTTTCACTTTTGAACCATTTGTGATATTCTCTACAGGCAAAAAGCATTGATTGGGCGACCTCAACAGTCACGTGCTTGCGTTTCTGATTGGCCTATTTCGATCCACAACTTGGTATATATATTTTCTAGCGTAGAGTTTTTTATCTATGTTTTGAAATATCATACTGTGAAGAGTGTCACACGAAGAGCTTTAATAAAATGAAATACGAAAAGCTTTCATATCAGGCCTCTGATTTCTGGGCGAATAAATCACAAGGCAAGGTTACATCAAAACAACTTTTAATAGGGGTTAAAGATACATACTTCTGTATCAATAAATTCCTTTGCATCATTAAAAATTCGGCTTGGATATAAAGGGAATAAATTAATCAAATATTCAAGCATTGTAGCGCCTTTCTATAAAAGTTTAATTTTTCTTTTTTGTGAAAGAGCGAAGAAGCCAATCAGGAAACTCTTGCACCATTGACCAAACCAATCAGATCATCTACATAAAATCAACATTCGTGTTTATATGTAGATGATATCGTTGAATTAAATGCAGATGTATTAAGGCAGGTTAAAAGCATGTTGTTTGTTAGAAGCGCGAACTCGTAGTTGGAAAAATTAGCTTAATTTCGAAAACGTCTTGTTATAAAAGTGTAAGTCATGGAGCTCAAGGATTCGGCTGCGAATATGTCAATGCATGGGTTTGGAAGGATATTCATTAGCAAATCGAAGCGAATACAATTCGTCTGGTTGGTGATCATGATCTGTAACTTGGTCATTTTCAATATTTGTTTTATTTCACTGTTGAGATACTATCTAAGTAACCCATCAATGACAAAAAGTGAAACGGTTATCACTTCTAAAATTCGTTTTCCCAGTGTTACGGTTTGTGGGCCTAGCGTCAGCAAACACAAACTGGAACGATTTGCAGAAGAATCCAATAAAACTATCCAGGTAGATTTTGACGTCAACAAGAAGTTCCCACACCCCTTTTTCCGCAGTGAAGAAATATTACAGAATTTATCAACGGTTGAAAACTATTGGAGAATTATACCTGACATGGAGAGTCTTTTCATGACAAATACTTCAGGATTTTGCACATTTGCCACTCTAGAGAAATGCAATTTCACAAGTGACATCGGAAGAGTACCAGTATTTTACAAAGGTGTTTGCAATAAAGTGAACATGAACGGAAAATATTTTCAGAAAAAACCTGGTTCCTTACATGGGCTTTCATTCATATTGTTTGTTAATGTATCTGACGTTGTTCCATGGGCATTGTCAAGCGAAGGCGACTCGGTGTACGTTGATATAAAGGAGTTTGACGAGCCTGTATTTCATGGTTCAGGTTCTATACTTGCATCAGTAGGACAATTAACACGAATCGAAATTAGCAAAACCGTGGTAACCCGGCTCAAAAGTCCCTTCCATTCGAATTGCACAAATGGGGAAAATAAACCACTGCTGTTTGAGGGAACATACACAATTGAAAATTGTCATATTACATGTGCACTGAACATGGCACACAAACAATGTAAAAGCATTGACTTTCACAGTAATATGTTCTTGCCGGAACATATGAGAAAAAATTCAACTAATATAAGTGAAGCAGCTGCCTGCAGCACTAGCATCTACAATTATCTGATCGACACAAACTTTGAATCATGTCACTGCCAGTTACCATGCATGGAAACAAAGTTCCACAAGACTGTTTCAACCGCAAAATGGCCGCCTAAAAACGATCTCCCAGCGTACAAAGCATTAGCAAGTGCAGCCTTTGGACTTAACAAAAGCGAAGTGACAGATGAATTTATCAGAAATAACTTCCTTAAGATCGATGTATATTTTGGTGAATTGAGCTTCCAAAAGATCACCGAAGTTGAAGAATTTACAACCGTCAAGCTCATATCTGATATTGGTGGACAGATGGGAATTTGGTTAGGTGCGTCTGTTTTTTCGGTGGTAGAGCTTCTTTTCTTGCTATGGCAGTCAATCAAGTATTTTGTAAATAGAAATAACATCACCGAGGAACATCCAGATAACTAAAGCATATCAAAATCGTGTCTAGCGGTATCTTAAAGGCAATCTGTCACGACGTTGATTGATCATAAGAACAAAGGGATTTTTTATTTTTTCCAGTCCCCCTTTAATTTATCGCATTGTGAAAAACATGGCGGAGCGCTGGAATTGTGTTTAGGCTATTGTTCCAGCTATTGTTCTCGTTAACCAATCCACAACGAGAAAGATTGCCTTTAAGAATCATGGAATCGCAGTCCTGGAGAGCGCCGTTGTGTTAAAGCAACATTGGAAAATTACAAACAATAACATGACAACTTTTACAAAGTTAAGAAAGGGTATGCAAATGCATCTAAATGACAGATGTGTAAATAGATTCGTCATGTAATGGCTATTGTGGTAGAATTTCGAGTATCCCTGATATTTTCCATAATGTGATAATATTCTGACGTTGGAATTTACTTAATCTTGACATTAATTTGTACATGTTTTTTTTAAAGTTAGCGTCTCGTGGAAGGGCCGTATGTTATGTTATTTTATGTTGTTAATAATTCGTCGCGTTTTTCCATCGGTTCTAAGGAGACATCCGTAAATATTAACAATTATATCTGAAGCATAAATGCTGCCACCGTATATATTGAAAAAAGCACTAATTACAAATTAATACAAAACTAAATAACGAAATCATCATGGAAGGTCATCAAGCGAAAAACTTACCGGCGAAGACAGATGAAGAAAGTTTAGGGGCTAATTGACTTCCCGACAAACAATTTTGCAGCAAACTAAGGATTTTGTGGAAGATTTACCGACCAACTCATGAAGAATCAGGAGTGTCACATCCTCCTATACAAGGATTTGTGTTTGTTTTTAGTGGATAATGTTAGGGAAAGGCCCCGCACACTATAACAAAGCCCTAAGCAAGTAAAAGAGGGAAAGAGGAAGGAATTAAAAAGAAAAAGGGGTACGATCAAGTTTGCTGTTTTTATCTTTTTCTAAGAATATGCTGTACTTTTAGCGTTTTTCACCTTAATATTTTTGAGAAGTAGACAAACTTTAATAATTGCAAAGTTCCGATCTGAGTATTGTGGTTGTCAATTAGTCGTTAGCGAATGTAACCTTCATCTTCCATTTGAATTATATCTTCAACTAAACCCAATGTCCAAACATTTTTATAAGTAAAACTTTTCACTGGAGAATAAAACTGTCTGTAACTGCAACCATTTTCAGTTGCCCAATAACGAATAGATAGAAACAATCCCTCTTGACTGCCTTATGTAGAGAAACAAGAGATAAAAAAGGCAACATACCTCATACTGAAGGAATTTGTCATCTGCCTTTCAACTGAGCATATTCAAGCAAACTGCAATAGAAATTTCGCTTTTTCAAATACCAAAAACAATAATTTGCACTGAAATACATCCAACAGAACGCCCAAGAGGGCACCTGACAAAGCGCCCGAAAGAACGCCAGACACAACACCAGACACAACGCCAGACACAACGCCCGAAAGATGTCCTCCTAAAATTTTCATTTAAAACCCTGTCAACAGCTCAACTCTTTAAATATTGATAAATCCTTTCGCATTTCAAGAATTCTACAGTAAAGAAAAGAATGCATGGACCACTCATCATTACATCATTTTGAACAACTCAACGGTTAGAACTGCGATGCAAGGTCACACCAAATGGTTAAAACTCCAGCCTGTTTGTGCCTTGTCCTGATCCAATACATCATGCCCTTGAATATAATGCATCGAAATATAGACTGCCTGGCAGAAATAGTGTCTCTCGAACTGGTATCATTAAACAAAACTCTAAATCACTGCAATTTGTTCGGGAGCAGTTTAAATTTCAGGTTCTACAAGACAGACTTATTTTTCACTTGGTACATTTGCAAGCAAATGTCGCAGTGTTGCGGCTGCATGTTGCGAATTTCATGATATTCCCTATTATCGAAGAATCGTTGTATTGTTGCATTGTTCAGCTTATAACCTTGTTCATCGGGGATAAAAGTTTGGCGTTTCTGGCATGCAAAGTGATGGTTTCTATGCTCTTCAATCTTAAGTTGGAACGTAGACATTGTAAGTTCTTTAAAAGCTCCAGAGCTACTTACTTAATCTAACTCAATAGAAAATCAAGGTATAAAGTTATCTAGTTAAAGTGACAAATTTAAGTAAACGAGTTTCCCGGCGTATACAAGCAATAGCGTAGTTGTGCAACAAGGCTCTCGTATTGAACCTCTCCTGTTTTTTGCATAATTCAGCACTAGCTAGGCGACCGCTTACTTTAGATGATACTGGTATTTTGTTCTAAAATGTAATATAGGTACTTATTTCATTTTAGGTCAGTCTTGCGTTTATGCTTATATTTGTTCATGCTTCTATTTGATTAGGATATATTAGCGTGTCGCGCTTTAGTTTTTCATGTTTTCCGGTATAGTAATATTTTACATGCCCTTTTGCTCTACAAAGTTCCCCCGCGTATCCTAATATATCTAACACCTCCTACTAGTTCATTTACGTATTGCACGATAGATACCGACAATAATACCAAAAATTATTGATGTTAGCTTGCTATATTGTAATGCTGTTATATAAAGTAGAGTAAGGAGAAACAGAGTTAGTTAGAGAGAAGCGTGGTGCTTGCGAAAGGCCACTGCTATCAAACTTGTAGACACTCACTCGCACACACACACAGAACGGTCATGGATTGAAAGGCTAAGAAAGGGCTGATGGCATTCAACCCGAGTGGGTTGTGAAAGCACTCGTGGTTTCGTTTCATATATATATATATAAATTTAATGGCGTAACAGTGCTTGTGAAAGGCTTTTTAGTACCTAAGTTTCAATATTGTATAAAATAACGTCTTAGCTTTAGATGGAATAAAAGGAATTGATTTTGTGTCAAAACGTGTCGTTTATTCGCTCGGTCAATCGCTCAAACAACGAAGTTTTACAATTAAGTATCAGTAGCAAATTGTGACGTCATCCAATAGGCTTCCCCCCCCCCTAACATTTGACCAAATGTCCAACCCAGCCAATGACATATTTTCTTATTATACTTACAGCATTTATCAAATAACTTTATAAATCTAAAAATTGTCTATGAGTGATGATGCATATAAATAATGCCCAAGTTTGAAACCAATATAAATATGATACTTTTATCATTAAATAAATGACATTATTCATAACTTGCAGAAAAATGCATTTAAAGAAAATAAATTGATATCTAAACTGAGGAAAGTCGAGAAGAAATATCGTTAAAGACTCATTGCTAACAATGAGCCATTGCGATACGCAAGCATCCCATAATGCATTTTCAGACAGTCTGAAATCAATTCTGGTTAATCCGTAGAAGTTTACTGCCATTGTCTGGGTCATCGGTAGGACAATTTATCACGCTCGCAAAGGCTTATTGTTATCAATGAGTCTTTAAATAAAATGAGTTTTATATTTGATAAAAAAGATGGGTAAAGTATAGTATCTCGTGAAAAAGAAAAACAAAGAAAGAAATGATAAAATCGTTTTATTTTTGTTACAAGTTTTGAATTTCATATATTTCTATGTCACTTTTCTACAGTAGAGAAACATCATGCTAACAATAACGTCAAGATGCTTTATCGGATACGAGAATTTTTGCATTTATAATTTTCATTTAAAGCTGCCAATAATTTCTCCTTGATAAGCGTCATGGCTCCTACTTTGCACCACTTTCTTCTAAGTCAGTGACCTTTTTTTCCTTCTTTCTCAAAGAAACACCAACAAACTGGGCGAGTAAATAAACCAGTTCAAGTAACGAAAAGATTGATGCACCCAACCAAATCCCCATCTGGCCACCGATTTCTCCAACAAATCGTTCAGCAGTGTACATCGGCATTTCAGTTACTTTTTTGTATTGTTTTTCTCCAAAAAATACATTAACGGCGATAAGATTATTCCGAATATAATCCTCTGTCTCCTTACTTCCATTGATTGAACGAAGACGGCCAACCATTTCTTTGTACTCATCTATATATTCTGTGGATGGCCATTTCGACTGCGAAGAATATTTGCGAAATTTTGTTTCTCTGCAAGGCAGGCCACAGTTGCAGGAAGCGAACAATGTTTTTTGAAGATCTTTTAATATTCGGTTTCTACAATTTCTTTCTTCTACGGTTTTTGCAATTGGCATTTTCATTTCCTTCGGTAGTAGGTAGTTATAAAGAAAATGAATGTTTGTACATTTCTGAGCGACTTTTCTGAGAAAGCAGGACAGCTCGCAATTGCTTATTGTATACTCACCTTTAAAAAGCAACTCCATGTTTTCGCCGTTTGTGCATTTTGATGGATACGGGGGTTTGAGCCTTTGAATCTCTGTTTTGTGAATCTCTATTTGTGTCAAATGACCAACAGGGGCAAGGACTGTACCAGTGTCTAAAGAAGGAAGTTGTCTGTGGTCTTGAATAATCACCTCAACGGAGTCGCCAGCGTGAAGTGTAGACAACGATATACTATTCGAAACATCAAGATCAAGGAAGACTTGAAGTGAGAAATCGGGACCAGCCTGATGTTGAATGAATGTTCCATTTGGATTAAGTTTGTAGCAGTAACCTCTGTAGGCCACCAAAATTTTTTCAAAAGCAACGTTGCTGGATATAACCTTGCTTATGTTTGGTGCAAAAGGCTCTAAGGAAGGAGAATGCATCACCACCTCGTGAATGTTCTCTATGCGACCATTTCGATTTGTTTTGAGTGTAATGTTATGCTCTTTTGCATATTTTTTAACTTTTTCTTTGCATAGGGATGGTCCACAAATAGTAACAGATGGAAACAGCAGTTTAGATACCATGACTGTTTCCTGCTTTGTTAAAGATGGGCTTTTGAAGTATCCCCGTACTGTTGGCGTCACTGTCAAAATTACAAGCGATACAAAGAAAAGCATTAGCAACAGCCAGATGCATCTCATTGCCTTTGATTTGGTCGACAGCAATCTTCCGAATCCATGCATGGTCAAACTCGCTGCTGATTCTTTCAAGTCAATTTCTGTTCTTTGATCCATCTTTGAAATTTTGAAGAACCTGTAACTTGTTGTGTAACTTCTGTTTGAATGTCAATCAATTTCTGTCCTGGGATCGATCTTTGCACTTGGAGAAAGCCTGGAAATTCTACATACAGTCTTACAAGAAGAAATTAAATTTCAAGCTAGAAGACTTCTTCGATACCAGCTGAAAGAATTGAACTAAAGAATCCATGTAGAGCGTATTTCCTTAAGAATCGATCACCTGCATCTTTCATTAGTAATGCATGAATGTAAACATATTTGTATTTGCTTCTAGGACCCATAGGGTGAAAAACCTTTTCATTAAAGAAAGTAAACCTGCAATGAAAAAACAAATCGTTTAAGTTTATGAAGAATTGATCAATGGGAGTTTTATCTTGCTGATAAGAGATTGCAGAAAAGATTATGCTTCCGGCCAAAGTTTCTTTAAAATTTTTCTTTCAAATAGATAGCTCTTTTGAAGTTGTTTACAGTTCATAACTTGGGCAATTGTTCCTGAAAATAAAAATGCAAGCCTCTCTTCAGTTTTGTTTCATTGTTTACCACTAGTAATGATAAAAATATTAGTGTTTGGTTTCAAAAGGTTTAGAAATCTATTGATAATTTTGTTAATAAGCTTGAGCTTTGCAGCGCTTTGTTTATAGACTGTTTGTAGCATTATAGATAAACAAATCTTACCCGCACTACGCGCTGAGGTGTACATCGCATAAAGTTCCACATGCAGCTATCATTGCAAGGGGTCATTTAAAAAGCTTCACTTAGGCAAGAAGGAATCATGAATGCACCCCAGTCATGCGAACATCTCCCCTATGACCCCTTTTTTCTACAGGGGAGCCAGTGAGCAACACTTATCATTTCAGACATTATTCTAGCCTCGTTTATGTTTACAAATATGCGTTAGTTATTAAAAACCTCTCAAGCACGTAGAAAGCATTTTAAAAGAGAGGCACATAAAAAAGGGGGACCTCTACAAGTTGCAAATGCAATAGAAGCCTGCAAATTAGAGCCTCAGTTTTTCAGCTAAAGCTAGGTGGGTTCTAATCTAATAAGTGTCTTTATGTACTTTTAGGTACAAAATTATGTTGCTTAGGTTCCGGTATGTCATTCTTAAATTCGTGTTTTCTGATTTACCTAGATTCCGTACTGCACTACTGATTAGAAAAATAAAAACTGAAATTTTTTTTTTTGTCATCTGAAAGAGAGCCTCTTTCGATATAAGAGTCAGCACAATGCTTATAAAAGTGGGCAGAAACAATAGTTTGAGCTTACAGATTATTTCAAAAGTGGATTCTAATATGCAGCTTTTTTGTAGAAAAAGTACAAAGAGCAAAGCGAGGAAGCAGGCGTTTTTCCTCATTTCAGAAGCAAGTTACTATTAGTTTCCCAAGCTGGACAAATACAGTCAACTGTATCAACAAAGCTCTGGTATGTTTATAAAAAACTTACAAAGGTACCTCTCGAGAGAAGTTGCATGATATTCATTCGACCCTGATTTTGTCGTTTCATACAATGAGGAGCATCACACAGTAAACCATAGCAAGTTGCAAAATGTATATTATTGTCAAAGCCATTTTAAAAAAAAGAATTTGTTTGCGTTTGACGAAAATAAAGGTTTATACATTTGACTACAATGCTAACTACTGAGAGCTTCTCAATTAGTTCCATGCATTTAAAATTTAGAAATTAAGCTGTGTAGCAAACTGCTGCAATAAAATTAAGCACGAACAACAGAGGACCAAGATGGGAGCCTTGCATTACTGAAACGTACACATCTCCTATGCTGGATACAACCGAAAAAATTAGCAATTGTCAATTGCAACTAGAGAAAAACCATCGTAATTGTTTGTCTTCGCATCATTATATTTCGATGCAAACTTTTGCTGCTAATGGTGTAAAAGGCGACAAATATAAAGCTTATAAAATCAATAAATATACTAGATTGCGTGCGATACAATATAATAGAAAATAACTATGAATGTAAATAAGTTGTACCTGGAATAAATAAGAGATAATTGAATAAAGACGTTTCGAGCATACCCCATTATCAAGTGAAGGGCGTGCTCGAAACGTCGTTATTCGATGATCTCTTATTTATTCCTGGTACAATTTATTTACATTCATAGCTAATTTCTTATAAAATCAACTCTGTGAAAAGTAACTCTGACAAAATATATTTGCGCAGCATTAGCAGATCCCAGGAGTTTTTCACAGCTCTCTCCTCTAATAAGAAACAGCTCCTTTGTCTAGCAGAAATTTTATTTTGATTCTCCTGTGTTGCATTCGAATTTTCTTCTGATGCACACGATATACATTAAAAATAATGGCAATTTCAAGACGGCATCCAACGAATCGCTAGTTGACATTGGTCATTCACTGTGTCGGAATATCAGCAAGTTTTGTTTCTTGAATGTTGGTAAAAAATTTCTGGAGACAATCCGGCCACATGTCGAATGCGATACTTAAATGTTTGGAGCCTATATACGGCCTATTCAATACTTCAAACAAGATAAGATTCTATCAAATAATTGTCAATTTAGGTATTGCAATTCGGTATAATTCATCTGCCAAGCAACTCCCTGCGTCAGATGGTTTAGTGTATCGAAAACAAACACAAGAAGCTCTGTTCACAGTTGGTAGATTACAAAAAACTTCAGCCAAGAATCAGGTATGTTCATTACCTATATAAATCTACAGAACAACTTCAAATGAATAAAAAAATCGAACGATTTAATCATCGTATTATGAACTTTTCTCGACAGCTATCAAAGCATGTTTACTCGTTTGAATGCCCGTTAGATAATGGTGCTTGACATATTTCATATTTTATTATTAGCAGTTTTGCTTTTAATCGATTTATTTATATTGCATTGTCTGAAAATAGCCAAAGTTGACCCTTGCAGAATAATTTAGTGGTCCTTTGTCTTGATTAGTCACTTTAGCAAGAAGGCGACAACACCTTGAGGAAATATATCTGCATCTAAAATATAGCAAATTGGGTTGTACAGTTGGCCACTAGACCTATACCTTGCAAATGGGAACTAACAAGTAGATACGCATGCGTAGCATCAATTCACCATTGAAGTAGATATTTCGTCGAAAAAATTATGATTTCCGCCCCCTTTATATCACTGCTGGTGTCGGCCCTGATGGAACGCTACTTTCACCAATTCCGAACGGCCATGACTAACGTTTGGCTACAAAAAGGCAGTCAAAATCAAAGTTTCACGTCACAAAAAACACTTTGACAAAATATTAACCTTCTCCCAACATTTTCTCATCGAATTTAGACGAAATACAACCTTGTTCCTTCCGGGAAGCTAAACATCAATTAATAAAAAATACAGTCAGATTGTTTTCCAAAACCTTGCTTATCAAAAACTCCTGGATCTTGAACCGATGGCGCTATATAGGAAACCTTCCATTTCTTTTTTACAGAAACATTTATCCTTGATTCAGTTCAGATAAACGAAGAGTTGCGAGACTTCAAATGCCCATGCACATTGGAGGAGCTTGACCTTTCAGATTGATGGGGTGGAGGGTCATCAGTAGTAGAATGTACCGACAAATAGATGAAGAATAACAAGGTGCCAGATCATCAAACGATTTTACCCGTCAACCACAGATTTTAAAGAACAAATGAAAATTTAACTACAAACACATGAAGATCTAGGGGTGTCACAACCCCTAACCCACCCCCAATTAGCTACGCCCCTAGCCATGTAGACCAGTAATCCAAGGCAGTCAATGTTCGGAAATAGCAATAATTTCAGGTCTTTTAACATACAAAAACTTAAAGTATATGCATGTCATGTGATATATTTATGTATGGCATGTGATATATGTATTTATGACTGGTGATATACTACTGTATGAATATATAGGACATACATATAGTATATCACATGTTTTTCGATCCTATTGTTGACTCTTTCCATACTCATAATTAACTTTTATTATATTATACCGCTTACTGAAGATGACTCTAGCTAGAGTCGAAACGCCTTAATTAATAACCGATGAAGTCTTACTGATTATGCCTTTCTGGTTATACCGTCTTCCTGATTGTCAAATTTGGATTAAAGCTGGTTATGTCTAATTTGGATTATTGCTGATTGCAATGATTTATGGCGAAACATATAGATGTCTCCTTTTTTCGTCGTGCTGGCTTTTCTACTTTTTGGTATGAATGTTAAACGGTTTGAAACTGATGAAATAGATTCAAAACGAACTTGGCATCGCCAAAACCTACTTATTATATTTTTTGATGAAATTTGAAACTATAGTTTCTATATTTCTTTCTTTCAATTGGCAAAGAAAAATAGTTTTATTCTTTTATGTTTCTTTTATCAGAAACTCTTTCATCTCGATAAGAATCAATCTGGTGCAGTTGGCAGGCAATGATCGAGAGCAAACAAAAATGCAAACAAAAAACAAAAAAATTACGATGAATATTTAATAAAAACAACATGTACCACAAAAGCAGCGAGAGTATTAAAAGCAAATCGCTCAGAAAGAAGATAAATTATTTATGCAATCTTTAGGCATGCTAAACATATGTTTTCTGCATAGTTAACTGATAAAAAGTACAAAGAAATGGACTCTCTAGATTTTATGAGACCGAAATAATTATATTTTTTTAATTCAAAACTTTATCCAATACAAACATAGCTATAGCATTCAGCATTTCCAAGTTTATCGAAAAATTTCAAACAGCATTAATTTTTTAATACCTTTGACAATGGCATTATTTCCTTTTGACACAGGTGTCAAGATTGGATGTTTAGGATGGTTTTTCAGATCCTTTGTGTTGAAACTAACAAAGTTGTGGAAAGGTACCTTTGATCATTGTCATAAAGAATAGATAGATCAAGAAAGGTGAAATCAAAGCTGAAGATCCTTCATAAATAAAACTTGAATAGACATTATAAGCCCATACTTGCACAGTTGTTGTCTGATCATCAATTGTATAACAAGAAACTTGTTAAAATGACAGATAAAATGGATTTGCAAGACTCTGCTGCAAGTGCATCAATGCATGGCTTCGGAAGAATTTTCATCACAAAATCCAAAGTACTGAGGCTTGTATGGATTTGTTTCATGATTCTGTTTGTAGCCCTTTTGGCATATTTCCTCACACCAGTTTTGAAGAGATATTTCAGCAATCCATCAGTAACTAAAGAAGAAACAGTTATTGCACCAAGAATCAGATTTCCAGCAATAACTATTTGTGGGGCTGGTATGAGCAAAGAGAAACTGGATAAATTTGGCAAGCTTCATAACAAAAGTTTTGAGATGTATGACGATGTAGAAGGAATTGGCTTTTCTCGGGATATGCGTGAAGAAGACATATTTCAAAAGCTGGGGACTCATGAGAATATAAAGGGGGTAATGCCTGAAAAGGAAAAGCTATTTCTGAAAAATCTGTCAGGATCTTGCATGTTCAAAATGCAATCTGGCTGCAACCTTTCAACAGATATTGATACAATACTAGTAGTAGAAAGAGGATATTGTTTTCGAATCAATCCAAATGGAACATATTTTCAAAGTAGAGCAGGTCCAGGACATGGATTAGCAATCACTTTCTTTCTTAACACTTCAGATAAGGTACCATGGACAAAAAGCAACAATGGAGATTCCATTGAAGCAATTATTGGATATCACGATGAATACCCATTTCCTTCAATTGGCTCTGTTCTCATCCCAGTTGGACACTCAACTCAAGTCGAACTTGGAAAAACTGAAATTGAGAGACTTCCACCACCTTTTCCATCAAAGTGCACAAATGGAGACAACATGCCACTACTGCTGTACCCTGGAGAATACTCCATACAAAATTGCCAAGAAAGCTGCTTTGCATTTAAGGTTTCTGATAAATGTGATTCTCTAGATTTTTATACAAACACATCCCTACCAAAAGAACTTAAAAAACCATTCCCAAAAACTGAGGAAGATTTCCTGTGTGGCTTTAGAATATATGAAAATTTAGAAAAGACAAATTTTGCAAGCTGTAAATGTCCATTGTCCTGTTATGAAACAAAGTTCACAAAAACAATCTCCTATTCAAGATGGCCATCAGCTGCAGATATGCCAATATACAAAAAGCTCTTTAGTAAAGCATTGGGGATGAACATTAGTCAAGTGACAGATAAATTCGTAGAGAGAAACTTTATGAGACTGAATATATTTTTTGGGGACATGACATATAACAAAGTGAAGGAAACAAAAATGTACACAGCTGATAAGCTAATAAGTGAGATTGGAGGCCTAATGGGAATATGGATTGGGGCATCAATGTTTTCATTACTGGAGATACTTTTCTTGTTAGTACAGGTTATACAGTATGGCTTTGGATCAAAGAAACTTAGAAAGGAAAATGATCTGACACTTGAAAATACAAAAACATAGTTTGATAAAGTAACATATTCAGTAAAAGTTTCTTTGAAATAAATTATTGGTTGAACTAGAACAGGGGTGGGCAACCTTTTGGAGACTGGGCCAGAGCCTTCAAAGCTTTTCTTTAAGTGAGCTCAAGGTAATAAGATAAACAAATACAATAGTTGTAAAGAAATGATGATAATAATAATTAAAAACCTTCATCATTTTAAAAACTTTCATCTAAGTTTAATACAACTATAATTACAAACCTCTCTTTAACATGGATAGTTTGCAACAATAGATAAGTCTGTTACAATTGTATTTGTGCAAAAGAAGAAAAAGGATGTTATTTAGGGATTTGAGAAATCATTCTAGAAAGGAAGTGCAGAATTTTCCACTTGGCAGAATTCTCCGTTTAGCATTGGCCTTTTAGCTCAGGCCATTCATTTGAATATATGTAAACACCAGTTTATCTTATATATGTAACGGTTTGGCTTTCGTATTTAACAAATTTAGTAACGTTTCCGTTGTATTGCGTGTTAAAGTCACATGTTCTGTTAAGTCCTGTTGTGTTAGTGAACAATGCCTCTTTATCGCAATGTGTTTGTCTTTCAACATGTAGTGTGATGCTCATATTGTCCTGTTAATTAGCTTCCGTTCATGTTATTAGGTTATTAGTATGTGTTCATAACTTTATAAGTTAGTCATCTGATTGAAGCATTAGAGAAAACATGAAAGAGCGAGTATCTTTTGTGCGTTACTTATTCGGGGCTTAGGCCCTTTGGCCTAGCCCATTGCTCCACCAACGAGCTGGCTATTCACCGCCATAACAAGAAGCCTAAATGTTACATATAGCCCCCCCCCCCCCAATAGAGACATCCGTGATCCCTGCTGAACTGCCTTGAATACGCCCAATAAGTTTTGTTCTTGCTGCATTTGTTGACCTCGCCCAGTCCCTCAAAGATTCTGCTGTCCTGTCTTTAAGCAGTGTTCATGACATTGTTAATGAATTCATGACAACGGATAGTGAACAAATGATTCCCAGGTTTGATGAAGATATTAGATAATCTTTTTTTGAATCTATATTTTTCATTCAATATTTGCAACCCTTCTGAGAATCATCCTTGCCAACCAAAAAAACTATAATATGATTTTTTCTTCTTGTGGGCTACAAAAAATTCTCTTCTCAGGCTGGATTCTGGCCTGCGGGCTCTGGGTTGCTCACCCTTAAGCTAGAACTACAGTACAGAACTACAGATACTAGAGAAAACTATCTTTAGTAGGACAAGCAAATTGAAGCAACAAACAGGGACATAATGACTAGCTGTGAATGATATTTTCAATTAACCTTCAACAAGATGTTAACACTAAGAAATGCCAATTACTGAATTTCTAGCAGTTGTTGGCAACTCGTAATGCATATATGACATAAAATTGTATATGTGAATGACATTGTATTTTGAAAATCAATGCACCTGCAATGCTCGGAATCAATTAAGTCCATAACCCAATTTCCCCTGAATTGTTTCATGTGAGCGTATATTAGTATCTGGTATATTATAGTAGTATCGTATATTACTAACAACTCTCAACAGCATAAATGCAATATTCTTGTACAGTAGCTTTTCAGATTATTGGAACAGTCCCAACCTGATATTGCAGACTTCAATTGGTTTCTACTCTTTTTATATTTTTTTGGTAATCAATAAGATAAGGCAAAATTTGACTCCTGGGTCTGGGTTCATTTTTGCACATAAAAGACATTATGTAAAGTAAGACGAATTCAATGTTTCAGGTGAACATGATGTCAAAAGGCACATCTCCTTCCAAAAACCCTCTTTTTACCAAACTTTCTTTATCCCCACACCTTCATATATCACTTGAACTTCAAGCTAAAAAACAATAACACTTCAATGTATTTGTGGAGCCCTTTTGAATTCATTTTCATTCCGTAGTGCCTGGCTTCTAAAATATAGCTTGAGTTTACAAATTAAATTGCATGGAAATTGAATCTTGCGTGGGAAGAATACTAAAATCCTGAGTGTATTCTTGGACTTCTTAAGACAATTGTTATATTTTCACACAGACTTTTGAACTTGATGTTTTGCCTTTTTGCTCATAATGCAATGAAGGAGCAATTTATTTTAAATGAACTTATGTAGCTTAAAGCGTGCTGAATCCAATTCTAAGATTCATTTCTAGATTCGACCTCCCATCTCCAAGTAAGCCAACAATAAGCCAGTAAAATGTTACTCACTAAATCTCCAGCCGCCTGAATGAATGTCCACACGTTTATTCTGTTTCTCTGTTCCTCCAGAAATGGTTTTTCATGACAAGTTTAGCCTGGACACATTGTAAATTCCAAATTTTTTTGGAACATTTATAAAAAAACATACGTGCACTCCAGCCTCGTTTTCAGATTTCCCGCGCTTTCAATTTGATGCGAAGGCGCTTTTGACAGTCTTACAGTCCGGGCCCACAAGCACACATGTGGTTGGAATTATTTGTCTAAAGTGACTGGAACAATCAGAGTGTCAACGCTCTGGAACCAAGGGTACCTACACAAAAACTCCAACCTTCAGATTCGCAAAATATTACACTCCCCAAAAAACTTCTCTTTGAAATTAGCGGGAATTAGGTGAATCAAAACGTCACTGCAGATATGAAACTGGAGAAGGAATGTGTTATTTAATTCATATCGTATACAGCAACAGACGTGATAATAATATTGTTTAGGTTTTCTTGAGAATTCCCCATTGCTTATATCTATTCCTTAGATATCTTGTTAATGGCGCTGATCCTTTGTAATTAAGCACAATTTGCATATTGATAATGGCAGAAATGGCAACAAGCCTACCCCCAAGGATGAAAGAATCTGCAGATATGGCGATTCGATCTCCATCCACGCTATTTAAGACTAGTGGCGGATTAAAAGAGGGGGCAGCTAGGGGCAGTTGCCCTCCCCTCAACGAGTTGAAGCAAGTCTGGCGCCCCTTCTTTGGAAATTGTGCGCCCCTTTTGAAGGATGGGAATCAGGTGAAAAAGTTTTTGAGACCGATAAGTTAATTTTCTTCAAGGATTACCTCAAAGTTATGTTGTTTATTCCAAAAAAGGATCTGAAATTGTTCTCTTGTCATCCATTTTTGAAAATTTTTCAGCGCCCCCACCATCAACTGCCCCTCCTTCAAATTTGCTCTGGATCCGCCCCTGTTAAAGACGAATTTCACTTTGTAATGGTCTACCCCCTTTACTCTGAAGACAGGAATAAAATGTTGGTGAAAATTAAAGAGACGTATCCCAATATAAAAAATCTTAGTCATGAATACAAGTTTATTTGGATGATGAGTCAAGAAGATACTGATTTGATTCAAATCCTTGAAGGCAAGCATTCCAAAAGCGTGAAAATTATCAGACCTTTTGAAAAAATTGTGCTGATCAGTGCTGTTGTATATTTAAGCTGTTATGATTCTTGTAGCCATTTGAGGTAATATTTTAGATGTAGCAATTTTAATTATCCATTTAAAATTACGATGTTTGTTATGTTGTAGTAGATTAAGGGTCATTTCGGCCTATACATCTATCATTATATGTACATTATTTACTTCAATTACAATAGTAAAGCTGGTTGAGTTTCCATGTAGTGTAATTGGGCATTTTTCAGAAATCTTTATTTACAGTTATCTTAATTGTTTATTGATTCACTTTTTGTATGCATCGATGTAATCGAGACTCTAGAAAACCTTTTAGTAATGACAATAGCGACATGCAGTTTTTTCTCCAAAAATGATAGCACAGGATATCCAAATAAAAAATCCGATAAAAAAGGTTTGTAAATCACATATATCGAACGCTGCAATTTATAAAAGAAGTTGATCAAAAAAATTGATAAAACAAAATTTACGATAAGCAATGAATTAAAAACACTGCAAAGATTATTGAACAGAGAACAACAAATCGAAAAGTGAATAACTGTCACGGATAACATACTTTCTTCCTTGCCAGGGCAAGCTAACATCATACGTTAATATATTTCTTATTTTACCTACCTATGGGTGAATTCACCTACAAACTAAGGGACTTTTTAGCCAGCAATCCGAAAATTTAGGCAAGGATGTCACAGCCCATTTGGTAGCTGCGGCTCTATCTTAGAGATAACTACTTTTTTTCATTTTTATTTGTCAATTAATCAACTTTTTAATTGCGTAGCGAAAATTCCTGGGGAACAACAGTCCAAAAACCTAAAGGATTCTCCATTGCCTATATTCTTGAAAGCAAGACTACCAAAATTCACAACCAAAAACCAAATTTCAAGTTAACAACCAAAATTCAAGACACCATCAGGTTATCTGAGAACTTGTTTGCGACAGAAATTCTTATTATCATTCAAATCATTTAATTCACTTACAAATAGAAATCTCGTAGAATTTAGACATAACTTCGGTATTTCTTTTTTAGGTCTTCATTCAAATTTAATACTTCTACAAAACCTCTTGTCGATATTATTCATATAAATAGACTGAAAATGTCGTTTGGTAAATGGCTTTTAACAATTTATTGAAACATACAGAGTTAATGCTGAGATCCTTTCGTGGAAGAGGAGAATATTCAATATGCATAAAGTTACAACATGCATTTTGAATATAAAGAATGGTTTTCATGTTGCAAAATTTTCAATCAGTTCAATACTGCAAGGTGCTACATGAGAATATTGCAAATTCACTTTTTGGAATACACTTTTAGTGATAATAATATTAGCAAACAATTAATTTGATTTGTCTTAAATATAAAAAGAAGGCAATAAAATGTGCTATGCTATTATGGATGAGGCACAAATGTTTTGTATCAGAAATATAACCTTGAAATAGCGTTTTCTGAGGTCGATTAAATTGAAAATGCTCCTTCCCGGATCTCGTTTAACAGGAATCTTAATTTCTTCTTAAAAGGGTTAATGTTTGATCATATGACAAACATATTACATGATCACATGACATGAACACTGTCTGCTTTATTGATCAATATGGCTGCAAAAATTATTCCAAGGAGCTGAAAAAGAAAACATCGTTTTAGCTACAATGTAAGTAAGAATGTATAAATTTGAAAACCTATCTTAAATAGAAGTGAGTTGCCTTTAAGATAAACTGCGAGAGAATAAGTTCAGATTTAAAAGTAAATCAAAAGTGAATTCCCGGAAAAATTCTTCATTTTTGTTATTGATAAATTTTAAAATATCTGCAGTCATAGCCACGTCAGATCTCAAAACTTGAGATTTTTCAAAATTGCTTGCTTATCAAAATTTTCAGAAAACATTTAACCTGAATAGATCTCTTTTTTAAATTTCAGATTACAATTTTGAAATACCTGACTCATTATCTGTGATATAGATAGCCAAAATGGCTAATCACATATCTTAATCATCTTAAACAATTCTACTAATATACCTCTATTACGACCACACCACAGGCTAGACCTCCAACCATTGTCAAATTCTTCTCAGCCCAGTCAGTCAGTTCCGTTACACAATTCTACAAAAATAAGCAGAATTTCGTCTGTTTAGAAAAAGAGATGCATCAAAATGATACTTAGATTTCATGAATAAAAGTGTTTTGCAAAGTTGTTTCGGAATAATGCAGGCTTTCTGACATCAGCGATCTTTACTCTTATTGCGTTGATTACTATATGCTCTAGTCTTTCCTATTCAGTATTATAGCTTACTTAGAAAATCTATCCAATCACGTAAAAAGGTCTTGCAAGTAATAAAGGTACGAAAGTTCGTTCGGGTGGAGGCAGAATCTTAACACCTTTGGAAGCAAATTCATTGACTGTTCTATGGATTTGTTCGTTGCTTGGAGGTTACACGATACATTTACAAGAACTATCCCTTTTATCGTTTTCAGAATGACGATCTTCAACTAATTCTGCCTTTCCTGCGGAACTGCTACAGCGACTCAGTATATGCGTTCAATTTCTAATAACCAATTCTCAACTATTACTAGCCCTCAACAACCCAGATCTCTCCGGGGACCGTGGGGAATTTTAACGAAATGGGGGGGGCGCTAAACATTTTTGAGTTTACTGAAAGCTTAGAGCATCCTGATTCGGCGTATGGTTTTACGGAGTTAGGTCTTGGGAATCATCTGAGGGGGAGGGGGGTTGTCTTCTCAACCCCTACGGGTTTCGCATTCCTTGCTTACCGCAATGAGATTATAAACTTCGAATAAGCTTACCTTGGAATGGATGTGTGTTGCAGGCATCGATGCATTTTGGCATGAAGCGAAATTTGTATCAGCACAGCAACTTTTTGGCACCCTCAAGGTAGGGTTGGCTTTCACCCATTTAGATCCCAACCAATCAGTATAGTTATTTGCACCACAGCATTTGAACTAAAGTAAAAAGCACATTATGTTATCTATCATGTTTGAAAACCCTTGAAGTGTTCCGTTTACTTGAGTTATTTATTATGAGGTAAAAGATTACATAAAGGCAATCGAAGAATACTTTAAGTGGCTTAAGCCAATCAATTGCCAAGAACATCTGTCAATCAACAACTGGCCAATCAATTGCCAAGAACATCTGTCAATCAACGACTGGCCAATCAATTGCCAAGAACATCTGTCAATCAACAACTGGCCAATCAATTGCCAAGAACATCTGTCAATCAACGACTGGCCAATCAATTGCCAAGAACATCTGTCAATCAACAACTGGCCAATCAATTGCCAAGAACATCTGTCAATCAACAATCGGCCAATCAATAAGCGTGATATCACTAACACGCTTAATGATTGGCTAATGGCTGATTGACAGAAGGCTTAAATCGTGACAAACTGTTTCTAGTTACAACCACTAGAATTGAATTATCTGTAAGTCTATATGATAATTGTCATTTCTTAGGCCCAGGGGACCAGCTGTGTTCTATTTATGCATAAAATAGATTTGTTATTTCAGTGAAAGGCATATTTTGGTTAGCAAATTTTGACAATTTTTTGCGCACTTTGCGAATTCCTTGAATTCGAAAAAATGGCGTCATGGATTAACAAAATGTTGGCAACTGACTAGAAGAATCATTGGCATCCTTATTTAACTGAAACAATGAAACAATTAGTGTTTATTACTGCGTACATTAGTCTGAATGTTGTTGACAGCTGTTGTAATGCCACTCTGACCCGATTCTCCATACGTATCCCTGATTGCTTCAACAATAGCATCTGTGGCGTATTTTTTGGCCTGAAAAGGAACACAGAGAATAAACAGATGACGTAATCATTTATCACAGGGGGATCAGGAAAAAATAGAGGGATCATAGAGAATAAAGGTTCGGATATGATTTTGCTCTAGACCACACTAAAAAGTATGGGCGTCATAGAACCCCTGACAAACTCCTCTCTCTCGAGGTAGTCAATGGTATCCTCAAATTTTCCAATCCTTTTCAACACCTTAACTTGCTTTGATGCAGCAAACATTGTTTAAGGGTTCCCGAAATCAGTTATGCTATCATCCTTTACTTCTATTATTCAAATATTACATAGCATGAGC
Organism: Rhopilema esculentum; assembly: GCF_013076305.1. The sequence goes on along the minus strand of NW_027020228.1, from coordinate 3,319,132 downwards.
AGACGAGGTACATTCTAAGGAGAGGGAAATACTTCCAGGTGTATATTGACGGGGTAAAGCTCAATGCTTCTGTTTGGGTATGCACCTTATCAAATGAATCCAAATCTGTGATCAGACGAGTCTATAAAGCTATGCATAACCGTTGCCACTTCGTCGCTAAGCAAGATGCCTCAGCCAATCAGCACAACGTATTTCATGAATCCTCAGATGCGTTGCAGTAGAATTGGGTACTGATTCATAATAATTCTGCTTGAAAATTTCAAAGCAAACTGCTCGCTATTTACTCACTGTTGATCACTCACTACTAAATGTATTAAAGCAGGGGGACATGCCTTTACTGAAATAATTCAAAAGATGTAGTCTACCATCCAACAAACGACGTCTCTGGGGCGGGAGGAGCATATGTCTGCATCCTCCTAGTGAGCATCTTACAAAAGTGGTATCTCAATCAACGTCAATTTATTATATAATGAGATGTTTCGCATCTCGTACCACTGACAGATTTACAACTCAGTTTAACAATTCGATTTCATTTTCCCCGAGTTCTTCAAACAGATAATTACCTATACGACCCAAGAAAAAATAAAGTATATAATGAAACGAAAGTCATTGCTCTAACCAACAAAGGTTATGGTTGTTAATGGTGGTGAAATAGTTAACAGTTATTAGGGACTCACTTCTGATTTGTAGACAAACGCCAACACAATGAGTGCTGTTTCACACAACAACACGATCACGATGCATACAATAAACTGCAAAGAAATTGCCAAGTTTACATCAAGAAAAATAAACAAGATAAAAATTGTTACATATTCTCTGTTATAAGAATTTATCAATTGAAATGCCCTATCAAGATTCTAGAAGGTAGTCATGGCAGGGATCGTGGAGCGTTGAGTACAAAATGAGTCATCATCATCATCATCATTACATTTACATTTAACAACCCTTTTGGGTCATACAAATGTCTGCCCAGTCAACTACAACATTAAAATTTACTGAAGTGATTTCGACATAGGTTGTAAAAGGTATCCGAATTTGTCTGCATCACAATACTGTCTGGCAGGCTATTCCATACAGAAACGATTGAATAAAAAAATGAAAACCTAACAGCATCAACCCTTCCGAATTTAGGCTGCTTTTGGGAGGAATGAAAGTGTTTTCAATCATATAGAAATGCGACGAGTGGGGTGGGGGTACGGAGGGGTGGTGTATATTAAAGATCAGTGGAGAAAAGTGATGTCCTAGAGCATTGATACGAGGCTACTAGGCGTGCGGTATTGGTCTTACCTAAATATCATAAAATCCCTGCTGTAAGCCGTTTGCACTGGTCTCACAGTCGATGAAAGAAAGCAAGAAAATTATGTTTCCTGATCGGGTATCGCGTTAAATTTATTTTGCCATGGACCTGGTTTGTCGTTGTTAGTAATTCAGGATATGTATTCTTAAGGCCAATTTCCATTTGACATCATTTGTGCGCGCAGGCGTAGCGCCCAAATCTGAGCATGTCAAGTGGTCTCGATTTTGCGTCCGCTGTGAGCGCCAGAAAGTTGATAGGGTCTCACAGCGGACGCAAATGGAAATCGGCCTTCAGATAGGTTGGGGCTAGATAAAAATAGGAGTGTGGCTCACCAGAACTTTGGGGCCTGGTTTAGTTATTGCCAATTCGGGATTTGTATCCTTTAGAAAAGTAGGAGTAACATGAATAGGGGTGTGAAGCTCTGCAAGACCACGTCCTCTTTCTCAATGACTCTTTGTTGGGTCTGGTTTTTAACTCTATTTGGATACATACCATGATTAACATGCATTTGCTCTGTCTAATTGCTCCAACGCAGCCTAAGAATGAAATGATGAACACGATAACACCTGCAGCAATCATGATATTCGCAGGTGCAAATGGTCCTCCCTTTCCAAATACGCTGTTATAATCATTGTCTTCCACTCTCACGTAGGCAGCTAGTGCAATTAATGCCAATCCCGCAAGCTGAGGAAATAATCGTTTATATATATAAGAAATTTTGATAATATTTCTAAAGAATGCAATGTTTATAATTTCAATCTCCAAAATGAATATCAAAACAGCCAAAATTTTTTGCAGTAAATTAACTGCCTCATGAAATCAACGAAATTGCTTTATTTCAGCCCACTGTGTACATTCATTGTTTTTGCAAATAAATTTACTGATTGAATAAGAAATAATATATGATCAAAATTGAAAAATTCTAAAAATAGATTTTCGTGACGTCATCACTTTTCTTGTCATATTGAAAAAAGCCATTTTTAGATAAAACATCTTCACAAATGAACAATTCGGCTTCATCCAACAGCAAGTGAAACTTCGGAATTAGACCTTTGTTTGAAAATACCATTTTTAGGCAGACTGTTTGTAAATATTAGGCAATAAAAATAGAACAAAACTCTGAAACTTGCTTGCACATATTGTAGTATTAGTTTTGAAACAAAATCAGTTTGGTTTGAGCTGGTTTGAGCTTGTCTGAAATCAGATCATTCCAGCCAAAGTTCATTATATCAATGTTGAAAACAATACATAACATCCTAGCGATGTCACCACAATCAATGTTAAAGGTCGCTCCGTGTAAACTACTTTTCCAAGTAAATCAAATAAGACTAAAACCCTTCCAAATAAAATATGTCGTACTATTTTGGCTTTATTAAACATATCTAGGATTTAGAATATCTTCACTCCTTAACCGATTTCATATTTAGAACTTTATTTTGACTAAATAAAAAAACTTGAAAGAATCCTGTTGCCTTTCCTTTTCATCTCAAACTTAAAATGGTCCTGAAATTATTTAGGCTGATAGAATGATGCAGTTAGGGGAGACAAAGATGAGTTTTAGCTTATTTTCTGCGAAGGGCATCTAAAAATGTGCCAGAAAGAGTTTATTTTTGCTAAAAGGGTGGAGCACTTGCCTTCAATTTTTTGAGAACACGGAAAATAATTCTAGCATAACCGAAGTAGCAATAGAAATGAAACATTAGAAGTAATAAAATGCAGTGGTGATGGCGAAGCCACCTGGGGCAGTGGGTCTTGATCTTTTATGTTTTAGCAAAGTAAACGTTTTTAAGATACAAAAAAGCTTGAATTTAAGTAAAAACCGCAGATAAGAGAGACTAAAAATGCTTTCATAAACAAATAGGCCTAATTTGCCAGCTTATCTTGAATAACGAATTCACGTGCATATCAGCTTATTCAAGATGGTAAAAATTTAAAATTTGACGACAATTAGATACCACAACTTTATCTTATTGGGAAGCAGCAATGGAAAATCGCTATCTAAAACCGACTGTCGGAAAACCCAAGGTTTTGTAAAACCGCTTTACAAAAAATGTAATGCTGGGGTGTTTTTTATAAGAAAAGAATTTGTAAAATTTCATTGACACTACCGTCGCGAAGAAAGAAATTTAGAGCTCAATTGAGAAAGTGTTATGAGAAAATTTAGCACTATTCAATCTTATTCATTGAAACGATTGTCTTAAAATTGAAAACTTCCAAATGCTTTTATGTTTTATATAAAATGCATGGCGACATTTAGTGACTTTGTTGTTTTTACAGATAGCCTTCTTATTTACAATACAATTGTTTCCTTGGTTTACACTCCCATCGCCATCGCAACTTTAAATAATATATTATAGTGCCTAAAGACGGTTCATTTTGAACGTGACTTTGAATTTGCAAAACTTCGTCCAAAGATTCATGCAGATGTCCGAAAGACTCAGCCATAAATCGCTGACAAGCTTTCAATTTTTAATTTAGCGACCTGTGCTTCAAATCTTTGGCGGTTTTTAAAGCTATCTAATTGATAATTTCCAGGTAAAAACACTTTTCTTCGTGAAATGGTTCATTGAACATATATATTTTGTTATCTATTGTACTCACGGAGGATTAAGTTTGAAACACAGAAGCGGACAACGGAATAATAATGTTAGGTGTTCAATATTGATTTTTGAAAGACGACAAGCCCGCTATAAACTTGAGCTAACAAATAGGTGACACAAGAAGCAGGTGACAACTCCTCTTTAAGTTCCAAGAACACATTACGGAATGGAAAATCGTAGATTCAGTTACGCACATAAAATGTATAATACAAACTGTAGTGTGTTTGAATACAATTTACTAAGAATGACTAAAAATGAGAGTTCTTACTTACCGCAAATAAAACATTTGCGACAAACATTAGAGTTTTCACCATTTTCGTTCCACAACCCATCTTGAAATTTTACTACGGTCTTCAACACTGCAACAATTAAGTCCAAATGGCTACAAATTTATGTTCTGTAGGGAATTACTGCGTCAAGATATATAAACTTGCTTAGGTTCGCAACCGTCAACAAATTGACCCACTCTTTTCTTTCAATATTGATGAATGAGAGAGTCAACCAAGAACTTGGCAAATCCGGGGGGTCATCTATCGACAAACTGAATTAGCTTGAATCAGCTGAATTTGAAGAGCTCGTATTAGCTCAATCGTTAAAAATTTCAATTATGTGAAATACTTATTGAAATATTATATAATATTTTGAAAAAACAAAGGTGAGGGTTGAAACTTGAACAGAACAAAGGTTTTTACTAGCAATTATCGTCATGATGCATCTTGGTTGAAGTGACGTTTCTGTATGAAACATATATGAAACAAGCTCATAATACGCCAAGTTCCAAGGCGACTTAAAAGTTAGCTTAAAAAACTAATCTTGTTTTTGAATGTTAAGAAAGTAAGTGGTAACAGTTTATCAACAAGATAATTACTTTTTAACAATGATGACTTCCTAAGTTTCCGCAAAATATACTAAATTTTCGAAGAGAATCTCCGAGTTTTGTGACAATAAATAAAATTGCTTTTATATATTGTTGTTTTGTAGTTTTTGGCCCGTTTTCTTTACTCTGTGAAACCTATTAAAGCATGATAGTTATATATAAAGTATAAATTCAGCATTTTCTTAGTTTCATATAAAAAAATGTCATCATTAACTATGGTGTCATGCAAGAACCATCGAGGGAGTCTTTCAGCAGAAGTTAAAGGTTCCTTACTTTATTTGCAATGACAAAAATTTTATTTCCTAAGGAAACATTTTTTCATGAAGACGATTCTTAAATTCAAGCTCAATTTGAGCTAGCTTTAAATGAAGATTTAGCTTGCTGGTTTTTCAGGCTGGGATTTCTTCTATCCTTGCATTTTGTTTACCTGTATTTACATATATATTTATTCATTAATTATTGATTTATTTATCTATTTGTTTGAGCTAAATTTCTTAATGATGCTCAGCGAGGGGCGAATCACTCCAAGAAAATCTCGTACACCTTTCGTAAAAATCCTATTGTTTTATCTGAAAATCCCCAGAAATCCTTTTGTTTTAGGGAAAATCTCGTACGCTATTTGCAAGAGTGAATTGCCCCTCGATGCTCAGTATTTGCGTTAAAGAAATATTGTAAGTAAGACCGGTTACTTATCGGGTTTCTTATAAAAAACCAAGTGTGTTCTCAAAAGCCTCTGAACAAACAATGCATTGCGCTGAGAACAAGCTGCGCTTTTTTGTCCACAAGCAAATATTGTGTTTAGTACCTGGGCGTCTTAAGAATTGTCAAATTACCGACTTGAGTATTTTACGAGTTTAATGCATATTTTAGTCAACAAATGATGTCGATACATGCTGTAGGTTTAACTGCTTTCTACATGCATTTGACTGCGAAAAATTTGCTTCAACTAATTAAATCATGAAAGGAAGTCTTCCGTAGTATAAAGCACATGATAAAGCAAGACACACTTGTTCAGAATTGGCTTACCCCCGTTCTCGATTACACTTACTTCGATCGGTTGCCAAGGCATCGGTTTGTATAAAGTTATGCGATGAATTATAAATACGCAATTTAGCACAAACAGCGACGCTAATGAATCACCACAAGGAAACCCATTAATTCTTTGAATTGTAAAATTACAAAGAAGATTTCATCATCTCGTTGGAACCGGCTAGGCATTTTCCCAATTGCGCACGCAAGAATGACGTTCACCCAACGAGGTAAAAATAATTGTGTTCACCTCTCAGGTGGGTGTTGCAGGCCAACGGTTTTATGATAATTTCCCAGGGCAATAAATAAACAGAACAGGAGCTACATGCACCCTAGCTACCGGCTAATTTCTTCCTTCTCCAAGATAAAATCAATTTGTCATTCCCGTGTGCTTATTAGTTTACAATAAGATGTCATTAAATTGTTTTTATTACTTTTTTTATGGAAGGTCTTCTCAACAAAAGGGCTAAAGTAAAGTTGCTACGCACGTTTACATGACATCCCAACAATGACGTAATGCTTTTTTAAAGCTTGTGATTCGTACAACGATCTTCAAAGTGAACCATAGGTTGGCAAATAAATTAACTTGTCTAGACTTTGCTATTAGACATAGCAGTAGTTTTGGCCATCATAAGTTTTAGAACCGTTTGGTAGGTGAAAAGCTTGTTCACTTTTGGCTAGGCCTCTTTGTCTCAACAAATTTTTAGGTTTGTTAGTGCTTGTTTTAACATATGGTCCAAATTCAAAAACATAAAAAAACATTTAATGACGTCAACACTAAGTCCCTCTATGGCTTCTCCAACCCCAAAAATTCACAAAACGAGAGGCATGTCACTCTTCCGAAACAGCGCAGGAAAACTTACTAAACAAATACGGTTTTTGGGGATTCTTCTCGAAAATAGAAGGGTTTTTGCTAAAACCGTGTATTGATGAATGCATTCCTTGACAATTTTGGAACAACTGACAAGGGAATTTTGAACAACTGACAAGTTTGGTGTCAGATTCAGGCTGGCTTATTTTTAATATGGTCTCTTTCTGAATTCAACAAGATTTTGCTACGTCATCAACAATTTTTCGGGGAGGAGTGCCAAAGCTGATTTGCAAAAGAAACATGATAGAAACACGACAGGCTTTGTTAACTCCAAAGACTTTGCACCAATAAAGTTTTAAAGTGTGACGTCATCAAAAAAACCTATTTTTAGGATTTTTGAATTTTAACGACATAACATAAAAGATCACTAAGAAATACTTCCAAATGTGCAAAACGAGTCAAATATGTCTAAAATCGATTGAGATATTGCCAATAAAAGATTTCAAGTTTGCTAACGAATCACTGTAATTTTGGCTCTGTCCATAAAGTTATGAACTAAGACCAAAATACAGAGGTTTGATGGGGAAAGAGCCAATACACACGCGGCCATATCTCAGCCAATTCACGACACATTTGGCTGATTTTGCCTAATTAGAGGTATTTTATGATGCTTCTTCAGGCTATGGGAATCAAATTCAAAAATTCTAAAAACAGATTTCTGTGACGCCATCACTTTAGAACTCTATATTTCTTATTTGCACATAACTTTATACAAAAATTTAACTTTGTCATCTCGATTTTTACCTATGCAGTAAGGGGAATTTTCCCCAATTTTGTTACAAATTTATAAACTTCACCCCACTTGCATCGACGCCAACAGACTTTTTTGGGGTTGTAGGTTATTCCCGTTATTGTTTCATATTAATTTAATATGAGTTCATCAGCATATTATTTCTTTCCAAAAACAGAAAGAGAATGCTTACAATAAATGTAAAAACAAAAAAGAACGCTTAGAAAAACTTTTTATAAATGTCAGCCATGAATTGAAATGAAACCCGACCATTAAATTATAGTTGATAACATGAGCCAAAAGCAAGTTTTGCGACCTGCCATTGGTAACATTATTAGGGGAATATGAACGAATTTCAACAAATAACGGGGCAACTAGGGTCCATTTGTTCAGATATTTAGGCACGTTAGACAAAACCAAAATCAGCTTTACCTGGCTGAGGAAGCATGGAATAATGAGTGGTTAGTATTTCCCAAAGTTCCTCTTTCATTTTCACCGATAACAGAAATAAAAAAGAAGTCAGGTGATTAAGATTAAGGTGAACTGAGATTAAGGTGATGTGTCTTTATTAATATTGTTACGTTATTAAAGTGATTGATTGACAATCTCGAGACGAATAATTAGTTCCTTTAACAGGAAGGATGAACTGAGGTGTTCTCCAAGAATGAGACCAATGGAGTCATTGAAATACTCGATGTAGAGAGTCACAAGATCCCAATTACGCATTTTTGTTTCATTTCAAGGATAGTGGATGTATCTAGGATACAAATGGATGATTGAAGAATGTATTTAACATGACTGGCCTTCAAAGAACTAGTTTGGCATTGATACAAAGGCCTCCTTAGCAAACATTGATTAATAAGGCTTGTAGGCCGAAATTAATTAATTGATTGACAAGAACGTCAAGCAGCACTATTCCTTACTTGCATTTTGCATCCCGCAGTTGAGTGCAAACTCAGTCACAGTTCATCATAGACTTGCAACAGGTTTACATGCTTGGGTCGCCATAGTGAAACCTGGTCAGCAATGACCACTGTAAGACCAGAATTAGCATATGTTATTGAGAGGTGTCCGTGGTTTTGATATTACGTTTATGAGCCATTGACAACAGTAAAGGATTTTTGAGACAAAATTATTTAACTGTTTTTTGGGACTGTCCTTTATTTGGAGCAATTTCATGGAGAAATAGATTTCCTCAATGAGCCTCAGTTTCGCTACAGTGAGGCAGTAGCGAAACGGAGGCTCATGGAGTAGTAAGTCTAATGGAGGAACTGAGAATTTCAATAGTGCTGAAAATTCGGGTTACCATTTCAAAAAAAGTGCAAAATTACGTTCAGGTAAAAATACATACTAGGTTTAACGCCCTAGATCCTTTTTTGCGTTAAAATTCTGTGGGATAATCCGGCGCAGTGGGCCATGGGCTGCCTTTGCATAATTCTTGTTGTGGAAAAACGGCACGAATGTATTTCCATGGACAAGCACCCGTTATTTTGAAGAAGATAGAGAAAACTTTAGAAGGCAAAAGAAAAAACTTCGGAGAGGTGCTAATGAATTCTGTTATTTTAGTGAGAGATCATTTATCAAATTACTAAGTTAATGCATCGACCCTTTCAGCGCCTAAGATAAGAACACCAGTCTAGAACAGAACTAGCTGTATTCTGAAGTAAACACGTTGACACAAAATGTACAAAATTTGTGTGAAAGTAGGAGATAAAATTATTTAAATGAGCACAGGTTTTTAAAAGTTTGAGGTAATAAAACTATCGTTCCTCATTAAACTCAACTACTTCTATGGCATCTCGTTATTCTCCTCTTGGGCTGGGATTTTTCACCCAAAAGCTAAATACAATAGAAAATGCAATTTAACGAGGGATATACTGTGGTACATGATAATACAATCAGCAGTAATTTTGTACATAGTAATTGAATAATTGGTAAAGCCAAGACTGGAAATTCTGGTCCAATTAATCTTTACAAAATGAATCACTGAGAGATATGAACCACATAGAGTAACAAATCACCTTAAACTACAGGAAGTTATTTAGTGACAGGAGCATAGTTCGAATATTGAATTGGGCTTCATCTATACAAATATCTTTAGAAAAAGTATTTTAATGTGAGAATACGCATATAATTGCGATAAAGGCGTTGTAAAGCTACTGAAAAAGGGCTTCAAGAAATTCTTAAAAACAAACCAAACGCAGTTCAATGTTAGTTGACCTTTTACGCTTAACACCCCAGTATAAGTAAAGATACATTACCTCTCTGAAATTGGAAATTATCGTTGATTTAAAATTTGTGTTTAAATGTCTCATATATAAATCAATCACCGGTTTCTTCAGTCTAAACAGTGTTCGAAATGGATTCGTAGTGACCTTTTCGTGTGAGCCAGCAACATTCACAGTTTACTCGTATACAGTTATTGCTAACTAAAACTGATCCTCTAGATTCTGCGCCAGGAAAGCTGATATTGCGTCTCTTGAAGAACGTATGGTCAGCCGATACATCTGAAAGATAGGCAAAATAGTCATACGTATTGGCATCAACGATTGGATGTATTAATTTGATGAAAATGACAAACAGGCAGAGAAAGCTCGATCAGTTTAAGAGAGGGTCGAGTATGATAATCAATGTGAGAGCAGTGGTGGACACTTGGGGGGCGAGGGGGGGCGACCGCCCCCGCAATACTTTAGAGAACAATGGTCTTTTGTTCTAAAACAATGGGAAATGTGACGTCATCTTATTAAAACAATACGCTTGCCCCCCCCCCAATATTTGACCAAGTGTCCGCCATTGTGTGAGAGCACAGAATAGGAAATAGACAGATAGGGAACTTTCGTCGGTTTTTTTGCTATTTTCGAAGCCTGAGTCGCCTATAGAGTTTTTTAATTACTTTTTAATCTCGATTTCATTAGACAGTTATTGCAAACTAAAATAGCCATGACAAAATATCATTCATTAATCAGATAGTAAACGAATTATGATACATAATTGAATTTGTTTACTATCAAAGGGCATTTCGTCTCAATAAAGTTGTCTACTTTCATTCTTTTTTAAATTTCCCCGACAGATACTACTCGCACAGATACAAACAAGCCTCGTATAAGTTAACGCATGCGCTAGCATTTTCAGGCTTCACCTAATGGGCAGGAGTGCCCCTTCTGCCTAATTCCTATTCTGTGGCGAGGGTTAGCTGTTCCCTGACAATGCCAGGTTTGAGCATTTAAATTTTCGTGTACAGGCTTTTAATAGTTCATACCGATACTGTGTTTTTATACTCATCGCATTGTTGATGTTTTTTCGCAAGATCATTACATAAAAACAAGAAAGTAAAAAAAAACACTAAGAAAAATTTCCCCCCTATATCTTATGATGCAAATTTAGTGATTGGCTTGCCTGAATTATAACCAAGACAGAAGAAATGTATCTTCCTGTTTTTTTTCGCAGGAAATTGCGAAAGGTTTGTGTTAATATAACTTTATTTTAAAGTTTCAGCGCAAATCAAGTTTCAAATGAAATTTGGTGCAGTTGACTACGAGGCACATATATGTAGAAAAACAGCTAGAATCTAATCTAGTGAAAATGCATAAAAGAAGATGAAACTCACGTTTGCTTGTTTATTTGGTTCTAAGCGGAGGAGGCTGCCAGTCTGAAACGAGGTTGTATGAATGACACCAGCCAGCACGAAATTATCCGGATTTGGGTCGATTCCTTCCAGCAAACTCAGGCCGGTTCCGAGAAGCTGTAAACAAGAACCGGTTTGATAAGTACATACAATAAAAAATTAGAATACAAACATTCAGATCAATAGACGATTTTTGACTTATATGATCCATCACTTTCTCTCCTGAAAAGTTCCGAGAAGATACGAGTATATAAATACACCGGAAAAAATTTAAATACAGATATAAAAATCGATAGACAGATAGCAGTAGAGAAATATATCTTAAATAACTTTTTCTCTTCTAATATGTATCATTTTCCTTCCTAAGAAAAGCTCCACGAAGCTATAAAAAGGCAGTTCACTTTAAAAACAAAACTCTAAAAGGAGTTCACTTAAGGATAAGTGAAACTGACTGAAATCACATACTTTTGTAGTTGTGGCTTCTCTGTCGATCGGGAAGGCAGCGTTGAAGATCCTCTGGGCTTCTTGTTCAGGCCTATCAGCAAAAATAAATGTTTAAAAACAAGGACATTACCGCCAGAACTCAAACAATTCATTTCACCTTGTGTTCAAACATTTTTATGCGTACAGAAATAATACTTTCAAAGTTTGATCAATGACAGCTACTCCATATTTAATTTCTTATAGTATACTTAAAATATTTCATACATTTTACACCATTAGCACAAAAGCCACTTTGAGAAGTTACGTTACACAGGAGATTGGGTCTCATATGATGGTTTGTTGAGCATTGTATACATGGAAATAATCATTGACACTACAATACAATAAAACATCCAAAACTGTGCTCAAAGCCTTTGCACTGACGGAATCCCAATATTTTCGATTCCTAATTTGTATTACTGTATTACTGACCAGACTTATTGTAAATCAATACTAGATGAAAGGACGTTTGTATGTATAAATAATTACAAGCCAGAAAGATAGTTGGCTTCACAGCGGAAATCAATCAATATAGAACGTCTAAAGTGAAATGAATCAGTCTTCTTTGTAACAAATGTTTTAAGGGCCTTATCAATATTGGGCCAAAATTAACTATACGTTCTTTAAATTTGTTGTTTAATTATTGTACCAAAACAGCCGTGGAAAAGGTTTTGGATTTAGTTACAGTTTGAACCAAGAAAAGGCATTTGATAACTGCAGACTTTTGATTCTGATAAAGAAATATGTATGAAAGTTGCTAGCCTTATTCCCGATTCCAATTCTATGTTTTAGGCCAGGTCTACAAGGATACATTTTATAGAGCTTGTGTTTTCATCAAAATGAAAACAAATTGTACGTTAAGGGCCTACATGAAACGATGCAGTTTCAGATCATCGTGAAAGGTGTTTAAAGGCAATCTGTCTCGTTGTGGATTGGTTAACGAGAACAATAGCTGGAACAATGGCCTAAACACAATTCCAGCGCTCCGCCATATTTTTTACAATGCGATAAATTAAAGGGGGATTGGAAACAATAAAAATCCCTTTGTTCTTATAATCAATCAACGTCATGACAGATTGCCTTTAAATGTATGCATTTTCAGTAACAGATTTATCGTGGAGAGGGGGGATAAAATCAAAAAGAAGCATTGCATATTTGAAGATGTATTCGTGTAGTAAGGGCTCCTAGTAATGTCGGTTATCTACTTGTGTCAAAATCAGAGCCGGAAAAGAGAAGAAATCTGTAGACACAAAGGAAAACGAAAATACGATCGGCCTGGGCGTAAAAATGACGTCATTAATCTCCACAAACCGACTAAGCTGCTTCCATCTGTTAAAGAAGTCTTGCGCATTCATTGAGGCACCAGCAGCAAACTTGACTAAGAATATCGGTAGCTTGAGAACGATTTTATGAACGGTTCCAGTAACACTGCGGAACGAAGAAGAAACATTGATGAATGATTTGAACATTGTGTTAGTTATATAATACGCTGAAAGCATGCTGTAGTTTATAAAACGTTGAAAATCCCCATGGAACAGGAACATTTTGATTTCGTAGACTGGTTGAATATGGCAAATGGTTTCCTAGTCCTTAAGAAAATTAAAAAATGTTGAAAATTTACGAAGAAAAGAATGGTATTATTAAAACTGTCCGCGAAAATAAAGCAGAACATTCAGCCTGAATTCAGGCTTTTTATTACTTTATGCTAATTCCTCTTTCTTAATAAGTCATTTAAGGTTACTGCCTGTTTTTTTAAATGATTTGACTGCTATGTTGCTGAGTAATGCGTTCTGTATATAACTTATTTGTACTTTTAGTTGACTTTTCGATAAAAAAGCTGCAGAGGTTGTGGCTCTCTGTATTCAAAGGATTGAAAATAAAGCAGAAGTCAAATTTAGCTACTTGAATCCTAACGGAAGGTTGAATGGTTTTTACAACAGGAAATTCCGTTGATTGCCGTATCATAGCTTTGAAATTGTGCTATTCTGTTCTTGGAAAACACACAGTTAACGTTAAATGTTCTTAAATTTTGCATCGCGTGTACTTTGGAGATTTTGAATTTCTGAAAAGTAGATGTTTTACTGACATTTTGAGGTAGATCACTATGATAAAAGTTGTTAACTCATAGCATTGGTTATTTGAACAAAAAATCCTCAATTTACAAGCATATCTTTCAAGAGATGATGTCTTACCTGAACTGAACAATCAACAATGGCTGGTCCGCAAAATCCGAGAGACATTCACATTCAATGCCTTGTTGTATTTGTGCACCGCCATCAACATTCCCCGGAACATCTTGACTTACTACCAATAACCCTGCTCGTATTTAAGGAATACCTAGTATTGTTACTAAATTTATTCCCAGAATTCAAAGCTCGAGCCTTATATTGTTTAACTGCTTTTCAAGCCAAACAAAATAATTTGACCAAGATTCCTATAGGCAATAGGGCAGTTATTCTTCAGAAGGACAGATCGATGTATGAAGATAAGTGGCAATAAAGAAGAACAGGGAAAAAGAAGAGGAGAGCAAGATAAAAGAGCAGAAGTAACGAGGAGAGACTGAGTCGATTCAGGGTTATACAATACAAATTAAAGTGAAACAATAGCATGATGACCAATAATGGTACGAGGGTCAAAACACGTCGAAATGTAGTTAATACGGGTTATAACAAATCTCACAGAAACGAAAAAGATACGCGACTTCAAATTGTCATCAAGATGAACAGCAGTGGAAAACGCAGTCAACGAATACGAGGTCTTGTTGCCATAGAAAACCCTTATTTGACCTGCAGAGAAATTTGATCGCTAAGTCAAACTTTTAAAACTTTGTGGAAAGGGTCAAAAATTGCTCCCAGGTAAAGCCAAAGTTTCAAGAAAACAGTGATAAATAAAATGCAAATTTTGAAGCATTTCTACGTTGTTTAAAGGAAGAATATCAAAAGAGACAGTGGAAAATTCTGCAGATATTTCAAAAACAAAATCCAATTCAATATAGGCTGCTGAAAAAGTTAGAAGAGTGATGACGTCACAACCGTAAATACGCAAAAACAGTTTAATCCGTTACAAATTGGCTGGGACAGGGCCGGTGAAGACACGAATATTGCTACAGGATTACTGTTATTTTGATCTGATTTAAAATATAAAAGACAAGACCAAATTTAAGCAATTTATTTAATGACGAGTGAGCCCTTGCTCATTTGACTAGACACCAACCAATTTGGCCTGAATTCAATTGTTTCTTCACATTGGGAGCTATTTGATAATATCCTTTGCCCCTCCACTTTCCAACCTGTGTCGGAGCCCATGTCTTGATATGATCTTAAAAAAGCTTTAATGACGTCATAATTCAAGTCAATACAAACCTCGGTTTGTCTTATACTCTGACTTGATTCCAATTTGGATAATTTCATTTTCAAATAGGACACCATTGTTTTTACAAACAAATCTGAAAATATAAAAAGAAAGTTATTAGAAGACCTTCCAAATTGCTTATATTGGAGTGTACTCCTAATTTAACCAAGGAATTTGCTTTTTATAACTAATATCTTAGTAGCTTTAATGTTATCTTTTGCAATCATTAAGACCGGCTTCCAATAGATTCGCTCTGGTCGCGCGACGTTGGCGAAAGCGAATCAACAAACCAGCGGATCGGCGAACGCGACCAGTCGCTCAGTGGTTCAACTGAGTTTAACTTTGCGTTTATTTCCGACCTTATGTTCTGAACTGAAACATGCGGATGATGCGGGGAACTGACAAAGACTAACACTATCCTATTCAACATAACGAAAAGATGATGCTTTCTAACAATGGTGCGATCTTTAAAACATTTCAAGAACCATAACATCATAATCTGCAAACTTCTATCTTTTTTTGCTTTACTTTACTAGCTGTTACACACAAAATATTCGAAATCGTAGTTATTTTTAGATTTACCTAATTGTTTTAGTTGAAGTTCAAAATATAGGCCCTTTGTAAATGTCTGAGGGAATATTATGGAAAAAAGACAAAAAGAGAAATTGCCAACACGCAGACTAACATTACAAATGAGGCTTGGTTGACAAATAAAATTTCACGAAGAAACCTGTCAAATTAAGAATCTTATATATTTCTCCGCCTGGAAAGAATCTTGTATACATGATGGTTAATGAAAGAAAAATGGTCTGGTCTTAGGTTCTTGAATTCTAAGGTTCATTTGTGACCTAGCAAAATGACAGCAACAAACTTTTCTACCTTGATCGCAAAGATAATTATGATCTAAACCTTTTTTTTCAAGAAACTACTATTTCTGGTAAATTTAATTCAAAAAATTACTTACTTTCTAACAGCTTGATCAGCCCCTGGAGAGACGACAATATTTCCACCAGTAGGTATGACCGGTTCAGGTGGGGTGTCGAAAATGTCGACCAGAGCAGTCTCGGAAGCAGGGGGAGCTGGAGCACCTGTTAGATAAAAACAAGAAAGTTAGAAAAATACCGTTTATCGCCAAGCAACCCCCCTCCCTTTCTCTTCAGCTCCACATCGAATGAACACAGCCTGATAATGTTAAAGGCAATCTGTCACGACGTTGATTGGTTATAAGAACAAAATGATTTCTATTGTTTCCAGTCCCTCTTTAATTTATCGCATTGTAAAAAATATGGCGGAGCGCTGGAATCGTGTTTAGGCTATTGTTCCAGCTATTGTTCTCGTTAACCAATCCACAACGAGACAGATTGCCTTTAAGTCCCGTCGTTGGAAGGGCATTTATAGCAAAATATGGATATAGTAAAATAAATAATTGGAGATCCATTCATTGAGCTCTTTCAGTTTCCTGTAAACAGGAAAGTTGGAAAGTTTCTCTTTTTTAAATGCCACCGCGAAATAACACACCCACAAAAGTATGGTACATTTGAAGGACGCCCAAGACGCTTCTTCGAAGTAATGCGGTCTGCCTAACCGGAAATCTGCATACATCATTTTCAAGAATCAAAAAACTCCACTCAAACGCTAAAGCAAAAATACTTAAAAAATGGAATAATGTTATAAATGAAGATAAAAGAAACCATAAGTCAAAACGCCATTTCTTAAAGTAATATAAAAAGTGACTTTTAATAACATTTATATGCGTAATATCATCTTGCTCAAGACATGGATGACTCAGTTGTTAGAGTCGCTGACTACAGACCCAAGGGTCCGTGGCTCGAGTCCCTGGCATGACCAAACTTTCACCCAGAGTGAGGAGGAGAGTTGCCAGCTCTCTGTTATTCCAGGCGTAGGAATCACGAGGTGTGGTCACATCGAGGGCAAGGATCAGGACACACGAGGTGTGGTCACATCGAGAGGAAGGACCAGGACACTGCTCGATAAGCATAAGCTTTTCAGTGTCCTAAAATACTACCTTCGGAGGCTAGGTAGCAACAAATACAACAGAATACAACTACATAATTACATAAAACAGTGATAATTGAACAGTCATTTCATTGATGTTATGAAACAAGCTTATAAAATCATAAATTAAAAATGCATCCATTTGGCACCTCTTTCGTCAATCTTGAGTTGTAAAAAGAGATCAAGCATCAAAAATACAACTGTAGTAACAAAATTGAAATATTGAAAATAGAACGTTATAACTCACTGATTGGAGGAAAAGACATCGGTGGCATCTAAAAAACAAGTGATTTTTGTTAGATAAAAAAGATACCATTTGAAAAGGAGCAACCAGGGTGGCAAAGACCTACGCAATGGGCGACATTACGTCAGAGGATTAAGCCAATACCGGGGGTGAAGCTACAGCTGCGGGTTTGGACTGAAAATGAACCATTTACACGTCCTTAAAAGATTCCATACTCGACCATTTGCATAGCAAAAAATTGAACATCAAATTTAAATTCTTCCTCAAGTTCTTTGATCGATATGTCGTTAGCCAACATAAAACGATTTTGTTAGGGTTTCAAAAAATTTATGAGAAGATTAAAACACAAAAATCGCTTTTTGGAAATAAATTCTCTATTTAGGCATAAGGATTAAATCGAATTTAATAGAAAATAGATATTGAAATATGCTTATAAACCTAACCGCATCAAGGAAAAATACGAATATCATTTTCCTGATAATAATTGATGCATACCCTTATTGGTGAGGTCTGTGTTGTGACAGGAGGTGATGACGAAGGAGCTTCAGATGGACCATTTGATGCAGTCTCCTCTTCCTTTTCCTTTCCAATAAGAGCCGCTCCACCCTTCTTCTTCTTCAGCTTTGCTAGCAATGATGACTCCCTCTCTGGGAATGGGGGCATTTCTTCCAGTACTGATTAAGAAAAAA
Organism: Rhopilema esculentum; assembly: GCF_013076305.1. The sequence goes on along the minus strand of NW_027020228.1, from coordinate 3,301,320 downwards.
TTAACAATTATAGACATAGCAAATATAAAAATTAGATATCTTTGTTTTAAATCTTCTAGTTGCGTTTAAAAACACGGATAAAAGTAATTCTAGTAAATATGTCCCGTAGAGTTTCTAAAGTGCTGCCATTTCAGAAAGTGCTGCCATTTCAGAAACTGCTGCCATTTAGCTTGTCAGTTGTTTGTTTATATATAAATACTTAAAATAACCATACAAAATTGAAATTTAAAAACACAATAATTAGCAGTTGCTTTATTCTTAGATGATATTCTAAATACCAAAAAAGCTTACTAAACTGATTGCGAAGCTTTGCTGTAAAAATACACGCTTTAGATAGGAAACAAGCATAAGAATCTCCGCCTATACCAAAAACGTACAAGCCGACTCTGGAAGTCTTTTCTTTGGCAACTGGAAAAATAGTTTCATCTTTGCAAGGATTTACTGTAAATTTATACACTATATATCTATAGAAAACATTACATAGTAGAATCACTCACCTGTAGCTAAGACATCTTGGCTGGCAATTGAACTCAAACGTAAATACTCCAATGCTCTTTGCTGTAATTCAGTATCGGCATTTCGAAGATTTGTGTCACTTCTTAGGATCTATAAACCAATAACATTTTACATCTTACAGAACAACAAATACAACGGCGTTACTGGAATTAAGGATCCAGTTCTAAGATCTTCAGAAGAAATCATTTATAGACAGTTTTACAGCTCCACTGTCGTTTACCATCCAGCTAAGCGTCTTTATACAAAGGCGCGAACATACTACAACCGGATCTCTATATTGTTCCATTGCCTAGATTTATTGCTCTCAAACCCTTTTTACGAAAACATCACATTGAAAGTTTGGCCTATGAGGCTAAATAATGAGGTAAATACTTCGGGGTCATATCACGGGGAAATATTTTAGGGGACATCGTGGGGTCTAAATCCGTTGCAGTATATATATCAAACTTAATTATTTTGACTACATAAAATGGTAATTTTTTATATCACTAAACACTTGTATATTAAAAATACCACGTTTTAATTTCAATTCTCAGCCCACTTCAATAAACGCAGGGGGTACGTATGCTAAAATTCCGACTTCTTAAAGACCTTCCTCCTGGCACTTTATTCGAACATCAAATGCACTCACTGATTTATATATCGAACACCTTTGCCTTTATCTAATAGAACTCCATACACTTTCCGATACCTGTTGAGTGCAGATTTAGTTCCAGCTTCGAGTAGGTTCTAGCATTTTTACATAATATGTTTGTTCAGATGCTTTGGTTGGAAAAACTTTGATTGAAGAAATTTTAGATGCAAATAAGTTTGGTTTATGAGAATATACTCACCTCTTGGATATGTCCTTTGATTTCTGGGAAAAGATTGATAAACTTTATGTACGCTGAAAGCAGGAGAGCTTTCGCTGGCACGGTGGCTAATGGGAACTTGCCGTGAAGAAGCTGGAACTGTACCATCGGGCTAAGGGATAAGAAAAAGGCTAGAATAAATATTTATTTTCCTTACCTATCCTTACCTATCCTTACCTTTCCTTACCTCTCCTTTTCTTTCCTTTTCTTTCCTTTTCTTTCCTTTTCTTTCCTTTTCTTTCCTTTCCTTTCCTTTCCTTTCCTTTCGTTTCGTTTCGTTTCGTTTCGTTTCGTTTCGTTTCGTTTCATTTCATTACTTTCATTTATTTCCTTTCCTTTTCTTTAACATTCCCTTTATTAAAAACACTCTCACAATCCCTTAAGCTGACGATGAATGAAAAATATCCACGATATTTAAGACTTTCTAGAAAGACAAAATATTTCATATTGGTTTGCCATAATATAATTTCGTAAGATTATTGCAACTGATTTGTTTCAAAGAATTCCAAAGTTGCTGTTTTACAAAGCATCACCAGTAACGAAATGGTATAACTATATTGGAACATTATTATAACTATATTATAACTATTTTGGAAAGACATTCCAAACATAGAGACATACAAACTAAGGCGAACACCAAACAACAGCCACTTCAAACAATGGAAACCTCCAAGCAATGGACAAACAATTGTACCCTTGCAGCCAAAACCATGAAGAAGATCCCTACAGACAACGAAGATCCCCAACTCCAGACAATACATTCGATTCCAATTGGTACCTATTGTGCATACTACTTTTCCTATCGTCATATAAATCCTATCGTCACATTCCTTGTTTTGTACACGAAGCGTCTAAAAACAATCCTGGTTTCCTACTTAGAGCCAAACAAAGTTAAGGTACCAATTTAGCACTTACCTCGACCGAGGATCCCCTGCAATCAAGTTCCCAAATTCTCCTAAGATATATCCACCAACTTTGACCATGTTTTCATGGCAGTCAGGTAGCTGCAATGCCTCGAATACCGTTTTAGCAGCATAACCTTGGATGTCGTCTCTGTTAATTATAACTTGAATGACACGATACCACACCTGTAGATGATAAAATACAGAACGGTGATTTCAGTGAACATATAAAATGCGGACTATCTAGAAAGGCAGAAAGCCTAAAATTACAAGGTCATTAAAAACAATGTCTTTCGGTATTTTCAGAAGTGGACTTATATTACAATAAAGAGCTGATAAAAAGTATAAAATTCGCGACTGTTCGAAGGTTGCAATTTTAAAGGAATTCTTCTAATCTGCTTAATCAAAAGTTCACATATTTTAAAAAGTGAACTGCCGAATAAAAAGTTCTCAGATCTTTTAGGCGATTAAAGTAAGGACTTAAGCGGTGAAAAGATTCGAAAATTGTAGAAGGCAAGTTCAGAGACACAGGGTAAGAGGAAAAACAGCCTATGAAGAAGACGCGAAGAGAGTTTTCAAGAAAATACATTCAAAATATTAAAAGAATAGCTTCTAGGGGAATGACGTGATTGGAGAAACTATTTCTTTAGCTGACTAAGAAACCACGAGTCTTTTGCATTTCATACACGTGTTTTTGCAATGCAACAGACTATTGCAATGCAATGCAATGTTTAGACAACTGCAACGCCCCATATTTTTGAAAAGCGATTTGCATACATACCTCTTCGCCAACAAAATCTCCACCAACTCTGATCAGCTCAAGAATAGTATCAACATACCAGGAATAGTCTGTTGCATATTTCTCAGCAAGAATTGCAATTTTCAATACCTAAAAGTAAAGAAATACCGAGTATAGTAACAGAAACTAAATAAACTCGAAAATAATTGAAATACAGGAAAAAGTTAATAAATTTAGCAAAAATTCTAGGCCTTCTCCTAATTATTTCTTAGAAATGGAAGATCAAACTTGAATCTTGGATCTAAAATATGCCACATATTTTTCATTAAGGTTCACAAACATCTGCTTCACAAAGTCGACTGAACCAAAGCAGATTTTAATGATTTTAAACTGCTGCCTTTTTGAGGTAAGGTTAATACAAATTTAATGAGAAACACTACATTATATATATTAACTTAACAGAAAACTCCAGATACAGCCTTACAAGGTAGAATAGGTTCCACACTCACCAGCTCCTCTCTAATCGAATACACAGCGTGTTTGAGATAGTCCAGCATCTCAGTGACGATCTCCGTAGCGTTGGAACTATCGCACATTGCATAAAGCAAATCAACAGCTCTTTGCCTGACACTTACGTCTAGCTCGTTCTAAAAAGCAACAATATCCGATATCAATATTAACTCAGAGCAGTTGCCTGCTAAAATATTTCAAAATATCAAAGGGTGTATATCTTACAGCCCTTCCTGTACAGTATCGAGCACTATATGACCGACTGAAATAGGAAATGGAGAAAGAATGTTTTTCGAGCATTGGTATTTAAAACAATAGCACTGTGTGATTTGGTACATTCAAAACATTAAGTGGTTTGTTACTGCATCAAGTGGTGAGTGTTTTCATTTATACACAACGTTAAGGGAAGTGTTCCTCAAGGAGTGCTTCCTGTGCCTTTCATTAGACTTTTTCTTTCAATTCCTGATCTTGTTATGTTCAAAGACCTATTAAAGGCTGAGTTTTTGCAAATTTCAGTCTTTTTACACGGGCTTTGACACTTACTAAATGACTTTTTCTTAAATCGAGTCTTCTTAGATTTCTCATTTTCACAAGGCCTTTCAAGATTTACCCATTTTCACACAGCTTTTTTTGCAAATCAGAACTTCAGATATCCTTTTGGGACAAAAACTTGCGAACTTTATAGTTTCCCTTAGGTACTGTTACCTTCGAAAGGCAACTTCGCTACAAGGAACAGTGAAAATAACAAACAATCATGTCTTTGCGAGCATCGGCGAGCATTTGAGTTTGTTTTCAATGGTCCCTTCATCTGGTAACTAAGTTTATCATGCCGAAAACAAACGAGCACTCTGGCATGGTACCTATTTACAAAGACTCGATACCCTGAACTAGAAAAACATCGAGCAGAGACCGTGACTTAGTTAAGGGCTCATCAAAATCGGACTTCTCTCAGCATGGGGACCGGGCATTCTGCCCCCTTTCGATGAACGGCCAAACAGAGAGAGCTAAAAACATACCTTTAAGGCTTGAATAACAATTTCTTGATGTTTACGAACAGCATCGGCCGAGAATTCAGAATTGGCCATCGAACATAGGCTTTCAAGCGCAAGATATCTGGAAACGAACAAAAAAATCATCAATATCAGATGATTTTACAGGCTGCATCATCTTCAGTGTTGAGGGTTATCTGGGTCTTATAATATTGAGCTTGCACATTACAATCTTTATACTTACGGAAATGCAATTGAAAAAGCAGCCACCAAAACATTGGTAACCTTTCTACAAAGGACGGCAACACAAGTGCAACAGATGTCTGCAATATGGTTGTTTCAGTAAAGCTATAGCTAGACATCTGTGAAATTGGTCCCCATGATGTATAAATCAGCATTTGTATGCATTTACATGATAAACTTAAGTAATAAGAAAAGGCATGACCGTATTCATTGAAATTTTGTATGTGACGTAAAGCTAATGGACATTGCCCCACAACACACAGTAATTCTGGTCATACAAGATTGCCTCTTATAATAGGAGGTATCTTTGAATCCAGTTGACAAAAGACAAAGACAAAACAACTCGTTGCCTTTTCTTAAAATTAAGTAACAACAATAAGATGATAAAAATAATACTTACCTTAAATTTGTCTCTCTGTGAGTTAGATACTGTCCTAATTGGTTGCAAGAACGAATTAACAAATGCTGGTCGCTAGGGGAAAAATAAAACAACCAGTCAAGGATGGGCTAAGGGGAGCTGTTTCAAGGAGGGTTATTTAGGCTTACAGATCCATCCTGTCAGGATACCTAAACATGTTTGATTCACAAGAACTGACAATTTATAGCATCATAGAAATGGTCTTCCTTTTTTGAACATATAAGGGTATTCATATGCCTTATAGGCAGAATAGAGTTATAGGCGTAAACAAGAGAGGTACTTTATGCAAAATATTGTAGCAAAATAGGGTCTTGATAACTACAATAGCAATGCATCAAACTTTGTCAGCATTTATACTCACTTGTCCATGTGTATTATCAAACTAATTGCTTCAAATAAAACTGAATTTTTCGAATTGGAATGTTGTACTTTCTTTGACTTCGGTGGCTCCTTGGGTGAAAAGTAAAAAATTCCGTTACACCATCAGTTAACGACAAGAAACTTGTAAACATTGTCTACAAATTCTGCCTGTTACTTTTCCTTTAGAATCATTTTCAATCCACACTTTGGGGGAATGAATCATAAGTATGAACAAGAATAAAAATAGTGATTGTGTTGAAAATAGAATCCCTGAAAAAAATTTGTGTACCCTACAGTTTTTGAGCAATGCCGATAGCAACCCTTTCCCCTCCGGAAACAATGTTTTATATAGCTACTTAATGTTAAGTTATTCGGTGTGGTCCACTTGATTCCATTCAGATAAATATTGAACTATTGAACTCTACAATCGATGATGTTTTGGAGGAGAGGTGGTGCGGTATCATTCTTTTTTACACGAAACTGTAAGCAAGGATTGTAGGGTCAAGCAGCAAACTGGATACAACAAAGTTTCATCTGCTCTTCGGGCACCAAAGAAACCAACTAAAACAGTGGCTTGGTGTCAAGAGAGGGACTTAAGGTAACCTCAACTATGCACAAGAGATTTCTGAACAATGGGCAGCTTGAATAAAAATACAGCCAAAGATGAACAAAATACTTTGTCCAATACTATAAATATTCTTGTGGTTGTGATGGCAACAGTTTAAATCAAAATAGAAATAATATTAAAAGCTTTAATTGATCTGGTTATCCAGTATTTGTTGCCATGCAAACTGATGGTTATGTCAGAAAGATATTGAAAGTTTCAGGTTTATTAAGATCCCTTGGCAACTTGAAACTTTAAATTTTACAGCAACTATAATATCTGGCTAAACGGATAAATGTTTTAACTTTAGTAAACCCTGGCATTTGACATGCATAAGTAAAGCGAATCTAAAAATAACTTAGGCCAAATTGATCAGAGCAAGCGCACAAGAAAGGGATTGGAAACTGCTCACGTGAAACCACTGTGCGCTGCTCTAGGATTTCACCGATTTGCAGAAAGGCGGAAACTGTTCACGAGCTTTTCTCTGTGCACAATTTGATTGGTCAACTGCTCGTGGTCGAGTGGCTGTAAGCCAATTTTATCTGCGTCAAGTGCCTTTAAGAGTCTAAGAAACTTTGAATTTTGCATCACAGAAAATCAGCTTTATTTAGTCACAACATGTAATCGATCGCATCTAGAGAGTATTCCTGCTGGTTTTCGTGTTGGTTTTGATAAGAATTTTCAAGCAAAATTATAAGGACACTTTGAAATGATAAACGCAAAATATATAGAGGAAAAAAATTTTAAAAACTGACCTGAGCTTTATTTAGGATCGTGTCTAAACACTCCGTCAATTTACTCATCTGGGCAGCATCATCTGACAATAAACAGAAAAATGATGAAATTTGATACAAAGTGGACCCCAGTGTAAGTATTTAAATGAACCAACATGCACCGCTAAGTGGGTAACTTCAACAATACATGATTCTACGACTTGGTACATATTTTCTAACTTACATATTCTACTATAATTTTCACATTCCTATACTCCGAGGGATGTCAGACTAAAGGTTTAGTATGCCTTAATTTTTTTTGGTTTTCAAAACAATTCTTAAATTCTGTGCCATCAACAAACTGTTCGAATAAATGATAGATAAAACACCTGCAAATAAAGAGAGAACTTCGTAGGGTTAGGAAGTCACAAAAATGGACTCGCAAATCAGCAATTGTGTTTGACAGACCAAAGATATTAAATTGAAGTGAAAGGCATTTGAGATATTTAGCAAATCTTGGTTAAAATTGTGGGAGGAGTTCCAAAAAACAATAAAAATCGGTGAACACTATATCTAGGAGCAAAAAATAGAGACCATAATATGTTTAAACGCCTCGAATTAATCTATAAGAACGCCTCGTAGTGGTACTGAATTTGCCTTTTCATGGGTATAATTAGCCTGTGGTGAAAAAATGAAAGACCAACCTGGAGGCGGATAGAACTGAAGAAGTCGTAGTAATTTGACAGACAACCAAGGTGCAGGGACAAAGTAGTATGTGTAGTCTTGGAGATCCGTGTACGAAGAAGTGACAATCTGAAAGGAGAGAAAACAAATACATGAACGCTGGATCGAAACGATATTCAACGATGTTTTATAGTGATTCGCTGTTTGTAATGTACGTTTCAATGCTTGATGAATACCACACTGTGCCCGTATATTAATGAGTAAAAGGAGATGGCTTGGTCCATACGCTGTTGACTGCTGAATCAAGCAATCATCTGCTTTGTAAATCAGCCGACTGCAGGGATGGATAATAACATGGTCTCCCAGTGCCAGACTATTAGCTCCCTCTGCGGTCTCCTGCATATGGACTGTGGTCTCCGAAAATGGAACACTGGTGACAGGGCTGGACAATTGCAGTAAAAATTTGGTTACCCGGCGGTTACCCTGTGTAACGATTAGCGGTCTCCCGCTGATAAAAACAAGTCGTCCAGGGTGCGCGGGAGACCGAATTGTCCACCCCTGTGACTGATGAGTGATGGGTTGATTATTGCTTGTTGAAACAGTCGATCAACACTGACAAACAAGTTTATTATTGAGCAATTAAAGGTATTCGTTCTAGGCACATACCCTTGCTAATCTGGAAATTGCCAAATTGACGCAACCTTTGTAGTCATCAGGGTACTTTTGGATAAGTTCTTTCAGTAAACTCGAGGCTGCTGTTACGACACCCTGGGGAGATAATGTTTGAACAAATCTTAAAAAAGTATATATATGAAGAAAGGGACTGGAGAATGAAAGTAAAAAATCCGTAAGATTTGCAGACTAACAAAAAAAATGTGCACAGCCTTACAGTAGAGGGCAAACAAGAAGCAGGCACGTCTAGAGATCAATAGAGTTGTCAAGTGATGACGTCACAAAAATATATTTTTTGAATTTTTTAAATTTGTTCCCATAACTTGAAAGAGCATCTTGAAATACCTCTAAATCTCAAAAATCAGTTAAAGGTATCACGAATTGGCTGAGATATGACCAGATGAGCACAAGCTCTGGCCCCATCAAACCTATGTAATTGGGTCAAAGTTTATAAGTTGATGAACTGAGCCAAAATAACAGTAATCTGTTAGCAAACTTGTTCTTTTACATTATGTGGTCAAAATTGGAAATTCCAAGAAATAGTTTTTTGTGACGTCCTCTTTCAAGAAAACGTACTAAACAGAAATCCTCTTCATTTCTAGCCGATGTTTGTTGTATAATGGGGAACAACTATTTATTTTAATCTGGCGTTAACTAAATTTCAATATGAGATACTTTTGGTGGAGGAAGGGTTTTTCCTTCAAGAGAGAGTAACTGTCTTAAGATCAACCCAAAATGATCATTCACATACCATATCTGATTCATAACAACAGACCTCAATACTTCAGACAAATCTTATTAATACGGCCATTCTGTAGGAAATTTTAATCGACATAATCAATATCTTTACTTAAATTTGGACTTGCCGAAAACTATAATCCCTAAAGTGGTTCATTTACTTCTTTATTGAAGTCTTGTAGAAGAGGTTTTCAGTCGAAACTAGAAATAGATTTTTCACATTTGACAAATAATTTCAAATTGATCAGCTATATATGTCAGAAAAAGCCAAACGACATGTAAATACTGTTTTTGGTGCCCTGGCCTGGACCTACAATTGGAACGAAACTTTCATATGTTCAAATGGATAGTGGCTACAAATAAAAAGTGCGATATCAAAGAAATTGTCCTACCAGATTCGGATCATTAAGCATTTGACAGATCCTAGACGTCCATTCTGATGTTCTTGGCACAACATCTTCGCTTATTCTGAACAGTTTTAGTAGGCAAAGTGCTGCACACTGCTTCACCGAGTCGCTTGAATCCCTGTAAAACGACATATAGTTGCGTCATTTGCATTAAAAGTAATAAATTACATTCCAGTTCCTAGAAAATAAACGTAAGTGTACTAACTTTGCAAAATGTGCAGTGTCAAAATGCAGCAATTTTATCAGTAATTCGTTGATAGACACTCTTTATGTCTTTCATAAAGGGGGGGGGGTTAACAAACGAAGGGTGGAGGATATCTCTCAAAACTAACAACTGAGGGGTAAAAATGATTAGGGACTGGGGAAAATTTGATGACTGTTAAAGGAAGAAATCACAATAAAAGGGAGAGTGGGGAAAGTCTTCAAAAAAATGTACATCAAAAACAGAGGACCCATTGAGTAGTTAGCATTAATGGTTGCTTAGCAAGCAGAAGAACATTAGAATAAGATTAAAAAGAGAATATGAGTAATTAACAGTGTAGGGTCATATTAAGCTCGAGGTGAGAAAATTTTCCATACATTTATATGTTGGGGGAAAACTTATAATAAATGCAGGTATGTACAATAACAACACTTAAGGTGGGAATTCTAAAAGCTATCAAATCTGTGTGTAAATTCTTGTCCTAACACTAATGAAGCCTCATCCCCAAAAGAAACTATTTGATCTAGATAAAACCAACCATCAAAACTTGATTGTTTTTTATGGAATCTCCTACAGGAGACTCCTCATCGAAATTAACCAACGAAGCATGCGAAAATTGACATGGGATTTTCAACACAGTGACCACATGTCATCTATGAAGAATCTGTTTAATCTGGAGAATTTTATTGGATAATTATGAATACAGCAGCGAAGCACAAACCCAGAGATAAGAAGCTTTGGGATATCCATCTTGACATTCTCCAGCATTTCTTGACCTCCAATGTTGGCAATACACTGCATGGCAAGACTGACAAAGATTGGATTTCTGCTCACGAGGTCATTCTTGATTCCTTGAATAATCAGCCTCATCAGGTCGCTACTTGCACCAATTAAGACTGAGATAAACAGATATCCCTAAAACAGGAAAGCATTGAATCAAATTAAAGTTCATAAAAAAACAGGAAAGGAGAGTTTGCCACTTTAAACATTTCAGTTTCATATGCCAAACCATGCACTGGTCTGCCTATATGGTATCAAGTATATACTTTAAGACAGACAAATAAACAGTAATGCTGTAATGCGCTATAAATTTTCTCCATATAATCTTTGGAATAAGAAACTCAAATTACAACTTAGAAAATGTTTTGATACATCAAACTGTGTTAGATTTTTCTCATGAGTTAACAACTTTAGGTATAATGTAAATCATCGAATTGGCCCCCCTCAAAAAAGCCCCTCCCCCTAGAACTACAAATTGTCAATAAGCCCCCCCCCCTCAAATTAGCCCCCACTGCTACCGTAAATTCTTAAATTGGACCCCCTTGATTTGATGATTTTTGCCATCTGAGTTTGCCTATGGCGTTCTATTGAATAACCACAACAAATTCATACTTTTGATAGAAATTAATTAAATGCTCATTCCTACTAAAATAAATGAGGTTTTTAATAATGTCTTCTTAATGTCTACAATAATCTTATAAGGCCCCTCTCGTATAAGCCCCCCCTCTCGTATAAGCCCCCCCCTTGAATAAGCCCCCGTCCAAAAATATCAAAAATGAGTAAGCCACCAGGGGGCTAATTCGAGGATTTGCGGTACATGCATAAATTATAACAAGTTCCATAGAAAAATTTAATTAAACAATTGAAATATATGTTTCCCATTTTTCAGCCATGCAGACACTCATGTCACAGCTACAGGAGTAAAATAATCCAAAACACCTAATTCACATCCCCTGGACCTTACTGTGGATAGACTATCCAAAACAAGCAGCAAATGCCATTTAATACAGTTAGGAAAAAAGACTTCTTATCCTATGGTTCTGTGTTGTGTTCCCAGTTTCCCAAATTTCAAAAAGTTCTACACATCTATAAATATCTGAAAAACCTACAAATTACCTTGAGTGATATGAAGGTACTAAAGTTTATAAATTCAACTAACTTTTTCTATTTAAATTAAGTAGTTTAACGGGTATAATCAAAGTAGGATTTGAAAGAAAAATGTAAATATCACATAAAAGCGGAAAAAGAAACAATGTAGACTTAAAACAGAACAGAAAACCAGAAGTGAAACTAAAAATGAACCCAGAACATGGATCACTTCTACGAAAAAATTAATAGTTTTCTAACTGGCTTACCAATATATACAAGCTTAAAAGTGTAGATCGATTAGCATTTGACAACTATAGCTCACATTGAAAATGAAAGCAGGGATTAGAAAAGATAAGAAAGAAGCCTGTTGTCATTTTTGATGAAAAATGTTACTTGAAACACAAATGTTTCATATCAAACAAAAGATCTACCTTATCATAAAACTTTATGGAATTCCATTAAATATAAAAATGAGCTGCCCAATGCTAGATTAACTTGACAATATTATATTTCAAAATTGAGACAAGACACAGCTTTAGAGAAGATAGTCATAGTTTTCTGAAAATATAATGAAACCATTAAATTCCCCTTGTACCCATTGGTTTGACATGTCTTTCTGACTTAACAAATTTCTGACAACACTAGTTTTGCTTTACATTAGTTTCATTAAAGGGAAAGCCCTCAGGAATTTTCAAACTAAAGCAAAGCTACAAGCGTGTTGGCTGCCTGGGTAACATGAACTTTGGAGCTTACTTATCTTACAACAAAGCATTGGTTTTATAGGATATGTGGGGCAGATAGCCCTTAAAATGCGTACAAAATAAAATCATTGTAGCAAACATATCATTTATAAACAAACCATGAAAATATCTGTTAAGAAACTATATACTGAGCCCTGACATCAGGCCTTGAAAAAAGATTTTTCTTCCTGGCAGCAAAATAAAAAATTCAAAATTTCCTGCGAAGCTTCGACAAAAGTTTCCAGCCACTGAAAGTGATATTTTACATTGCTTGATTTGTTTAAAAGTTTGTCCTGAAATAAACTTTCATACTAAAAAGGGACTTTTTTTAAAAAGAACGAATTTTTAATAACTTTGATTAAATTTAATATCAGTACTAGAACCTAGATACTTTATAAGTATTGATGTATCCTAGCTATTAAAACAGCAATCATCTTGTTTATACTTTATAAGATGATAAAGGAAAACGTGATCGAGAACAATACTCATAGTTTGTTTTCAAGGTTAAAGTTAGTAGATCTTAAAATCTATAATAACATTGATTTAGTTTCATATCAGTACTAGCAAACTAGATACTATTAAAGCATCGATGTATCCTACCCCTTGCTCTTGGTTTCATGGTTGCTGCTCATTTTTATCATCAAAGCTAGTAGTTCATACAACATGTAAGAATACGATTTTATTTTTCAATAGTTAAAATAAATGTTTGAAATCAGGGGTGGTGCTAGAGGCAAAGATTTAAGACCAAAACGCTTACATTCTATATGTGAATGCCAGTAGAAAAATATGAATAATAATGGACACATCCACACAGGGCTTGGGGCAAGTTCACCTTCAAAACAATTGACGTAAACAATTGGCTGTATTTAAGTGTTTTCACTTATCTAGAATGGCTAATGTAAAAAGAGAAATTAACTTTGTTTTAGCTTACTAGAGTTAAATTAGTAGCTGAAAATCATGCCCGGAAATTTAGTATAACAGACGCTGATAAAACCAGATGATTGTATTTTGAAAGCTAATCTTCATTTTTTGTTACTAGAACTGAACAAAAAATTTACAGTATATATGTGTGTGTATCACAAGAAAACAGCGTTCTGTAGAAAGAGAGTAACATGAATTTAATGTTTGTATTAAAATGGAGATTTCTTGCTAAAAATTTCCTGGCAAACAGCAACAATTTCCTGAAATGAATTTGTCTTAAAAATTTCCTGGCAGCCTTGCTGCAGGCGCTGACGGACATTTTCCAACCCTGCCTCACATACCTATAAACTGAAGCTTTATCCAGAACAAAATAGCCTGCTGTAAATAGTTACATAACGCAAATAAAATACATAATCTGCACATTCAAAAGCAACAGATAAATGCTTTGAATATTAAATCAATGCCTGCATACTTCAGTAATCTCCTTTTAAACATTTATGTACTGGAATTTATATCAATTTATATGTATTGAGTCATTTGTTTGAAGAATACAAATCTTTCAAGTCAGACATCTTTGAACAAGTTAATCTGTAAACAATACTGCAGATTAAAGATAAGATATTTGTCTGGTTTAAGAGAAAGATCTAACTGGTGGTATCTACATATAAATTACCATGACAGTGTAGCACTGGTTTGGCATGGGAACTATATGTAACATATACATAATGAACGATTAATGATAAGAACAGGTTCTCTTTGGAATGCTTACGGAAGCAATGCAAAAACAGAGAAAAAAGACAATAAAATAACTTACAATCTGCTTTTCTGTATATTTGTTGGAAGACAATAGGTTGACAGCTTCCATGTGTCCAAAATCAATGTCATTACCAAGCAGAAAAATGAAAAGCAATTTGCAGACATATTTCTTCTTTTGATATCCATCCAGCTGCTTGTCACCTGAGCAAAAAGAAATGTCAATCAAACTGAATGAAAAGAAGAGATAGACACACTGTTTCCTTCAAAAATATTGCTCAAAATTTGCTAAGCCTCTTTATATGTGTTGTATAAATTGTATTTGTATTCTAACAGATACAAATATTATCAACAATTTGTGATTCTGAACCTGGCTTTGAATCTTTATTCATTCCAACATTTAACAAATTTTGAGCCTCAATATTTTCAAAAAAGTTTGTAAATATTCAATATAAAAACACCTTAAAGGGATAAAATAATTAAATATTTCTTATATTAGCAAAAAAATACAACAATATAAAGCACAACAGAAAAAAAATACTTGAGGGCATACTTCAGAAAGATGAATGACAAGCTCTTGAAAAATTTTACCTTTGAATTTTGATCTGATATTTGCAAGCTCTTTGTTGATTCTTTTCATTTCAGCCTCTTTGGACTTGCCTGGAAAAATTAGTGACATGAATTAAAACAATGTGTCTCTAAATCTATGTTAATTGATTTTAGTTTCAATTAAATTTTAAATATCAAGCAATCTTGTAATGTGCTGTTTGTCACTGATAATTACATACTTGCTATGCTAACTTTATATATTTTGGCTAAAATTATGATGAATGTGTTTTATTAAAACATGTGCATCACAGCTTCAAAACTAGAAAAGTAATTTAAAATAATGTTACTTTAAAAAGTGAGAAAACTAAAAGCAAAATGATTGGAAGGTGCAAAAAAATATGTTAGTATAATTTGGTGATATAAAAAAAAATGCAACCAATGGGTAGGGATGTTATAGTGATAAAATTTCAGGGGGGGGGGAGCAAACCAGTTTTTTTGCAAATTTTACTACATAAGTACCTGAAAAAGAAAATTGTTAATGCTCAACTGTTGCTAAAGAAATTTCTCATGTAAATTTTTAAACAAATCTAACAAAATTCAGATGCCAATGACAACAGCGTTAAAACATACATAAACTTCAATTTAAGGCAGGTGAACCTCAGAGCTTGATAACTTTCAGAAAAATCAATCTCTTATCATCTGTTTTAAACTTCCTATTGGAAAACACTTCATAAAAAATTTTTAGTTGAAAGACAAGCTAAAATCTTCTCAAATCCTGCCAGTTTTAGAAGAAGGAGAAACCATTTACCACCATAAAAACAACTTGAACAGAGGTACATTTAAAGTTACTCAGAATTAGACAGAGGTACAACTCAGAATTAGTCCAAAATAATAGATTGTTTCCTTCTTCTTTTATGGGATTTCTTTATTTATATAGACTTAAAATGGGCATTTAATATATATCTTAAAACATTTACTTTTGTCTTCAACAGCACTCAATAGATAAAAATATATTTATATATATATATATATATATGACAGAAGCAGTTTTGACTTAATGAAAGTTACCATTCAAGCTATTCTTCATTCTATTCATGTATATATATATCTATAAAATTTCATAATTTATTAAACTTTTTCAGTATATACATGGCTCTTGATTCATGATCAACTATTTCTTATCTACAGTTCAGGTTCAGGTTCATTTTATTTTAAATTCCACAACATAAATTTCCACAAAAAACTAATAAAAATAGAGCAACGTCAAATATCAAACAATAACTATAACAATAAGATATGGAACACAAGTTATCTGTGGGATATGTATGTATGGGGAATTATTTAAAGGAGGAACTCTCTCAGTAGCGAAGTTAGTCGAGGAGAGAGGCCCTCCTAAAGTATACATTAAGATATTTCAGCACTTCAAAGATATCAAAATAAATAATACCGAAAATGAAACTCCGCTTTCTATAAATGGGACAATGATAGTAGTTTAAGTCAAAAGGAATATACTAAACTATCACAATCCTTCATTTAAAAACAATATTATTACTTCTCATTCTTCAATCAATCTAACTGTCTTTAGGAGTTACACCTATTTCCATAAGTTACCTTTAAAATGTAAATATTTTCATCATTGCGAGTAGATAAATGCCCTAACATAAGATAAATGTAAAAAAATGCATAACTCTATTGTTTATCTCTTTTTTCAAAATCACACATATCTTTCTTGAGAGATATGAACATAATGCACAGCTGACAATATCTAACATTTCCTAATAAGCAACCAAGCAGTCAAAAAAGATTCTGCTGTAGGTTTTAAGGCCCTCTTACAAAAATATGTTTATTTATACTAGAATGCAATGCATAAAGATAATATCTAAAAAACACGAGTACAATTGAAAACATGCTACACATAAAAAAACAATAAAAGGCAAGTCGATCTATCAATCTTCGCATGCATTGGTACTTCCTTTATTGTGTTGTGAGCTCATGGTCGATTCAAACACTGCATGAACCGCTTACACACGCTTCTACGGACACACGTTTTAGGGATTCTGAGCAAATAGCTGGGTTATAAGTTTTCTCAAACAGAAATGAAAATAACCTAACTTCATTTTCATCAAGGCGATTGCAACATCAAAGCGATTGCAATTGGCCTGGCAACTTCAAATGGAATCCACGTACTGCCAAGTTGCCCGAATGCCCAACCCTTTCCTAGTTCTACTCTTCTGATCGCTATATCAAGCCCTTCATCTCAAGCTAGACATTAATGCAACAGAACAATCTATCATTCTAGAAACCAGATATCTACAGAAAGTTTCAGCAAGCAGAGGGTTTGTTTTAGTGGGCGGAAAGTTCAATTTATATCACCCCACATATCGTGAATGGTGACGGCCTACTTACATCCTCGAATGTCTGAAATGAACACAGACAGGCCACGCATTCCTTCCCCTTTCACAGCAGGCATGTTGGTAAATTTTGCAAACAAAAAACAGGATGCTGGAGTTCAAGGTAAGCAGCAAATCTGTAATTATCATGCAACTTCGATCAAAGTTTTCCTCTCATCTTCGGCTTAGCCCCGCCGCCATAAAATTCCAGCTCAAGTCACTTGATCCTTGTCACCGCAATGGTGGAGCGTTGTCCTCCGCATCGGTCCTTCTCCTTCAATGCCACAGGCAAAGGGCGTCGGGCGGGGCGGGGGGTCATTTCTATAAAGGGGTCGTTTGTTGCTGTTCATTTTCGGTCGTGTCATATGGAGCAAATTGACTTTTTGGTGAAAATTAAACGTGATTTCGAAAATTTATTGAGATACAATTATATAAGATACAGGAGAACGTGGCTTGCGGTTGTAGCAGATGAAGATGTCCTTCTAAAAATTAGTGAAATCATCGCATGCATTAATTCAGCCTCTTTATTTAAGTTTTGGCCTTTACTTTCACCCCCTCCCTTGGACTTAAAATTAATTTTGATATAACTGGCTCTGAACTCTGAACTGGAAAAGATTGTGTTTTCAGACTCTGAACTGGAAAAGATCCTCTTTTGTGCTTTTGTGCCAAGTCCAGGGAACCGGAAACACAGGGGACCTTAGATAACAAAGAAGCACAAAGTGGAAGAGGAAACAGGAAGTGCAAAGAGAGAGATGGCTGGTCTGAAGGTAAAATTTGGATGCAATTAAAAGTGTCTAATAGGAAGAATTTGAATTATGGGGTCAATATGGGCTAAAGCCCCTCTAGTACCCCCTCCCTTCACGGACTTTGCTGTGGCCAGTATGCAGAGTGTGGCATGTGCACACACGTGACGTTTTTTCAAAGGCTCGTCTAATGCACACAAAAACATAGGGCTGCACACACATTTTTCTGGGAACTGGACAATTTTTAAGGACAACCCTTTTTGAAATGTTGCTTTCCTATCTTGGCCTAAACAACATTTTCATTGGAATTTTGAAATGCTAATGAATTGGGATTTTAGTTTTCATAAAACAACTTTAACTTGTGTGCTGGTCGTCAGCATCAGAACCATCTGATTGTCACAAGTTGAAAAGGTTACTGTCTATAACTAAATTAGAGAACCTGTACCACTTTTGTTATGTTCATTTTGTGAGCAGATTGAGTTTCTCTAGATGATACTCTCCTTCTGATTTGAAAAAAGCTCTGGTGGCATGGAAATGCATCAAATGAAATATGAGGCACAGCTTTTCAGGGTTGCTCAATGAAATCTGGAAGCTTTGTGATAACAATTTTACGGGCCACCTCCAATAGATTATCACAGAATGGCCCTGGAGTCATCTCATGTCTCAGTATTTTGACTCGATATTTTGAAATGAGCTATGCTTGCCCTAAAGCCTTGCTTGCCCTTTAATTCTTGATGCTCAGAATTAAAAACCTACCGACTAGCATATTCTTCGAGAAACTACAGTTTTTTTTCAATTCCCTAAGGAAGGGCTGCTAAGAAGAGGCCTTGCAGGTTACTAACAATGGCATAAAAAAGTCTGAATCAAAGAAAGTAAGATTATTTGAGAAAGTACAGTATCTGACTTGTGCTCAACCATGGTTATAGGATCAAGAATTTACTCCGTAGAGATAATTCTGTGGACTGAATTATGTTAAAATCAACTGACTGAGTGAACTGACTTAGGGGGTTACATTTCAATTCCACACCTCAAACTAGAAGTTTTGACTAAGTACAAGGGAGTGGGTCAAAATAATTGAAATTTAATCACACAACATTTATGATTGAAGTATTACTCTTCTTCCCTCGGTCAGTATCGTAGTGAGGGTGAGGGGGAGTTAAGAGAAGCCAGATCCCTGAAAACTCAATGTCAAAGTAATACCTTGGCTTTCCATAGGATGTGGACCCCTGTTCTTCCCTCTCTCAACTTTGCCTCTGAAGATTCAGGAAAGCATAAAAAATGCTCCTCGGTGCGAGGATGGCTCAGTTGTTAGAGGCGCTGACTACAGACCCAAGGGTCCGTGGCTCGAGTCCCTGCCATTACCCAACTAGAACTATCACTAAGAGTGTGGAGAGTTGCCAGCGCTCTGTAATAACAGGCATAGGAATCAGGAGGTGTGGTCGCATCCAGAGGGAGGACCAGGACACTGCTCAATAAGCATAAAGCTTCTCAGTGTCCTAAAACTACCTTTGGGTGCTAGGTAGAAACTTAAGACTCAAGGATGTCATCTTAGATGTTTCTGAAAGGAACAGAGCACCTGCTCACTTCAAGGAATGGAATTTAGCACTTATAAATTGATCTTTATTGCAATCACTCCAAATATGCTATTTTAGCATTTATCCATATCTTTTTGTTTATAACTTTTCCATTTTTGTGTGACTGTACTTCTTATCCTTCTTGATTTTTTTATTTTGCAGAAAAACAGTCTTCCTTTCACTGGAGATCCTAGCAATGTTGATGGATGGGTTAAGAGGGTAATTTGACCATATTAGCTGTGACAGAGTACCCAAGTTGGGTGCAACTAAGTTTTTTGCTTTTGGCATAGTCAATGTTTTCAAATCTACCAAACAGGTGAAAGTAGGCAAACAGTATACAGTGAGGCCAAGAGACTTTTGTGAATTTCAACAGAACCTTCATAAAAAAGTGATATTGAAACAAAATTGAAATTGCCTGTATGGGCAATTCTTAAACAATTTAACCTAAGCTGCAACTTAAAAATGATATCAGCACAGATCAATTGGATGTAGTTTGTAATCCTTGCAGGTGATGTCTTCATTTAATGAAGCCTGGCCAAAAAGTAGTTAGTAAAGATAAAGAGCCAAAGTGGATTTTGCAAAGCATTATTAGAAATGCTCAGATTTGTTTTCATATATACCATGTTGGAATTTTTTTATTAGCAACATATACTGATTTTTAATTTTTAATTGTTGCACCTTTTTCATGTTGGGTGCAACCAACACTATCTCTAGATTAACAAAATTATTTTCAATTGAAGGCAGGCTGTAGAAGTCACATGAGAGCTACTGGATTCAAGGTTGTTAGGTGTCTTTATTCAGATTATATTGCATTCCGTAAATGTATTTCTGAATGTTTTCCAGTCCAAAATCTGTAAATCAAATGATTGCTATTCAAGTGATATAAGATTAAATTTCCAGAATTGTTTGCAGCTGTGAGTTACAAGGAATGCAATTGTTTCTTTTTGCTTTTCCACATCTGCTTATGGCAGTGTGATAATTATGTGTTAGAAATGCTGCCAAATAGTTCATCTCTCCCTCTCTCTCTCTCTCTCTCTCTCTCTCTCTCTATCTCTCTCTCTCTCTCTCTCTCTC
>NW_027020228.1:3239686-3281059 GCF_013076305.1 Rhopilema esculentum | reverse complement strand
TTATTTAAAGGAGGAACTCTCTCAGTAGCGAAGTTAGTCGAGGAGAGAGGCCCTCCTAAAGTATACATTAAGATATTTCAGCACTTCAAAGATATCAAAATAAATAATACCGAAAATGAAACTCCGCTTTCTATAAATGGGACAATGATAGTAGTTTAAGTCAAAAGGAATATACTAAACTATCACAATCCTTCATTTAAAAACAATATTATTACTTCTCATTCTTCAATCAATCTAACTGTCTTTAGGAGTTACACCTATTTCCATAAGTTACCTTTAAAATGTAAATATTTTCATCATTGCGAGTAGATAAATGCCCTAACATAAGATAAATGTAAAAAAATGCATAACTCTATTGTTTATCTCTTTTTTCAAAATCACACATATCTTTCTTGAGAGATATGAACATAATGCACAGCTGACAATATCTAACATTTCCTAATAAGCAACCAAGCAGTCAAAAAAGATTCTGCTGTAGGTTTTAAAGCCCTCTTACAAAAATATGTTTATTTATACTAGAATGCAATGCATAAAGATAATATCTAAAAAACACGAGTACAATTGAAAACATGCTACACATAAAAAAACAATAAAAGGCAAGTCGATCTATCAATCTTCGCATGCATTGGTACTTCCTTTATTGTGTTGTGAGCTCATGGTCGATTCAAACACTGCATGAACCGCTTACACACGCTTCTACGGACACACGTTTTAGGGATTCTGAGCAAATAGCTGGGTTATAAGTTTTCTCAAACAGAAATGAAAATAACCTAACTTCATTTTCATCAAGGCGATTGCAACATCAAAGCGATTGCAATTGGCCTGGCAACTTCAAATGGAATCCACGTACTGCCAAGTTGCCCGAATGCCCAACCCTTTCCTAGTTCTACTCTTCTGATCGCTATATCAAGCCCTTCATCTCAAGCTAGACATTAATGCAACAGAACAATCTATCATTCTAGAAACCAGATATCTACAGAAAGTTTCAGCAAGCAGAGGGTTTGTTTTAGTGGGCGGAAAGTTCAATTTATATCACCCCACATATCGTGAATGGTGACGGCCTACTTACATCCTCGAATGTCTGAAATGAACACAGACAGGCCACGCATTCCTTCCCCTTTCACAGCAGGCATGTTGGTAAATTTTGCAAACAAAAAACAGGATGCTGGAGTTCAAGGTAAGCAGCAAATCTGTAATTATCATGCAACTTCGATCAAAGTTTTCCTCTCATCTTCGGCTTAGCCCCGCCGCCATAAAATTCCAGCTCAAGTCACTTGATCCTTGTCACCGCAATGGTGGAGCGTTGTCCTCCGCATCGGTCCTTCTCCTTCAATGCCACAGGCAAAGGGCGTCGGGCGGGGCGGGGGGTCATTTCTATAAAGGGGTCGTTTGTTGCTGTTCATTATCGGTCGTGTCATATGGAGCAAATTGACTTTTTGGTGAAAATTAAACGTGATTTCGAAATTTATTGGGATACAATTATATAAGATACAGGAGAACGTGGCTTACGGTTGTAGCAGATGAAGATGTCCTTCTAAAAATTAGTGAAATCATCGCATGCATTAATTCAGCCTCTTTATTTAAGTTTTGGCCTTTACTTTCACCCCCTCCCTTGGACTTAAAATTCATTTTGATATAATATATAGACTGGCTCTGAACTCTGAACTGGAAAAGATTGTGTTTTCAGACTCTGAACTGGAAAAGATCCTCTTTTGTGCTTTTGTGCCAAGTCCAGGGAACCGGAAACACAGGGGACCTTAGATAACAAAGAAGCACAAAGTGGAAGAGGAAACAGGAAGTGCAAAGAGAGAGATGGCTGGTCTGAAGGTAAAATTTGGATGCAATTAAAAGTGTCTAATAGGAAGAATTTGAATTATGGGGTCAATATGGGCTAAAGCCCCTCTAGTACCCCCTCCCTTCACGGACTTTGCTGTGGCCAGTATGCAGAGTGTGGCATGTGCACACACGTGACGTTTTTTCAAAGGCTCGTCTAATGCACACAAAAACATAGGGCTGCACACACATTTTTCTGGGAACTGGACAATTTTTAAGGACAACCCTTTTTGAAATGTTGCTTTCCTATCTTGGCCTAAACAACATTTTCATTGGAATTTTGAAATGCTAATGAATTGGGATTTTAGTTTTCATAAAACAACTTTAACTTGTGTGCTGGTCGTCAGCATCAGAACCATCTGATTGTCACAAGTTGAAAAGGTTACTGTCTATAACTAAATTAGAGAACCTGTACCACTTTTGTTATGTTCATTTTGTGAGCAGATTGAGTTTCTCTAGATGATACTCTCCTTCTGATTTGAAAAAAGCTCTGGTGGCATGGAAATGCATCAAATGAAATATGAGGCACAGCTTTTCAGGGTTGCTCAATGAAATCTGGAAGCTTTGTGATAACAATTTTACGGGCCACCTCCAATAGATTATCACAGAATGGCCCTGGAGTCATCTCATGTCTCAGTATTTTGACTCGATATTTTGAAATGAGCTATGCTTGCCCTAAAGCCTTGCTTGCCCTTTAATTCTTGATGCTCAGAATTAAAAACCTACCGACTAGCATATTCTTCGAGAAACTACAGTTTTTTTTCAATTCCCTAAGGAAGGGCTGCTAAGAAGAGGCCTTGCAGGTTACTAACAATGGCATAAAAAAGTCTGAATCAAAGAAAGTAAGATTATTTGAGAAAGTACAGTATCTGACTTGTGCTCAACCATGGTTATAGGATCAAGAATTTACTCCGTAGAGATAATTCTGTGGACTGAATTATGTTAAAATCAACTGACTGAGTGAACTGACTTAGGGGGTTACATTTCAATTCCACACCTCAAACTAGAAGTTTTGACTAAGTACAAGGGAGTGGGTCAAAATAATTGAAATTTAATCACACAACATTTATGATTGAAGTATTACTCTTCTTCCCTCGGTCAGTATCGTAGTGAGGGTGAGGGGGAGTTAAGAGAAGCCAGATCCCTGAAAACTCAATGTCAAAGTAATACCTTGGCTTTCCATAGGATGTGGACCCCTGTTCTTCCCTCTCTCAACTTTGCCTCTGAAGATTCAGGAAAGCATAAAAAATGCTCCTCGGTGCGAGGATGGCTCAGTTGTTAGAGGCGCTGACTACAGACCCAAGGGTCCGTGGCTCGAGTCCCTGCCATTACCCAACTAGAACTATCACTAAGAGTGTGGAGAGTTGCCAGCGCTCTGTAATAACAGGCATAGGAATCAGGAGGTGTGGTCGCATCCAGAGGGAGGACCAGGACACTGCTCAATAAGCATAAAGCTTCTCAGTGTCCTAAAACTACCTTTGGGTGCTAGGTAGAAACTTAAGACTCAAGGATGTCATCTTAGATGTTTCTGAAAGGAACAGAGCACCTGCTCACTTCAAGGAATGGAATTTAGCACTTATAAATTGATCTTTATTGCAATCACTCCAAATATGCTATTTTAGCATTTATCCATATCTTTTTGTTTATAACTTTTCCATTTTTGTGTGACTGTACTTCTTATCCTTCTTGATTTTTTTATTTTGCAGAAAAACAGTCTTCCTTTCACTGGAGATCCTAGCAATGTTGATGGATGGGTTAAGAGGGTAATTTGACCATATTAGCTGTGACAGAGTACCCAAGTTGGGTGCAACTAAGTTTTTTGCTTTTGGCATAGTCAATGTTTTCAAATATACCAAACAGGTGAAAGTAGGCAAACAGTATACAGTGAGGCCAAGAGACTTTTGTGAATTTCAACAGAACCTTCATAAAAAAGTGATATTGAAACAAAATTGAAATTGCCTGTATGGGCAATTCTTAAACAATTTAACCTAAGCTGCAACTTAAAAATGATATCAGCACAGATCAATTGGATGTAGTTTGTAATCCTTGCAGGTGATGTCTTCATTTAATGAAGCCTGGCCAAAAAGTAGTTAGTAAAGATAAAGAGCCAAAGTGGATTTTGCAAAGCATTATTAGAAATGCTCAGATTTGTTTTCATATATACCATGTTGGAATTTTTTTATTAGCAACATATACTGATTTTTAATTTTTAATTGTTGCACCTTTTTCATGTTGGGTGCAACCAACACTATCTCTAGATTAACAAAATTATTTTCAATTGAAGGCAGGCTGTAGAAGTCACATGAGAGCTACTGGATTCAAGGTTGTTAGGTGTCTTTATTCAGATTATATTGCATTCCGTAAATGTATTTCTGAATGTTTTCCAGTCCAAAATCTGTAAATCAAATGATTGCTATTCAAGTGATATAAGATTAAATTTCCAGAATTGTTTGCAGCTGTGAGTTACAAGGAATGCAATTGTTTCTTTTTGCTTTTCCACATCTGCTTATGGCAGTGTGATAATTATGTGTTAGAAATGCTGCCAAATAGTTCATCTCTCTCTCTCTCTCTCTCTCTCTCTCTCTCTCTCTCTCTCTCTCTCTCTCTCTCTCTCTCTCTCTCTCTCTCTCTCTCTCTCTCTCTCTCTCTCTCTCTCACTCTCTCTCTCTCTCTCTCTCTCTCTCTCTCTCTCTCTCTCTCTCTCTCTCTCTCTCTCTCTCTCTCTCTCTTTCTCTCTCTCTCTCTCTCTCTCTCTCTCTCTCTCTCTCTCTCTCTCTCTCTCTCTCTCTCTCTCTCTCTCTCTCTCTCTCTCTCTCTCTCTCTCTCTCTCTATCTCTCTCTCTCTCTCTCTCTCTCTCTCTCTCTCTCTCTCTCTCTCTCTCTCTCTCTCTCTCTCTCTCTCTCTCTCTCAATCTTTGCTTTCAATTTCATTGTGCCAAGAATCTCAATGCCTTTGTTTATGTAAAACTGTCACAAATTGTTTTTATCCAGGATGAGGATTTTAAGAAACCAATAATAACGGTTGGCTGCCCATACAGCAATGCTCTTCCGTGCAATTTTCACTTCAGGTTTGTATACAGAAATTGTTTTGCAAATATACTACATCAAGCACCACGCAACAGTCTAAAAATGGGAGGGTCGGAAAGGGCATGACCCAAAATTGTTTGAAGATGCTGGAAAACACCCTTTTTAGAAAATACTTGCTTTATGCACTTATTATTTATAAACAGTCTGATTCAGAGAAGATATCAATTGGTATAAAAATTGATATAATTAGCTTCAAGAACCAAGTTAGCAAATACAACATTCTAATTTTCTTAGTGAGTAAGTGAACTTTACAAAAAAAAATTCTAACCTATAATTGCAAAAAAAGACAGGGGGGCTATAGCCCCTGCTAGCCCAATGGCTGCGCAGTGCCTGCCACAGATTTGCCATAACTCCCTCACTGACTGCGAGGTTTCGAGAATTTAGGGTTGAAAGAACAATAGAAATAGAAATCAAGAAATGCACCCCTATACAACGGACACCCTTCCACAACGGACAGATTTTTTGTCCCATACGGTCAAAATGCCCATAAAGGAACCTCTATAAAGCAGGCAATTACACTGGTCGCTGGTCCGAGCGGTGTCCGTTATGTGGAGACTCCACTGTATTTAAAAACTCGTAACTTTAGCCCTTTGCTCAAAAATGCCAGTACATTTTCTCAACATGAGGTAGTATCTTCTAATTTGACCCTTCTGGTTCCTAACGCCACTCTCCATCAACCTTTTTCTTCATTCAAGAGAATTGAGGGCTAACACTACCACCCAAGGCATCTTTTCTAGCATGGCTCTTTGGCACCCCTTATCTCCCAGGCTCTTCTAACGAATCTGTAATCTGAAATGAAAGTATGAATGTCTATGCTTTGCTAAATGCTTTAGCACTGAAACCCTCTAGCACTTACTCAGGGCTTGTTTTTGAGCCTTCGGTTATGAATTTTTCATCCATTCCTTTTTTAAGGCTATTAGATTCAAGTAAAGTAAGACAATTATGTAAATTCGACATCGTTTTAGGGAATTGGCTGAAATAGCTGTCGAAGAAATTGAGAAACTAGGAGGTATAATTTTTAGTATGCTTTTAAATTCAAGATAGATGTCGTCAAACTTTTTCTTATTCATACCAGTGGCGGATTTAGGGGGGCAACTAGGGGCAGTTGTCCCTCCCTCACCGAGTTGTAGCAAGTCTGGCGTCCCTTTTTTGGAAATTGTGCGCCCCTTCTAAAGAATGAGAATCAGGTGAAAAAGATTCTGAAACTTCTAGGTTAATTTACTTCAAGGGTTTCCTCAAAGTATACAACAATTATTCTGAAAAATGTCTGAGTGCTCTTCTGCATGATCACATGAGTCTGAGTAGCCTTTTTTTGCCCATAGGAGAATTCGGTGTCTATAGATAATGGGGTATTTTAACTGGCTCTGTGGGTCGAGATGACTTGATCAGCGAGAAAACTGGTATTATTGGCGTTTTTAATATAACTCGGCTGAAGATCCGGCCACATTATATTTTCAAATAGCCGATCTCATTTTTGCTTAGAAGAGAAATCTTACATTTTTAAGCTAGACAAGGGACGCGTTGCAGACTGTTTTTATAACAAATAACAACAATTTTTTCTTTGATTGTTTCGTTATAATAGCTTGTCATTTCCTCTCTAATTGTCTATGCATCATTTCCAGGCAAGGCTTTTACCTGTTTCACCCCCGTCATCAGTGATGCAGAAACCATGGTAAATATGTCTTGAATCTCAAGTTTAACCATGTCATTTAAATGTAATTTGATTTCATTTGAAATTTGGAACAGAAGATGGAACAATGAGTGGTTTGATCGGCTATATACTAAAATATTGTTATGAAAAGTTTAAAATAAATTTTCCGTGAACAGAGTCCTGCAATTTTGGTGAAATGAAATTTTTCTGATATTCATGTCTTTTTCAAGAGGTTTAGGGTATGTTAGTAACATGCAACATTGTTTAATTTATCAAAATACTCATCTAATTTTCCTACCTAATAGTCGTATCTAATAGTCTTATTTAATAATCGTATCTAATAGTTGATTATAGTAGCCGCATCTAATAGTCGTATCTGAAAGTCGTATCTAAAAGTCTTATCTAATAATTGTATTTAATAGTTATATATAATAGCCATATCTAATAGTCGTATCTAATAGTCGTATCTAATAGTCGTATCTAATAGTTGTATTTAATAGTTGTATCTAATAGTCGTATCTAATAGTCGTATCTAATAGTCGTATCTAATAGTCGTATCTAATAAAGTTTCTTGTAAAAAGAAGTGTCTCTGCCTGGTACATTTTTTCTGAGAATGAACTTATTGTAAAAAGAATGGCATCTGTTCTTAATCTTTGATTTCTTGAAACCATTTAATAAAGGTATTCCGAAAATGTCCAGGATTATGTTTATCCGTTCCATAGACAATAAAGCTTTTCAAATTTCCAAATTTAACACACAAAGATGAAGACATTGTAATCTAATATTTGTTGCTTCACATACAAACGTTTTTTTCTTATTGAAGGGATCTGTTGGAATGAAGTACTCGTTGATATCACGTGACCTGATAGCAGATTCAATCGAACTAATGCACCAAGGCTATTCAGCTGTAAGCCTGTAGCTTAACATTGTTGTGGAATTCTGGGTAATATTCTAGATAATGATGACAAAGACGAAAATCTTTTTGCAAAAGATAGTTAAAAAAATAGAGCGTTGCATTACTTTAAAAAGGATATTACTATAATTCCATTGTTATAAACTCATCTAAATTTCTTTTTTAATTATATTTCACAATATAACGTCATCTGCTGTTTCCACTGTCAAGACTGCACTTGCAAGCTAATGTTGCATCATCTATAATTTTCTTGACTTTTACAGTCAAATTTTTCTATCTTAGTTCTTATCTTTGTTCTCACAGTCATAGATAACATAGAGGCAACATTTAACGCATTTCGGGCAGTGCTATCTTAATATAGCAATAATATTTGGCCAAGGTCCATACATTGGTATATGCATCCTTCTATCGTTCTTGCTAAATTCTCAATGTCAAAATGAGAATTGTACTCTGGAAGTGCTTTGCTGAAAGTGGTTTTGTGTCCATTGTAATTTCCCTTTTTAAAACCAATGCAGAAAAGTCTGGTTTAAGAATTCTTGCTATTTTTTCAATATTGTAAGCTTCATCCTATGTATGCTTAATAGTCAGATTGTTGCTTTATTATTTAGGACGGAATAATCACATTTGGCGGCTGTGATAAAACCAACCCTGGTGTACTTCTACCAATAGCCAGGCACAACTTGGTAATGAAAAGTTTACCTTACCTTGCCATTCCCTGATATACTAGTTATCAACAGAGATCACTTTCTACATTGGGTTCGGGAATGGTTCTTTTTCTGAAAATACTTTGCTTATGCTTTTATATCCATGCCTTCAGAATTGTTAATAGATTTAGCAACCTACCCGGACTTTATGCTGCTGTTTCCTTGATAAACCTTGTATAGAGCTCTCAAATTTAACAAAAATGTACTTATATCGTTCTATTCCTCATTTTTCTTGTTGTTCATTGTCTAAAAGTATCCTCGATTCTTCCCAACAGATTGGGATCACCCTGTATGGTGGGACTATAATTCCAGGCTGCACTGAAAAGCATAGGGCACTGGACCAGGGTGACGTCATGGAGGTTTGCTTTGCCATTAAGAAGAATAATATCTGGCTTATGTTTTGTTTAGCTTTCTATTTGTGCAAACCTCTCCTTCTCTGTTATTCCATTCTAGACAAGTTGTTATAAGAAGTAAACCTTTGTCACTAACAAGGGTGCCTACAAGTTTTTATAAGTAGTGTCTTTCGGTAATTCTTTTCTCACACATAAATTGTATGCATATCCTTTAGACCTAAGAACGACCATGAGTACATTTATCGACTTTATAAAGTCAAGTTCAATGAGGCCATTAAACGTAGGTTGCTTCTTTTTAAATTGTGATAGGCTATTGGCTCATTTGGTGCTGGTTTGATTGACATCGAAGAACTTCATGATATTGAGTGCAGCGCAAATCCAGGTGCTGGATCATGTGGTATGAGATTTGCTACAATTCACGTATATTCTAGTATCATTCTCCAAATGGCCATGCCGATAACTGGTTACCTTGGTAACCCACAAGATGCGAAAAAGAGGTTCCTCCGGCCTATCTTCTGCACTTACGTTCAAAAAGTATCGGGACCAATTCGATATAAGAACTATGGCGTTGCGCTATTCGGGTTTTGTAACGCAACCTTGTTCAGATATTAGCAGTCTGTCTTTTATCAATTAATTTAGGCCTGTGTATCCCAAAAATGGAAAAAGGTTAAAAGTTGAAAAGAAACCTAAACTTTTGAATCATAACTATGAAAGCACGGATTCTTACGATTTTCCCATAAATAATAGATAAATCTGTAAAAGAGTTGTATGGCCTAAAAACGGCAAATTCACACGGCCTTAGCAATTTTTTAGAGATGTCCAAATGAATTCAGTTTTTTAGATTCACATTTGCATAGCAAAGAAATTTACAAAGAAAAATTACAAAATCAAACATTTTATAGAATTATTGAACTTACTCAAGCTACTTTTAAAGCTACATTGCCGGGAAAGCCCCAGTACTCGTCGGCGACAGTTTATAGGTATTTGCTTTGAGAGAGCATTTCTTCTTATAAAGCTGGAAAATTTGTATTTCTTATGATTTTACAGCCACGTTTTTGCTTATGTTCCTAAATTTAACTTCTTTTTACACGACGATATTATGCCTGGTGAGGATTCAAACCTATTACTTCGCAGTTCCTTCAAAAAGGACCTTTCGTCTCTCGGCGTCGTAAACTTCTTCTGCCAACCCTTGTTGAGCTTTTTACTCTTCTTGTAAGGAAAGTCTTTTTACACGCCACAAAAGCTGCACTCATTGAGCAACCAACAAGTGATACGACGTCCATTCGTGTTATTTTCGCAGAAAGCAATTTGCAAGCGCTTCTCGAAACTCAGTTCTTGATTTTTCAAGAGCTACCATGCCTATGTCACAAGGCCTATAGAAATTTTATGGTTGATGTTTTGTGGGTTGTATGACGTACATAAAAGGGATCGAAACATCAACAATATCTGGCAAAAATTTCATGGAAATAGCTGCCGTACTTTTTTAATGGAAAATATTTTTAAAGGTCTTTCCAAATTTGTTGCATCAAATGTCTTCAAAATTTCGAAGTTTATTCCAATACTTTTTGAACGTAAGTGTATAATGGACTGTAGGCAAAATACATATTGAGTATATTACTTCGAATCTGCAAAATGTTTCCATATGTAATCATCTTCGATTGATAATATAGCACATTATGAATTTATGGTTCAGCAGTGCAAAGTATAGTATGATTTCTAGTTGCGAAATTTAATCATGATAAGAGCCAACTACATAACTATTGATTGGTCCTATCTATTTCAATGCCATCATTATATGCAACAGACCATTATGGACAGAATAAATATCATCTCAATATCTGTTGCATGTTTTCTTTGTCGTTAGATATATACTTCATCTTTCTTTTTTGTGTTTGCGAGAAACATTGTGCCATAATTTTGTCTTTGATATTTTCCCTTTTAACTGCTCCATCTCTTCATTAGTTCGTCATAAAAGACCATATTATTTCCGTATGGCATGAAAGAGCGGAAATATAAGTTATTATACAGAATTATTTTTTCCTGTCAGTCCTTAAAGTACAAAATGGCGCATAATTACAGAAGGATAACAGAAAATTATATTCAGAAATATTCTTTGAAAAATTAGTCATGTTTCCTCTTTTTTGTTCTTATGGCGATTTTCGAAATCATCGTTACCGCTGAGGCTGTATGGATATTCCTAATGGTAATAAAAATTTATCTTCAACGAGATGCCATGGCATATTTGCCTCGTTTTAGGTGGTATGTTTACAGCAAACACGATGAGCTCCGCAATCGAGGCCCTTGGAATGGCCATACCAGGTTATACAATCAACTTCTCTTGCCCCGTCTTCTTTTTAATTATATTGATAGATTTAGATATAGTCGTATAGGTCGATCTATCATATCATAGATCATATATCGTATTGACTTAATTAGAATACTGTGGCTGGCATGCTCTTTGATAATGTCAACAAGATTTTAGTGAGGAACTGTATCTACATACACGTCTAGCGTGAGGCTGTAAAAAAAAGGAGGATAGTTACTCACCTCCAACATTTTCTCTAAATTATGATCCACCTTATTTTTCTAAGAATGGATCAAAGCTACTTGAGAAGCCAAGTTATATTTCCTTAGTATTTGTAAATTGAAATTAAATATCTAGATGAAATGTTTGGCACAGAAGTTATGCTGAAGGGAGTGACTCTGTCACCACTGCAATTAAAAGTTTTCCTCCCCAATTTTGTGCTTTTTCCGCCCTCCACTGTCAGTACTGTCGGTACAAAGACATAAGAGTCTTTGTTCTCTTGATGTATCGCTGATGTAGCGAGATAAATGACAATAGTATTTCAGTCCAATCAGAATCGTTTCTCCCGAACTGCCGTTTCACTTGTTCAACAAAATAATGCAGCCAAATTCCTACCTAGACTACACGCTAGGCCCAAGAATATGTTGATCTGTAACCTTTTCGATACTCTGAGTTGATTCTCTGTACATCTGTTGTAGGAAGTGCATCTGGCCTTGCTGCTACACCTGAAAACAAGGTACCACACTGAGAATAGCATTTGAAGATTTTTGCTATTTAACAATACAATACAATACAATACAATGCAATGCAATGCAATGCAATACAATACAATACAATACAATGCAATGCAATGCAATACAATACAATACAATACAATACAATACAATACAATACAATACAACACTATAAAACACCATACAGCAGTTTACAACTTCTTCACACAACACTATCCATAGTAATGACATCATAATGCATCACAAGGTAAATTTACTTAATAAAATAGCACTGCAATACAATACAACACAACACAACACAACACAACACAACACAACACAACACAACACAACACAACACAACACATTCCCAACAAATGACGATAATTATGCTATATTTAAATCTGTTCAAAACCTGGGGCAACTGTTTCTGTTATAGGTAAATCCAAGAAAAGCTGAGGAAGTTCGAATTTCAGTCCAAACATTGTTCAAAATGATGGAAAATGATTTGCATTCAAAAGACATTATGACAAGAAAGGTATGTTAGTTTATCTGTTGACTAGGTGTAACCAATGAGGTATCATTGGGTGTAACTCTTTGCTAACAGAAAGTTTTTTCATCGCGAAAAGATATTGATACACAATTTTGACAGAACGAAGCTGAATCCGAACATTGCAAAAAGTATCGAGGCAAATTATTTAAAAAAATTGTAATTTATAAAAGTAGTCAAATTTAATAGATTTTAGTTTCATACGCTTATTGTTCAAGACAGTATGTTTTTGGCAAAGCCAGTGAGATTAACCGCAGTTGCACTAGCTTTTATAGCAGCCAAGCACAATGAAGAGGGTTAGAACTGTCTTTACTAGGGTCGAGAGGTGTAGTGGGTAGGGATGCACAGCTTACCCACATTCGGTGTTAGATGAACTTGAATCAAGCTCATTTTTGATACATAAAAATATTGGTCCTATTGCGTCCTTATTTGAGACCTCCCGAGTTCTCCTGCTCTAGAACGTGACAGTTGCAAACTTTATTGCATTGATACATAACATATTGGCTGCTATCTGATGGACTCGTGGTTTTGTTCAAACAGATTCACCACGTAACTCATTCCAAAACAAGAAGTCTATGAAATGTTTATCGTCTGTATCATGTCTTTATCCAGAGCAAGAAGCCTTAATCGTCTACACGAGACAAGTTCCAAATAGATTCTGTCCCAAAAAGACTGCGTCTCTTGGATTTCCAAACTGCTTGCATATTCCTTATACTATTTACAAAAAACGTTTATTTGTATTCGCTTCTTCGTAGGCGTTTGAGAATGCTGTGACAGTAATGCTTGCCCTTGGGGGATCAACAAACGGAATCCTACATTTACTTGCTTTAGCAAAAGAGTGAGTGTACTTTGTTAGTATCTATTTAGGATGAATAACTATTTAGGACAAATAATGGCAATGAACCTAAGTACTTTAAAAGTCGTAAAGAAAACGGGAAACTACATCATGGTGAGATAAAGTAAGATAAAAAATCAACAAGGGCGTCACGTATGAATAGTATTGCTTTTGTGATAGACTCTCGTTTTAGTAACGCCCATAATTTTTACTCTAATTCCTGCTTGTTGGTAGGACATATGTCAGAAGCACTGCTAATCTCGCTATAGTTAATGACCAACTTTCAAAACTTAAAGGTGCTTTTCCAGAAATGGTCAAGCTATGCTGACGACACACGAAATGAGATGACGACACTATGAAACACACTAAAAAGTGATTGTGCGCTTCATGTGGAAAAAATAAACAACGAAAAATGCTATGACCCAACTTCTTTTTTGTGCGAGACATATAATCTTGTGACGCCTTAAATTTTCACTTTGCCAATTGGCAAATTTAAACCTGAGTGAATAGCACATTTATTTTTTTTTCTTCTAGAGCAGATGTTGACTTTTGTATCCAAGACTTCAACAAAATTGGTGAAAGAGTTCCTTTGATTTCAAATCTTCGACCACATGGCAAGGTACATATATCAGGCCTTACACTCCAATAATTTTTACAAATTTTCATAGATCTAGGGATACACAGAACCTAGTTCTTTTTGAAAAATGTAGCACACTCTTAGATTGTTTTTCTTGGTTAAAGACAAGGGATGAATATTTTCTATCTGCTGTTTTCACATTTTCCAAGTCATTTCTATTAACAACACTATGATTTGGAAAAAATGGTGTCTTGATACACAATTTTATGTGAAGTGTCCAGCATTTCGCAATTAGAAGGTCACACACACGTGCTTCTGTTACTTGTGTTACATAATAATAAACCTCGTTATATAATATCCTCGTTTAGAAAATTACACTATGAATAAAAGTCACAATAATGATTTTCATAGTTATATTTACATTATTTATGTTTCAGTGGACTTTGCTATAGTTGTCAATTATTCACTTCATAGTTAATGATTTAGTCAATTTTTTTTGGTTAATATTAATCTATTTGTATCTGTTTGCAGTACCACATGAGAGATCTCGATGCTATAGGCGGAGTACCGGTAGGCATAATATCTTCATGTTTATTTGTCAATTGTTATATTAAGACTGCTTTACAAGGGTTATAGAAGCAGGGGTATGGGTTACGGAGTCGTAAGAAAGGGGGGGTTCACTTCCCATTGAAAAAACCTTTTGGTAGAATTTCATGCTAGCATTTATTCAGAAACTCTGTCAATTTTTTAGTCAATTTCTCTCAGTATCACTCTGCTATTGGGCCTTTTTAGTATGTATAGAGCCTTTTTCGTCAACGGTATACTGGTTTCATTATAAACTAGACTAGGTGTTTTTCTGTCTAAATTTCGAGTTACCTTAACATTTTTTAAGCTTCACTTGAAGGGTAGTATTTTTCTGAATATTCTGTGCGATAAATCGCCCTTTACACTGTTTGCTGACTTTCTGGCACGATTGCTGCTCATGATACTGTGGTATATTATCGAATGCTGTTATATGTTATATTGTCATATACGATAATGAAAAAAATTGAAAAATTCTTTGTTGTTAATGCTAGGGAAAGCCTCAGGAGCCTTTAGCTTAGCCTCAACAAGGGATAAGGAGGAGGGATTAGGAAGAGAGGGAGGAAAGATCAAGTTTTTTTGGTTTCTGTTTTGAAAAAACACCGGCTGTTAGAGTCTGAGAGGCAGGGAAAAGGTATAGCACTCAAAAGTTTACAAGATCTAGCGAGGAAGGAAGAGTTGTGGGATAGAGTTCGTGAATTTGGTAAAGAGACTTGGAAAGGGTGAGCATTGGAAGAGTTCGTGGTATTGCGCAATGGGTTGTCTCAGGGGACCTGGGTTGTAATGTATCGATTTCATAAGACCATACTCTCTGTTCTTTGACTTCCAGGCTGTAATGAGGCAACTCTTGGATCATGGACTAATACATGGTGACTGTATGACGGTTACAGGGAAAACAGTTGCGGAAAATTTGCAACATGTTGATATTAGATCTTTATACCAAGATCCTGAGAAGGTAAGTGATATTCCTAACAATATGTTTATTCTTGGTCAAGTGGTCTTGAAAATGCCGAGGTTTTAATGCTAATTACCAAGTAAGCTTTTGGTGCTTTTGGAACATAGCATACTAAATTACTTTCGATCTATTAATGCTAATTACCAAATAAGCTTTTGGTGCTTTTGGAACATAGCGTACTAAATTACTTTCGATCTTTTAATGCTAATTACCAAATAAGCTTTTGGTGCTTTTGGAACATAGCGTACTAAATTACTTTCGATCTTTTAATGCTAATTACCAAATAAGCTTTTGGTGCTTTTGGAACATAGCGTACTAAATTACTTTCGATCTTTTAATGCTAATTACCAAATAAGCTTTTGGTGCTTTTGGAACATAGCGTACTAAATTACTTTCGATCTTTTAATGCTAATTACCAAATAAGCTTTTGGTGCTTTTGGAACATAGCGTACTAAATTACTTTCGATCTTTTAATGCTAATTACCAAATAAGCTTTTGGTGCTTTTGGAACATAGCGTACTAAATTACTTTCGATCTTTTAATGCTAATTACCAAATAAGCTTTTGGTGCTTTTGGAACATAGCGTACTAAATTACTTTCGATCTTTTAATGCTAATTACCAAATAAGCTTTTGGTGCTTTTGGAACATAGCGTACTAAATTACTTTCGATCTTTTAATGCTAATTACCAAATAAGCTTTTGGTGCTTTTGGAACATAGCGTACTAAATTACTTTCGATCTTTTAATGCTAATTACCAAATAAGCTTTTGGTGCTTTTGGAACATAGCGTACTAAATTACTTTCGATCTTTTAATGCTAATTACCAAATAAGCTTTTGGTGCTTTTGGAACATAGCGTACTAAATTACTTTCGATCTTTTAATGCTAATTACCAAATGAGCTTTTTGTGCTATAATATATTTATTTATCAATTTTGTTAAAGCACTCTTGTTTAGTTTAAAGAAGTTTTTTCTCTTTTTGTTTATGCTTTTTATACAGGTGTTAAACTAGTATCAATTATTGGCTTCTGACCATTCAAATTTTTTTCAATGCTATCATCTTTCTTCGACGTTCAGCCTTTCAGTATTGGTTTCTCAGAAATTTCAATCTGATTTTTCCTCTGTTTTTATTAGATTGTCATACACAAGATGACATCTCCATTTGCTCCTCCAGGGCGACATATAATCATTCTTCGAGTAAGTTTTCCTAAGCATGCAATGCTAATTTTGTTGTCAATTTCTTTCATTTGCTTCTGTTTTAAAATTGGATGTTAGTTTTTTAAATGAACTTTGCTCTACATGATAAAATTCTTTCAGTACTGTTTCAATCTAATCCATGAATTGAGGTTAATTTCAAGGGATCATATTGTCCACGCCCCTCACCTTCCCCAGTGCTCAACCTTCCTAGTGCTCCATCTCCCCCTAGTGCTCCACCTCCCACAGTGCTCCACCTCCCCCAGTGCTCCACCTCCCACAGTGCTCCACCTCCCCCAGTGCCCCACCTCCCCTTAGTGCTCCACCTCCCACAGCGCTCTACCTCCCCCAGTGTTCCACCTCCCCCAGTGCTCCACCTCCCTCAGTGCTCCACCTCCCCCTAGTGCTCCACCTCTCTCAGTGCTCCACTTCCCCCAGTGCTCCACCTCCCCGTTTCATAGAGTATCAATTTTCTTGCTCATCTTCTTGTAACTGTCAGCGCAATCTACATCTCAATCTCCAATCAAGGGGAGCATTCATTATGTTGTCTTAAAATGTTTATATTGCCTAAAAATGTATCTTCGACAACGATGACATTTATTCCAGGATTGCTGCGCTATAACGTATTTGCTCAGGATTATTCACCTTTTTCCAGGGCTCGCTAGCACCTGACAGCGCAGTATCAAAAATCAGTGGCAAGGAACTCAATTCTTTCAAAGGGCGGGTATGTGCTGACGTTTTCAGACATTTCATGTACAAATTATTCCAACATGAAAAGAATATCACAGGAAAAACACTCCAAAAATATTTCACTACTAATGCTTTTAATTCTGTAAAAGAGAGCTGCAATTGTATTTTTTAACGTAAAGGCCTATAATATAATGTTGTCTGTAGTGTTTGATGTTCTATGTAGATGGAATGAATTTCCCAAAGAACTGCCCTGCTTAATATGCTATTTAAACAAGTGTGTTGAACGTTACAAGTATAGGATATTGTTATTGAAATTTTGTTATGCATGCTCTACCTTTTAGTCCTCTTGATATTCAAATAATTTTATAGTCATTCTGATTAAAAATTCTCTGGTATTATCATATGATTTTTCTTCTTAGGCCATCGTGTTTGGCTGCGAGCATGATGCGTTGGATGCAATTATGAATGGGGAGGTAACTTATTCCATAAAACAGTAGTTTGTCCAATAATCTCTAAACTAAACTTTTTAAAGTTTTCACTTTTTATTGTTATTGTAGCAATTTTTGCCACTGAAATATTGAATAGCATCATTTCTGGCTCTTTTCAAAAGGTGAAGGCTGGTCACGTCCTTGTCATACGCTACGAGGGCCCTAAAGGCAGGTACGAGGCTAACAACGTAATTCATACCCTCTTCTTCAAGTTGCTTGACGAGATGAACTGCAGACCACCGCACTTTTCCATTGTCTGACATCCCTACTATTACAAAACATGATACTTTATATGAATTCAACTTGTCGTTTCTTTCTTCAATCCTATTTAGTGTTGTATGATAGTATTAAGAATTGAATCTGTTAAAATGATTGACCTTATCGTCATTGTAACGGGTGCTTCCTTAATAACCTTCCTGTAGATTGAATGTTTGTGAATTTTAATTCTATTCGTCATTTTAGCCCTGGAATGCCAGAAATGCTTGGGCCTAGTGCGGCGCTCATTGGAGCTGGCTTGGGAAAGGATGTTGCCTTGGTAACTGATGGGAGATTCAGTGGGGCATCTCATGGTAAGCAACCAAGGCCCTAACATAATTTTATTTTCTTTTGTATACATGATGTTATTTCCCATAATACACCAATTTACTTGTAAAATAATAATTGACACACAACAAATCAGTTTCTCAGATGTTTTCGCCATTCCTGCGGCAACAGCCTCTGAAATTGGCAAAACATCTTTGGACGAAAGTTTAGCCTGGTTTTCATATACTAGTGAACTGCCTGTGGTTACTTTCTGCAATCTTTTATCAGGTTATGTTCTTTTCTCTAACTTTTTTACCGTTTGAATGAAAAAGAATAATATTTCAGGTATAATGGTGGGTCATGTGACACCAGAAGCACACTGTGGTGGACCAATTGCAATCGTCAAAAACGATGACGTAATCAACATTGATCTGGCAGGAAAAAGAATAGATCTGGTAACATTCTTTGAATATTAATGAATTGTATAGTGAATCTATGGTGTTTTTTTGCTGTTAGAGAGCAGTAATAGAGGAGCTGTAAATTTGTATTTCTGTGGTAGTGTACTTTGAGTCTAATACAAGTATTATAGGGCTTTAACATGACATATCAGAAGATGTCTTTTTCGTAAGCCAAAACAAACTCCGGTTGGGGAGGCCTAGGACTCAACCATTAGTGCGCATGCGCCATAACAGCAAAAACAGGGGATGTCTCATAGGTAAAAATATTTTTACGTGTTCTCCGCAACAAATCTTGAGCTCATCTTTTAGGCTAAATGCAAGATGAAAGGCTCTCTTAACAGGTTTTAATGTCTGTAAAATGACATTTCTTTTCATCTGCTTCGTCTTTTTCAGGAAATCTCCCCGGAGGAAGCAGCGGATAGGCTACAGAGCTGGGTCCCTCCGCAGAAGCCATTAAAAGGACTGCTAGCTCGCTATAGGAAACTGGTAACAAGTGCACATTTCGGTGCTGTTCTGGCGGAAGATTGACAATGAGCTAGAAATCACTGAATCTGGAGATGCTAGGCCTCGACACACATGTACAATACAAGTATGATTTTATTCAACGTCTATCGCCATCCTTGCACATAATTGAACAAAAAATTTAAATCTTTCATGTTGGTATTTCTTCATTGATCTGAACTTGGTTTTCACTAGTATTTTGAGTAATATGTTACAAGCTCAGAAGGCCAGTTAACGATATATTTGCTGAATTGGAAACGTAGAGACGGGAAAAATGTTTAATTAGAGCCCAGAAAGTGTGACGTTGTACCCATATGGCATTTTACTAGAGAATATACAAGGCGGTACCTGCACAGTCAACGAAGGACGAGAAGAGCACTGAAAACAAAATAACTTCAGCTATTACCCCCATACCACGCCGTATTTGCATTGTTTTGCAATGTTTTCAAGGATTTGATCGTTGGCCAGAGGAAGTTTTTAGGGTAACGAACGAGGTCGTGTCTGTATGTCAATCAGAGGCGCGAGCACATGAGGGCGAGGTTGCCCAATCAGTGTCAAACCACTGATCTCAAAAGAGACTGGATCGAGCTTCTCCAGCCCAGCGTTGAATCCACATAGCAGCGTCCATCTTGAGACCTCGCCGTGTTGTATGGGACTAGAGTTCCATTGATGTAGGAAAACAATAGGTTGTTCGATCCAGTCTTTTTTTTAGATCAGTGGTGTCAAAATATGGTACTTTTACAAGGAAGCTGTTGTAAAAGATCAAACTTTCCAATCACGTTACTTTACAGTGAGGAAGCAAACAGGGTTTCTACCAGCCAGCAAGCTGGAATAATGATTCGTAGACTACAAACAAAGTGCTGTGACTTCACTGTATCTAATTCTAGTCCCTTAAACGAAATATAATATGGTGCGAGCAAATTGTCATGGAATGTAAACATTGCTTGGAAAATAACCACTGATAGATAGCATGTCTGGTTTAGATTTTGACCCCGTTTACACTACAGAAAAAGGAACGGAACTCATTGGTTCCGTGCCTGAAGAAACGACGATAGGCCTTGCGTTTACACAAAGCATCTTGGTTCCGTGCTAGTTTGGGAACGGTTTCCTCCTTCTTTGGTTTCGCAAAAATGCGAAACTCTTTGGTTCCGTACCCAAATCGTGCTTGTTTTCTCTAGTGCAACGGTCAGGAACGGAATTTTTTGGTTACGATTGGAAACGGAGCTCAATCTAGGGTTCGAGCGAGGTTTTTTTTAAATGTCAGACGTCATTGTCTCGCCACTGCGCATGCTTCGCGTGAAAGTTCCGTTCTTTCTACTTAAGTGTAAACGGGCTCAAATTTAGCTCCGTTCCTTTTTGCTACAGTAGAGACGCGATGAAAAAGAGGTATCGTGCCCAAATAAGAAACCAAAGAGTTCCATTCTTCTTTCTGTAGTTTAACGGGGTCTTTAATTAAATCTTGATGAAAATTGTAAAAAGGGAGGATACAAGGGTGCCTTCCTCATTTAAACGTACGAAGAATAGACAAGTTGTATCAAATGGAAGCAATGTACACTTCTAGAAGATTCCAGAACTGTAGCGGATATTTTAGAGACCTGGATTTGCATTCACAGTCTAGCCCATACAAATTTCCATTGAATAATAGCCATGTGTCCCAAGTAAAACAATAATCATTTTGGAATCAGTTTAACCTGAAAGGAAATGATAAAAGATGCTTCCGACCTAACAGACTGCCTCTCATTTTACGACGAAGCATAAAAAGCACAGGAAAAAGCATGGATTGAAACATTGCTTTATGGCAAACATTAACATTACCAAGACATTAACAGAACATTTAATGACATATAATTGTAGGAATAAGGATAACTTACTTGTCACATACGGTTCTAAACATGAAAGAATTTGCGAACTTACTAGCTTTAAGTCTAAATAAGTTTTCCTTTACATTTAACATTTATCAAGGGGATAGTATCCCCTCTTATAAAGTTTACTGAATTTACGATTACTTGACGCGGGAAACAAGGGGTCGTTGAACCGAGGGTTTCCAGAATGTACTCCCCCAACCTTAAAAAATATATGACGTCCTCGAATATCGCAGGCTCTTCATCTTTGGCTATCTTCAGCCACTATAGCATCTCTGTGTGAAGTCATAAACTGCCACTTTAAGCAATCTTTATTGATGTCTTTGGAGATGACGTCAATAAATGTATTAGAACAACGCTAATTATTTTAACTATCAAAAATTCATAAAACGCCAACGTTTTTTGCATAGGAATTACAAA
This sequence comes from Rhopilema esculentum, assembly GCF_013076305.1. Next base: position 3,259,868 of record NW_027020228.1, on the reverse strand, counting down.
CAGCTACAAAAATATTGACTATTTATTCTTGTGTCTCTTCCAGAACCGTTTAACGTCGTCATGACCAGCTTTGCTTACAACCATTAGCCTCTTACTCATGTTCGCCCATAGCAACACATTTAAATCGTCAGCATATTTACGCAGCGTCTCAAAATCGCTTTGTGATAGAAACTCACTATACAAGACTCCTTCAGTAAACTGCAGTCTTTCCCGTTCCATTTCCCAAAGTCTAATTTGATCAGCAATTGTTGGCGGGATGACAGGATTTCGATTTAGCATAATAGGATGGGCCCGAGTTCGGAGAAAATTTAAGATTTGCTCTGCAGTGATTCCACTTGCTAAGGCTTGCTGGACGCTTTCCCTGCTCAAAACAGCGACACAGAAGCTCGGAAACCGAGACAAAATGTCGCAAAACAAACTCAACAAGGCAAGCTGTAAAGTCGAATCAGTATATGCGTATACTCTATAGTTGGTTTCAACAACAACAAAACGGTGCTGATTTGACTCAGTGCTGTTTTCGCCTGTCACTACAGACCCTAAATTTATTGCTAGTTTTGTAGGATAAAATCGTCTTGATTTTCGTTTCCGTTGAAAAACTAGCCCCATTTCGCGTAAATGTTGTAAAAAGTTGAATTGTTTCTCGCTTAATCCTTCAACAGAATAGTCTTTCCCATAGGTAGAAAAACTGATTTGAAATAAGAATGACAAACATTCGACCAAGTCTGCCTTGTGTTGGTCAGAAGTTTCCAAGTACTGTAACATAAAATACCAGACTTGTGAAACAGTATCCATTAGCAGAAACTGAAACCCGGCTGAAGTTATTGATGTGGTCCGCTCCTCTGAATGCAAGCGTAGAAGTCCAGCTTTCAAGAGAACATTGATTACAACTTCACTCACTCCACCTAGAAGAAACAGCCATATAATGGTCATATCTACTATTACCAATTGGATTATTGTAAAAAATTATCAACATGAAGCCACTACACAGATTGGGGCAACACTAGGGCCCCTTTTCTTCTTATCTATAGTTGAAGGTAAAACTCTTTGTAGATGATACATCACTTTTCACTACTGTAATGCCTTGAACAAGCACCCCCTTCAAATAAGCACCTCTTTCAATTAAGCACCCACCCTTGAGGTGAAATTATTGAATTAAGCACCCCCCCCCTTCAAATAAGCGCCCATCCTTCAACCTTCAGAAAAGGGTGCTTATTCAAATTTTAGACGAAAACATAATTGGAAGGCAATTCAGCAAGAAAGATTGAATGACCAACACAGTTTGTTGTAGTTTCATTCTCGTTTTTTCCTTTTCATCATATTAACATGCTTCAATTAAAAACACATTCATTTTTTTAGTTACTTCCAAATCTATTTTTCAAATAAGCGCTCCATTCCATTGAGCGCCTCCCGCATATAAGCACCTCCCGCATATAAGCCTCAAAAATTGAATAAGTGCCAAAATAGAACTTCCAAAGACCTGAACCAAGAACTAGACCTGGTAAGAAAGTGGGCTCATGATTGGATGATGTCATTCAATCCAGATCCGAAGAAAAAAAACAGCTGAATTAACTTCCTCAAAAAAAATCAGATTTTAACCACCCAGTAATACTGTTTGATAACATACCAGTAATGAAGGCTGATAAACATTGACAAATTGGAATCATATTGGAGGTGACCTTATCTTGTTCTGCTTATATAAAATCTGCCTTCTCAAAAACAAGAAAAGGCATTAGTATGCTTAGATTCATGTCAAATTATCTACATAGGCATATTCAAAATGAACGAAACAAGCTCTCTGCAAACATTTCACTCTGTGGTATCGTCTTTATTATAAAGTTTTCTTTATGAATTGTTTTTTAGCTAACTTGTATGATATTGTAAATTTCATTGATGTAAAAAAACTCTTTGCAACTGAATAATTTATAGGTCATACCTCCTTCAGTTGTTGAGCCAGTCATGTAATATAGAACTGATTCCCATCTTTCTTTTGCATAATTTTCAAGGAATGGAATATCCCTTCCATGTTTGTCTTCACCATATTTTGAAGTGTCTGGCTGTTGCTTTCCACCACCACACAAAACAACTTTCAAATTTTTTTTGAAGTTACTATTGACCTCATACCTATACAAAAAACACAATAATAAACCTCAAATAAATGCATGAACAATGCTATATGTTGAAATTATAGGGCAATTTCTCAGGACTTTGAAAGAAAAGAATAATGTTCCTTATCGTAAATTGATAGCTTTATGGGCTATCTGAGTCACCTAGGAGCAGCTCATTACTATGAAATTTCTAACATACTTCAGGCCTGGCCGTTTGTATTTTTATAGGTGAGCTGTGAATCGCTCCCCTCATTTGCTGAGGCGAGCTAAATCAGTAACACATAGAATGTACTTTAAAGACAATCGACAGATGACTTAATAAGCCCCTTTAGTATCTGTCGGTTGCCTTAATGTAATTGCCTCAGTCAGGAGTGTTATGTTTTACTTCTTTCAATTTGTATTTGCTTTAACCGTGACTTAGGCACCCCCTTTACTTGAAGTATTTGAAAGAACAGACTCTCTCCGTTTTATGTAAAGCTGGTACAACACAAAAACAACAATTCTCTTGCAAAACAATCTTTTTGTTGCACAGAATTTGAAAATGGCTTTAAAAAACAAATTTTGAAACAAACTTAATTATACGTCTAGCACTCTTCAGAGAATAAAACATCAGAACATAGAAGGGAAACTCTACGCTAAAATATCCAGTTTTGGATCAAAATAGGCCATCAGAAAACGCGAGGACATGACTGTTGAGGTTTTCCAATAAGTGCCCCTTTCCTATTGAAAATGTTACCAACTGCTACATAGATGGAACGATGATCAGGCTTTGCTAATAATGCGAAACATGTCGCCATTATAGTTTTTCACCCAATCTGGGTTTTTCAGTAAATGCTGCTCAATAGTGGAATTCCATGTTTTGGTTGTCGTTTTTGATCTGCAAGACAGAGTACCCTATTCTCTTTGAGGGATAGTTTTGTTTCTATTGCTGGAAGGGACCTGCTGTCTTATTATATCCCCAATCTACAATTCCTACCCATTTCTTCGACTTTCCTTCCAAAAATATTCCTGTTTTCTTAAGATTGAAAGGTTCTAATCGCTACAAACGTACCTTTCGGTTAACTATCCTTTTCCAAATAGATCGAAGTTTATGCCTATCATAACAAAAACCGCCCAACAAGCAAAAAGTTAATTGCAAAAAATGCAGTGACGGGAGAAATCGCTGTTACAAAAATAAGCCAATTAACCCGTTTTCAGGGTTCTCTGAATAGGAAAAGGGCAAATGAATGGAAATTTTAGGGGAGCGATTCTCCCTTCATGTTCTGTTTAGGAGAGCAATTCATAGCTCGCCTCAGGTTGCGAGGGGAGCGTGGAGGCGAGCGCGAGCTATCGCTTGCCTCAAACGGCCAGGCCTGATACTTTCTAGAAGAAGTGACACCCATGCTCCTGACACCTCCAAAACACAATCAAGTGATTCCTAAGTTACGGTGATTTGGATCATATTCAAACAAAACTTACATGCATTAAAAAGCTGAAATGGTACAATTGAGGGGATGCAAAGTTAATGGGTAAATACTTGTTGCATTTCTACTGTGACTGCATCAAAAAACTGAATGTGGCCTCCTTTGAAAATATGTTATTAGACAAACATTATAACCATATTTCTTCCTTTACAATGTTTCCACTACAGAGTTGACTGAATAGTCCTCATAAAAATGAGCTGCCCCATCAAACATGACATCAAGCTAGCCTTAATTCACATGGCAAAAGAGCATACTAGAACCAAGGATCTGCCCAGTTTGCAGAGCATGGCCAAATTTGACAAGATCTTTGGTGTTTCAATAGCACCTTAAGTGCTGATATGCAAAAATCACCTGAAATGACAGGCACACCAGAATTATCAATTTTTTTAATCTAAATTGCGGGTATCTAATTTTTAGGTGCCATCGCCATGTTGTGGAGATTTGCTAGACCTGGCTGGAAAACATGTTTTACTTTACCTCTTTACAGGTTAGCACCATATGATTTCACCCATGCATCATATCACTGCAACCAATGGCAATTAGCTTCAAGCAATGATGGCCATATATACTTAACTAAAGTACTTTAGTGATATTTTGGGACAGGTGTGAGCACATAAAGTCTAGCATTGCTGTGAGCATAAGCAAGTTTTCCAGCCAGAGGATTAAATTTTCCAAGTCCAACATTAATTTTTGCCTAAAGCCAGTACTAAACTATCTAAACTATTTCTCTTTGAAATGCTCCTTTTCCAAAGACATATCAATTCTTAGTCATTACCTGCTTGCAGAACTTCCTTTGGGCATCTCTTTCCAAATGTGCAGACCCTTTAGCTTATTCAAGGCTCCAATATGGTGTTGACTACAATCTTTTTGCACCCAAGTGGCAACAAATGGCTCCGGAATTGGCTGGTCTGTAAACAATGTTCGCATAACATACTGTTTTGCAATGGCTGGTAAGCCCCTAAACACTGCCATACAGGTCGAAGGGTGACAATACAAGCCATCTAACACTGCCACAGGAAGCGTGTTTAAATACTCGAATAGGTTCTTGCACTGCAAGCGTTTACTGATGATTGATTTATCCATTCTACAGTGGAAAAATTCAGCAAAACCTAAAGTCCCATTGCATTTTCTTGGAGGGCATCGTGCCCCAGGTTATCGTTTCATAACCTAGAGAGCTAGGCCATGCGGGTGTACCCTGTGTTGATCAAATACGTGGATTCGGAATGCGCCTTCGCAAAATTGACTGATACCATTTCTATGACTGGTACTTTCCCAGTGTTTTTCAGTGGCTAAAGAACACTTGCTTTAATTTGTTTAGAATTTAATATCTATCATTTTTATTTATTCATATCACATTTAATGTTATGTACTGCTCGAAAATAGCATCAGAAAAAGCTGATTATGCAAAACTGGCAAAAGGTTTTAACATTTGGCAGTGTACTGTGAAAAGAACTAGCCGTAATATTAGGTTTTCCATTATTTTCTGAAATCTCAAAGTTTCGTCACACAAATTCAAATTATAACATTAGAAATTAAGAGTATTGCCAATGCGCTTGGAGATGTAATAGTTGATGTTAATAGAATTAAATGCTCTCCAAAGGAAAGAATCCTTTACCGTTGTATCAAAAAAAAGCTGGGCTTGCTAGTTTATCCAAGTCCTTTTAATATTCAAAGATAAAAATATATTTAGGTGAAAAGGTGAAAGGGTGAATTTGAAATTAAAGGGCATTCATGAATGACGATTCCGTGTTTATCATTCCATGTTTTACGAGCAGAACAAATACCTCGTTCTCATTTGTGCGTCTCTTGATCAACCTCACGCGGGACAAGATGGCGGTGAGTGCCTAGTAACAAATTTCGGTTTCTTGAAATCTGTTTTAAAATATTTATGCTCTCAAATTGAAAGTTAGCAAGCAAAATGGTAATGCAAGTCTTTGAATAGTTTATTTGGGTTTGAATTGATTTGCTTTTACTACAGCATATCTTTCAAAAATATGTTGATGCTAGGCCTAACATTTCCAAAACGAAAATGTATTATATTTGAGCAAAGAGACTAAAACTCACAGTATCTTATTCGTATTCACTAAAGCGCCAGTCTCAAAATATCGTGTTTATGCTTCAGTATGTCAATATAGATAATTATAAACTCGTATGAAGTTCAATTAAGTCGGTATGATATGCTTTAAATTTTGACGTCAAAATGTCATGACAAAAACTGGCATATCTTCAAAATGTGACAGAACGACATCTATGCAGTTAGCTAGCCTTTCAACAAAATTTGTTTTGTTTCTTTACCTTATCATAAATAAATCAAATCTAACCTGTTTATTGGAAGAAGAAAAGGGAATGAAGCTTGGGGCTGTTGCTTCTTGGAAAACGTTTTGTCACCACACCCTCTGCACACTCGGAAGATAAGGACAGCACATATTTAATTTAATTTATTTAAGATTGTTTATTACAACAAATAAAATTTCAAAGAGTGCTCTTTTGCTTAAGTTAAATGGTTTTTTCCAAACTGCAACCACAATTGGTTCCTGCACACCCAAGCTGGAACCCATGTAAGGCTCATGCTAGAGATATGCAAGCCATAAAAAGCAGAACAATTTAAAAAACATTGGGGAATTGTTAGTCCTGTTGGATATCTCTGCCATATATGAATTCTCCTCTAGGTGCACACCAGAATATCTAACTATGTGTAATGCCTTTACCCTTGCACACTGCAGTTGCCATACCCTGACTGGTCCTCAAAAAGTGCCTTACCCTGACAAGCTACATGAGAGAATTAAATAGCATTGAGCCTAACAGAGTTCCTTATGATATAGTTGCAAATATCCATTTTTAAAATCTTTGATTTTGGATCTCATAGCCTAAAAGAGTGTGAAATACCATTTATGTACAAAATCAGTTAGTTAAAGGTCTTAAAATTAGGCTGAAATTTGGCCACGTGAGCACAGGCTCTCTCCCTATCAAATCTTTGTAATTTGGCCCCTGTTCATAACTTTATGAACAGAGCAAAAATAAAAGTTATTCTTTAACAAACTTAGAATTTTTCATTGGCCATTTCTCAACTGATTTTTAAATATTTGACTGATTTTGTATATTTAGAGGTGTTTCAAAAAATATTTTAAGTTTGTCTCTGGTCATAATTTTGAAAATAAATTTTTATGACTGCATTCTTTTATAGTAACCCTTTATAGAAGCATGGCAAGGCTGATGTACATTTATCTTTATACATTCATTGTAAAAATTTTGTACTTTTCAGGGTACCTTATCTCAGGGTCAGGGTAATTATCTGACATTGTTAATGGGCAATGACAAATTGATACAAACTTGGTTTTGTAACATCCACAATATATTGTAAAAATATTTTCTCAGCAATCCAGACTAAATATTACATATGCATGCTTGCATTGATTTTTTCATCAAAATGAATGTTCTCTATTTGGCAAAAAAATTGTTTCTCTTACACAGTCAGCTATGATTGCTTAGTTTCAATATTTGAAAAGAAGCAGAAAATCCATGATTTGTGACATACCAAAATTCTTTTTTATGCTGTTTTATAAAGGTATTTAGCTTCTTATATTAGATAAGCCTAGAAATTTTGCTTCAAAGCTACAACTATGCCCAAGGTTTTTTTGAGCAAAAAGATTTATTTGCCATTTATGCTAAGTTGCCCTTAAATTCAGAAGTATTTTATTCAGGCCACAGCTGTTTCCAAAGTTCAGGAAGTTAGAGAAGTCACTAGAATCGAAAGGATAGGTTTGTGTGAAAAATTTCAAATTCTTACCATATCTATAATAAATATAATTTTTATAGCAAATGTTTGTATAAAATAGCAATTTTTCTGACATTGCAATACAACTTAATAAGATCATTCTCTCTACCTATTCCTAAGGTTGCAGCCAAAAAGGAACATTTTTGCATACCTATATTGACTTGATCGCTATCATGTAAAGCTGTATCTTTAGGTTACAAAAAACAGGTTTAAATAGAAGTTTTTATAAAAGTTGTGTCGAATTGATGTGTATTACAATGTTCAAGTAATATCATCATAGTATGAGAAAAAATGTATGTTCAACTTTTCAATATTTTTGTATTTTGTTTGCATTTTCTTTATCAGGTTCACACTCTAACAGCATTTAAACAAGGTTTTATTCTTTGTCAGGTGCACACTCTCATATCAGAGGGCTGGGTCTTGATGATGCTTTGGAAGCTAGAGAGGCAAGTAAAACCATATTCTAAAAGAATATAATGCAAAGAAGAAAGTGAGAAATTTCTGAAGGGTCACATGCCTTGAGAAAGATAGCTTTGAGAAATACACATTTTGAAATAAGTTATAAGCTAATTGTTAAATAACAAAAATATTGAATTTGATTCATTATAATTAACAAAAATTACGTTATTGATTAAATCAAAGGATGAAAGGCAAAATTATAGGTTGTTAGTCTTAAAACCCATTTAAAGATAAGCAAATATATTGCTCCATTTTCAGAAAATTCAATTCAACCTGTTTGGAAAGGCAATTAGTTCAGCATTTCTCAGTATTTGGGTGAAAAGCAAAAATTTAATTTTAGGCAGTGTTTACCAACTATAAGACCTGACCTTAAAGAATCTAAAATTTGTATCCAATCCTTTTTTGATAAAAATCAACTCTTGCTAATGACCCATTCCTACACTAGGTATCCCAAGGTATGGTTGGGCAGGCAAAAGCCAGACGGGCAGCTGGTGTCATTGTGGAAATGATAAAAGTAAGTCTTTTTCAATCTTATCTGCATCAATTTTGTGTACCTTTTCAATAAAAATTTGCATTTACAGCTGAAAATATGTGACATTCTACCTTAATGTAAGTAGTAGGAGTAAATCAGAATGGTTTAGAAGCATTGTGTGTTTCTTTTGCTCACCTTTAACCGTTGTTAGGGGCAATAAATCCTCTCTACCCCTCAGTTTTAACTATCCTATAATCTATTTTACATTGGTATATATATAGCTATTGTGTAAGTTTTTTATAAGCAGTTCATTCAAGGAAAACTAAAAACTATAATTTAATCTTTGTATATATAATATACAAGAAGCGGCGTGGAAAGGAACTGGCCACCCTACCACACAATGCCGTGGCCCAGGACAATGCGCCCCTAACATTGCATTCCCCAACGTTTTATATCGAATACGGGACCAAAAAGACAAAAAAATATATAATATAAGTCCTGCTATTTGGGTACAAGAGCATTTAATAGCAGATAAACATCCAATTTTTTGTTTCTAAAAACATCAAATAAGATTGAAATTTCAAAAACAGAAGTACAAGCTGTCAGTGACTGAAACAGTAAATGTATATGAAGGAAGTACCTAGATCTTACTAAAGGTCTAAATGGCTTACCTAGGGCATTGTTGATGTCATGAAGAGAATGATTACCTTGTATAGTAATTTGAATATATAATAAAGCATTTTAAGAGGCATCACCAGAGGGAGGACCCCAGTTTGCACATGCATCATTCAATCAAATCCGTTGTAATTTGTAGAGAAAATAATGGATAAGTGTGCCTTTGGTGGAGGGCTTCAAATTTGGTTGTTGACCAATGCAAAGTACATAAGTTGAGTTTATTACTCTAAAGTTGAAGTAATATCTTTGTTGTTAGATCTTTGATTAGACCACACCAACATGAAATATTGGTCATATGCTAAATCATTGCATTTTACTTTCTTGCAGGAAGGGAAGATAGCTGGTCGAGCCATTCTAATAGCTGGACAGCCTGGAACTGGGAAAACTGCAATTGCAATGGGTAAGACATGGTAGATGAAAGAACACATTCATTTGTTGCTAATTCTTTTTGTTTTTCTGTTTCTATTAATTTTTTGAAGACCAACAAATACTTGTGCAGATTTTTCTTCAATCAAAAATGGAATTTTCTTGATCAATTGATTTGAGTTTTAGTCAATTAAATTTACTTCTTTTTTCACTTCTTATGATATAAGACTTAGTATAAGATTTGATACTCTCTTGATGTTTCAGCTGAACATCTATGTAATCATAGCATGTCATCAAATTAACATAATTTGTTTTACATATTTGTAAGTGAATGTGGGAAAGTATAGAATGTAATGGTTTCAATTATATTGTACTCTATTGGACATGTGGAAAAGTAAAAACATGTTACCAGCTTTATTTTCTTTTCAGGGATGGCCCAGTCGCTAGGCCCTGATACACCATTTACTGCGATGGCTGGCAGTGAGATATTTTCTTTGGAAATGAGCAAAACAGAAGCATTGACACAGGCGTTTAGAAAATCCATTGGTATCAGAATCAAGTATGTAATGGTTTTAATAAGCTTGAAACAGATCTCCAGAAAGTACCTATCTTCTTTAAGGAAGTACCTGTCATACTCACTGCCTGAAGGAAATCTTCTTTAATCAGACAGCTCCCTGTCTCTTTCCCCTCTAATTTTCAGATTGCACTAACGACAGTGATTTTTCTTATCCTGTCTGTCATAAGATATTCTTATCCCCTTAGAGACTCTTAACTGAATTTGATTGATTTAGCTTTGTTAATTAGATATTCTATTTATCATCTAGGGAAGAAACCGAGATTATTGAAGGAGAAGTTGTTGAAATTCAAATTGATCGACCAGCCACTGGTGCAGTTGAGTGAACCTTCCTTTATTTTACGTTTATGAAGCTCTGGTGTGTTAGGCCAATTTCCGCATTACTTTTTTTGGTTCATAAATGAATAGTGGTTAGCTCACTTTCAAAAAGAAAACGGAACAGTATTGTTCTATCTGTAATTTTCTTTTCATAACAGCCACAAACCCTTTCTTTATATATACAATATACAGAAATCAACCTCAGGTATTATGTAAACCTTATTAAACATAAATGATATCATTGAACAATGAAGATTAACCTGTCATTAGCAACTCTGCCACTGGAGGATGAAATGACTGCTCTTAATGCCCCTTCGGCAGCCTCCTCGGTGAGAATTGAGTGAGATCTTTGCGTTCTTCTACAGGTACAAAGTTACCTAAATATGATTTGTCGTATGTCGTATAACATCTCCTCAAATCAATGGCTCAAAATACCAGTCACCAAAACTCAAGTGATTATTGTTAATGTCATTCTAGGGTGTCAAAGTGGGTAAACTGACTTTAAAGACTACGGAAATGGAAACCATTTACGACCTTGGTGCAAAAATGATTGAATCGTTGACAAAAGAAAAAGTACAGTCTGGGTGAGGACCTAATGTTGTAAATTTTGCTCTTGCTTCTTAATCACAAGCCTGGATATCTCTCGTGGGGAAATTGTCCATCTCAATCGTAGCAAAATAGCACGAAAAAGCTCTCTCTGGTATTTTAGCATAGCCATAAGGAAACTCTTCGTTCGACTCCCTCATAATATAAAACAAATAACTTGTAATTGTCAAAATTTGAGCTGATTTTAGTATGTAGGTATAGATGGAAGTAAACGTTAGAGAGAGAAGGGCGTACCTATTTTGGTTTTTTGATAAAAAGTTACTTCGCTCTGTCAATGAATGTGTCGTATTTTTGTCCAACAGTGACGTCATCACAATAGACAAAGCAACTGGCAAAATTTCAAAGCTTGGAAGGGCATTCACAAGAGCACGTGATTATGATGCAATGGGTCCCGAGGTTAACGACTATTTTTTTATTATTTCATTACATTCGTGTTTCTCCTTTTTAAAATTGATTTTGAGGAAAAAAATTATTAATTTCAGACTAATATTTGTGAACAATTTTTTTGCGGTACAGAATTTGAAAATGGCTTTGAAAAAAGCAAACATTTTGCAACATGCTAAAAGCTTTTTCGTCTGACACTCCTCAGAGGAACTTGGGACTCCAGTGGTAATTTTTCTTTAGGCTCGCGGCACTGATTGGTCAACTATACCGGTCTTGTGCTTTTCTGATTGGCCTATTTCGATCCACAACTGGGTATATATTTTCCATCGTGTTCTTTCGGAACCTTATTCTGACGTTTTATGCTCTGAGGAGAGGAGTGTCAGACGAAAAAGCTTTTAGTATGTTGTAAAATGTTTGCTTTTTTCAAAGCCATTTACTAATATTTTTATGGTTTATCAGTATAATTTTTTGCGGCAGTGAAACTTTAAGTGAAGTTTACTCTCAAAATATTCATTCAATCAAGTCACTATTTGGGACATATGTCATAACGAAGGAGCAATATTTTTCCTGTTGAAACAAATTCACAAACAGATCCTTAGAAATCTCTCTGTTCGAGTTAGTCAATAATTTTACCCTATGAAAAATAATAAGCATGAAATTAGAAAACATATTTCCTTCCCCTTATTTTTCCTATACCCTCTTACAATATGCCCATCGTTCCTTCTCAAATGACCATTTTTGTATTCAAAACTCCTTCAGTGTTCTTTGTGCAATAATTGTTCATATTATGATTTATGGGTAATATCATTTTTGTCTTGGATTTTCACAGACTAAGTTCGTCCAATGTCCTGAAGGTGAACTCCAGAAACGAAAAGAGGTTGTCCATACTGTCACACTACATGAGATTGACGTCATCAATAGCAGGACCCAAGGGTTCCTCGCTCTCTTCTCAGGTAACATCCACCCCACAATGTTTTCTAGTAGAGGTGGATTGTTAAGGTTTTGACTTGTTACACCGGCTATTTTTGTTTTTATGTTTAGCAATGGCTGTCTGTTCAAGTTTTGACTTCGTTACACTAGCTTTTTTCCATGCTCTTTATATACTTTTTCACTCTTGTTTTACATGCAACACTCACTTCATTCACCAGCAATCATGAATTAGTTACTCAAAGTTGTTCAGAGCAATGAAATGTGAAAAATATGAGAGCTGATCAAGGCAACCTCCATTTTTCTGACTCAGACTACCACCACAGATTTAACCTTTAGACAGTCTTTTTCGGCCTTATTGAGAGAATTAATTGACTAGATCATCGGAGACTATCAAGATTTTTGTTTTGATTGCCTTTGACGAGAGATTTTGCAAGAATATGTCTGATTGTAAATGAAAAGGATTATGTAGAGTGTTTTGTAGCGATAATATAGTTAGCAAATCAATTTAGGTTATTCTGGATGAAGTACCACACGCAACGTACATATTTTAATTGGATTTTTAGTGTTTTGTAGCCTTTTTGAAGAGTGAATAGACTTTTTATTTTCAATAAGATTTATCATAAAAGGTTTTACTGAGCTGAAATTTGTTGCTAAATTTACAACAGATTTCCTGACAGTTGCATTTTAAGGCTGTAGAAAATTTTACAAACCCTTTACTCTGTCTTTTAATTTTTATTATATGCAGACAAAATTTTATTCTCCGCTAATTGTTTCTGAAGTTGTAAAGATTTACCGCGGAATGTTTTGTGTCAATTACTTTAAAAACTGCCATCTCTATTATCGTGAAATTCTTTAAGAACCAACAAATGGACATTTTTGGACAGAATAGTATCTACATAGCAAATGCAACATAAAGGTTAAAAATTTATGACGTAATTTCCAAGCTAAAGCCTTATTTGAAGTAGATTAGATCGCTGTTTTGCTGCAGATTCTCATAGTTTTGAAATATATTCTTTATTAAATAGGAGACACTGGTGAAATAAAAGGAGAGGTTAGAGATCAAATAAACACAAAAGTAGCTGAATGGAGGGAAGAAGGAAAAGCAGAAATTGTGCCAGGAGTATGATGCTTTCTTGATCAAATTTTTTTATTTATAGCGAATGGATATGAATCACGGCCGCTTAAAGGTAATGTGTCCATATAAAAGGACTGCGTATACCCAACTTGTCAAGCCACCCATCAAAATAACGGCTTGCGATTGGTTAGTATTCTTGCGATGCAAAACTGCTCACATGAAAAGCTAACCTCGCAATAGGGTAAATAAACAGAACGATCGTAATGGCTGGGGCGATGATATGAAAAATCACATGTTCCTGAAAACTCCCACAGAGCCACTTGCTTTAGTTGGACACATTACCTTTAAAAACAAGTTAAAGCTCTATTCACAAGGTGCCGTATCAAATGTAGATATCAGAGCCGTGTTAAATGGTATAGAGATGTATCACATGTAGTTGAAAAGAACGAAACTTTTCCTGGACTTTGTGACGTAAGGCACTCATGTCAAATGTGTACACAATGTTTGAAAATGCTAGGAAAGTATTGATGGGAGGAACATCCGCCTTGTGTGAATAATATCTTCATACAAATGTCGAAATCCTACGTGGTTGCATAAATATTGGAAAGCGGGCGTTATGACTCAGTGGCGAGGATGTCAAATATGTCACTAAACGTATCGAATGAGTACTGAATAACAAGGCTAGGGAGATGTGATGGAGTCAAAGTCAAACAAAGTTAGACATACTGTCTAGTAGCGAAATGGGAGTGGTTGCTTGTTATGGTAGTTTAGTTATAAACTTTTGGTAACCAATAGACGGAAATATGTGTTGCATTTTGTAAATGTTAAAATTGTCATCCATATTGCCCTCGATCAGTGTGTGAAAAGCTATAATCACAATGTTTCTGGGAGAGTTACTTTTTAATCGATCAATGAGTGTAAATCTGCCGCAAAATTTGATAAGGAAAGGGTTGTATAATGTATTGTGAAAATATCCGAATCAAAAACTCAAATTTCTTTTCGGCCCATTAACACACATGAGGTCAATGTAGCTGATATTTTAAAAGTTTTGCAAAAATTGCTTATGGTTAGCTCTACCCGTACTGAGCGCCTATATAATTCCAGTATAACGTCTTTTTCAGGTACTTTTTATTGACGAAGTTCACATGCTAGACATCGAGTGTTTTTCATTTTTGAATCGTGCTCTCGAGAGTGATATGTCTCCTATTTTGATCATGGCTACAAACAGAGGAATAACAAAGTAGGATTTGGTTTCTATTTTGCTCTTTCTTTTCTAAAGCAACTTGAAATGTGTTAAAAATAAAATTTGTTGATTGGATACTTTTTTTAGTATTCATAGAGGTTGTAAAAATTTGGCCTATTGACTGTTTGGATTAATAATCAGGGTAACAAGTTTGATTAAAGACTCTTGGTTTTTAAAAAGCGATTTCACGAACAATGGCAATACCTCAGTCAGCTCACCGTCGGTGTTTCTTGTGACTAGGAATTGTGTTACATTATGCAGCACTATGTTAATCTGGCAAATTGGAAAACATCGAAGAAGCTTTGGGTGTTTTTGCCTTTCTCTGAATAATCTTCTACCTCTTTAGTTTCGCTGCACATTATTTCATACTCTTGTTTGATTTGGTTCATCTTTCTTCTTAGAATTCGTGGCACCAACTATGCAAGCCCTCATGGCATACCCTTAGACTTGTTGGATCGCCTTTTGATCATTTCAACAATACCATACGATGAAAAAGAGATTAGAAAAATACTTACCATCAGGTTTGTCGACGAATAAGTATCTTAAAACTCTCATTCAAAAAGCGTTTATTAGACCTCTCAAAGTAGCTAACCATTTAACTTCAAACCAGTGATTCGCCTGCTATGATTTTATGTTCTAAAAATTCAAATTTGTGAATTATCTACAAAAGTTAAGTTACTGTAATTGATAATTTGTAAGAAACAAATATTTTGGTTTTATCCATAACTGTTTGCACATTCCTACTATCTGTCTTTCCTTTGAATGTCTACAAAGTAAATTGCAAAGACAAGTTTATTTGACCTGTATCAACATTTCTATGGGAGAATTCGATCTATTGCCCAGTTTTACCCCAGTTTTACCCCCAGTTTTACCCCCAGTTTTACCCCCAGTTTTACCCCAGTTTTACCCCAGTTTTACCCTAGTTTCTCATGTTTTTCAACAGATGCGAGGAAGAAGATGTAGAAATCTCAGACGATGCTATTGCAGTGTTGACTAAAATTGGCCAAGAGACAAGTTTACGTTACTCCATTCAGTTAATCACCGCATCAAATCTTTGTTGCAGAAAACGGAAGGTATGTCATTTCAATTTTGGAGAAAGCAAACAATAACTTATTGTCCAAGCTTTCGTAAAAGCTTTTCTTGTTTTCTTTTTTTCTTGAGAGTTATAACCGTATTGTATTGTACCTGTTGTGCATTTAAATTAAAGAATTAATGAAAATAGGACATTCACCTCGGATCCACCCATACCACCAACACTACACGCCATAAACCACTGTTTGTATTTTTAACTCAAACAAGATTCTCCATTTCATGAAACACACCTCCAACAGAAAATATTAAAAATGAAGGAACTCTGCGACCAATATTCACAATATAAAATCGTCCTTTTCGAAGGGTCCGAAAAGGAATCAAATGAACACAAAAAAGTATTTTGTAACAAAAATAAATATTTTTATTCAGTCAGTGTGAAACCTGGGCCTGTTTTTAGTCCAGTTAGGTGAAATCGGAGAATTTTCCACGGCACACGAGACAATATCTCACGGCACATAAATGTGGCACGGCACACTGTTTTTACGATATTCTATACAGAGGTTCTGTTTTCCACGACATCAAAGATCTCGAACTAATATCTTTCTTCGTTATCACCTTCTTCAATAATAATGCCAAATCATGATTCTTCCGCCTAATACATCTTGGGTCTTTAAAATGACGTCATTGCTGATTTGTCATTCTGTTTTTTCTTTGGGATTTTAATCACATTTTAAGGCTCGGACTGTACAGTTTCCTTTTTCTATATGCTTTGCAATTCTTTGTTTTGTAGGGAACCGAGGTCGATGTTGAAGATATCAAGCGAGTGTATTCCTTGTTTTTCGACGAAGGCAGGTCGACTCAGTTCCTCAAAGAATATCAACAAGAATTCATGTTTCATGAGGACATTGCTGATAACCCAAATGCCATGGAGACTTAACTTCGCTGTTGTCTAGCTATGCTTTCTCCAAGGAAGACTCCATCAAAATGTAGTTATATCTAACACCACTTTTGTCAGTTCATGATTCATGACCTTTGGACTTCTTGAAGCCATTGCACTGCCATATCGCGTACCATCACCTTTGAACTCTGCTTTGATAGATTTTCACAACGTGCCAAAAGCTTTAAACTAGGTTTCAATTAATGTCGCCCGGATGGAACCTACATTTTTATGTATATTGTTTATCATTGTTTCATCACCAGCAAAATGCGTGTGTAATTGTTGCATCCATTTAGTGTTGGTTACTTAAAAGGCCATTTATTCCATCTCAACTTAACCTTTTCTTTGAATTTACCTCTGACTTTTATCGTTATAAAAAGATGATTTCGGCCCTATCTTAGAATTAAAAACTTTCCTCGAAAATAATTGCTTGAAACTTGTTCTAAACTTGTTTTGGGCCAGTTTTGCCAATAACGAATTTTTAAGCATGCGCACTAGAATTTCCTATTGCTAGATCCTTTCGTTACTTTTACTCAGATATCACATTACATTGTTTAACTACGAAGGATCTTGGTATCGTTTCCAAACGATAGCAAAGTTTCCAATGTTATGCAAAGAAGCCAGAAGGAATGAAATATTATTTTCAGCGAAGATAAACTACAACGGATGGTGTTTCTACAAAATTTGATTTATTCTATCCGAAGCGCCATTTGAAGACATGTGTTGTGTCAATGTGCTGTGCCCAGGCCAAGCCAGGGGAGGTTTAGATGCCCTTGGATATATAATCAACGAAAAGACTATTTTTCATTTTTTTTCCTAGCCCTCGTGAGCTTGATGAGAAAAAAATTCTTTGCAAGGATCTACTTTTGCTCCCTTTCTTATTAAGCTCGTGAGCGCCTAATGATAAGTGGGTGTCCTCTTCGGTGTGATCTTTGTTATTTCACTTAAAAATATTCAGCAACAATCCAAGACCAGGTCAAGCAAACTTTCTTCCACGAGTCATTATTCATGCAGCAGATAATTAACTACTTAGGCATATGAAAATGTGTTTGAACGAAGATCAATTAGAAACAATTGACTTGAATGAAAGGCCTTTCAAATACTGTTGATAAATGTTGCTTACGCAATCCTTTCTTTACGGATTCAAAAATATTCGCGTCCACACGTAGCGTATTCGAATCAATTTCCGTCAGGGCATGCGCCATGACACACTTTAGCAAGTATACGTCATCGGATTAGGATAAATCCAGATTCGAGCGCCCACACGTAATCGGATTCGTAACGTATTCAAAAGTTTACACTTTGGAGAGCGAATTTGAAAAGTTGCGAATACGATAGCGAAGTCATCGGCAGCGTGTGGAAATGAGCCCTATACGTTAAGAACAGTTTGCAGAATCAAAAATATCGTATACGTGTGGAGAGGGCCTTTGATTGTATTAACCACTTGGATCGCTTTTTAATGTGTCTGACCCTGGGCTTTGAACCAGCCGAACTTGTCTAAGATACTGATCGTTCCGTTTGATTCAAAACGTTTAACTTCAAAGCTCGTAAAACAGACACAATCACAAAGACAACAGCATTTTACAAAATACTCTAATTTGAAAATAAAAGTTCAGTTTAAAATTACTGCATTTCCTTTGTAAGATTTGTTTTGAATGGGAAGCTATATACATATCCAAATATAACTCGTATAAAAAGCGACTACATTTGGCTTTCACTAAAGTTTTACTAGATTTTGCTAATCAACAACAAACACTTACGTGCAGACTTGAAAGAACAATTTTCAGGGTAAAAGAACAATTTTCAGGGTCCTTTAGCCATTTTGGAAAGGGAAAGTGAAACGCCCCTCGAACTTTTCTGATCAATCTAAATTTTGACACATCAACATAGATATATAGACTATTTGAGGAAATATTGTTTTAAATCATACTTGGGTTTTGCTGCCAACGGATTGTTTTTTGTTCTCTTTTTACAAACAATTCTTTTGATTTTCGATGAAAGTCTAACAAATAACACCTCTACCAAATTTCTTTAGCAGTTATATGATAGCCATTTCTAATTACTAATTACTAATTTTTTGCAAGCATGGGTAATGGGTATTTAATTCCCAGATTTCATCTGGTTTTGGGTATTGATGTGTGTAACTAATTCTAGAACTTTCTTCCTGATTGCCAGATCGTATGTCAGCCGAAAGAAGCAGGACATTTTTTACTTCCCTTGGCTGTAGCGCGTTGGCAATTTAGCAGTTTTGTGCCATGCTCCATGGGGGATTATTGATCTTGCTACACTGCTCATGAATGGTTATTAGCCTTCTCTAATTATTGCTAAATAAACTTTGATTCTTTTTAATAAGTCCTTAAAGGTATCTGCAACAACGTTCTTTTCAATGGGAATCCAAACCCACAAACTATGTAACGTAATTTTAAATACAACAGTCACACCCTATATTCAAAATTATCAGAATGTACCATCAATCTAACATTATTTTTTCATGTAACAATTTCCGGTCCGCCTAAATTGTTGCTTGTTTTTGCGTTTGTGCTTCTTGCCTTGAATTACAAAGTCATCTACGATGTTTTGTTTACAAAAATTGATCCCTTCGCGGGACGTTATGTGAGAAGTGACCGGGACAGTACTTTATCCCGTATGCACTGCTTTATCGTTAGGCAGTATATTGTTAACAATCGGAATACTCTATAAAAGCAATGATGCTACCGACTTATAAAGTCGTCCAGGTTTTGAAATAAGATTCCGGTTTCGGATGCCGTTTCCGGTTTGAAATGACTTTGCTAGACATCACTATGCATTGCATGGATGATGGCGTGTGTGAAGTGTGCATTGTTCCATTTTTGTAAGGCTTGCTACCTGTTCCGGTCGATTTCACTTGAGAATTGAGTATCCGACTTTGTAGCCTTTATACCCGCCTTTTCAGATAATTAAACCGCTTCATACTTCTAGCTCTTGGAATCCTACTCCGCTTTCTTAGCATTAGATTAGCAGTTTCAGTATCCGCTTTTAATGTCCTTACAATGTTTTTGGTATCCGCTTTCCGGATCAAAGCTTTCCCAGCTTCCTCCTCATGAACCGAACTTCTAGCTTTTAAACCCGGACTACTTAATTTTCCAAAAAACTTTTCCATATCCGTGGGTGGAGATACTATTAGTCTTTTTTTATTGAAATTCATAGTACTAGAAAGATCTGTCAATGAATTTCGCATACTGGCTGTTGGCTTCTTGAAAAAACTGTTCACTATAGTTGTATGTCCTTTTTCGGACGTTTTCTCGGTACCTCCATGTTGTTCTTCGTGTAAACTAGATGCATCTTTGATTGCTACATTATCCTTTTCATCGCTGCTTGTTTCTTTGTCTCCCAATATTTTCATAGCTTGGACGATTGATGTTTCACTTGGTTTTGCCAACCGCGACCGAGTTACGTCAGCTGGATCCACGCGGTTATTTGTTTCTTCAAGGGTTGTTTTCGATATGAGTCTCGATCCCACTGCAGATGGAGCTGACTCGGTTTCATGCAGCAGGGATTTGAGATTCGATGTTTCTGTATCATAAGTCCTTGATGGAACTAGGACAGAATTTGCTCGCAATCGAAGCTTCATCATGTGTACTTTGGACTTCGACTCTGGCGGTTCACTTTCAGTTGGTTTGGAGGATGGCGTCAGTATAAATGAAGACTTGGTTCCAGTGGTCATTCTTGGTAATTCAACAGCAGGCTTTATGAGATCCGACGACAAATCAGCTGACTCAACTGACTTAG
>NW_027020228.1:3076872-3239586 GCF_013076305.1 Rhopilema esculentum | reverse complement strand
AATTCTTTGTTTTGTAGGGAACCGAGGTCGATGTTGAAGATATCAAGCGAGTGTATTCCTTGTTTTTCGACGAAGGCAGGTCGACTCAGTTCCTCAAAGAATATCAACAAGAATTCATGTTTCATGAGGACATTGCTGATAACCCAAATGCCATGGAGACTTAACTTCGCTGTTGTCTAGCTATGCTTTCTCCAAGGAAGACTCCATCAAAATGTAGTTATATCTAACACCACTTTTGTCAGTTCATGATTCATGACCTTTGGACTTCTTGAAGCCATTGCACTGCCATATCGCGTACCATCACCTTTGAACTCTGCTTTGATAGATTTTCACAACGTGCCAAAAGCTTTAAACTAGGTTTCAATTAATGTCGCCGGATGGAACCTACATTTTTATGTATATTGTTTATCATTGTTTCATCACCAGCAAAATGCGTATGTAATTGTTGCATCCATTTAGTGTTGGTTACTTAAAAGGCCATTTATTCCATCTCAACTTAACCTTTTCTTTGAATTTACCTCTGACCTTTATCGTTATAAAAAGATCATTTCGCCCCTACCTTAGAATTAAAAACTTTTCTCGAAAATAATTACTTGAAACTTGTTCTAAACTTGTTTTGAGCCAGTTTTGCCAATATCGAATTTTTAAGCATGCGCACTAGAATTTCCTTTTGCTAGATCCTTTCATTACTTTTACTTAGACATCACATCACATTGTTTAACTTCGAAGGATTTTGGTCTTGTTTCCAAACAATAGCGAAGTTTCCAATTGATATGCAAAGAAGCCAGAAAGAATGAAATATTATTTTTGAATGAAATATTGGGTGGTGTTTCTAAAAAATTTGATTTATTCTATCCGAAGCGCCATTTGAGGACATGTGTTGTGCCAAAGTGTTGTGACCACGCCATGCCAGGGGAGGTTTAGATGCCCATGGATATATAATTAACGAAAAGACTATTTTTCGTTTTTCTTTTTTCTTAGCCCTCGTGAGCTTGATTAGAAAAGAAATTCTTTGCAAGGATCTACTTCTGCTCCCTTTCTTATCAAGCTCTTGAGTGCCTTATGATAAGTGGGTGTCCCCTTCGGTGTGATCTTTATTATATCATTTAAAAATATACAACAACAATCCGGAACCAGGTCAAACAAACTTTCTTCCACGAGCAATTATTCGTGCAGCAAATAGTAATTTACTTAGGCATATGAAAATGTGTTTGAACGAAGATCAATTAGAAACAATTGACTCAAATGAAAGGCTTTCCAAAAACTGTTGCTTACACTTTGGTCCTGTCCACACGTATACCGATATTTTGAATCCGCAATCTTTTCTTTGCGAATTCAAAAAAATTCGCGTCCACACGTAGCGTATTCGAATCAATTTCCGTGAGGGCATGCGCCATGACACTTTAGCAAGTATACGTCATCGGATTAGAATAAATCCAGATTCGAGCGCCCACACATAATCGGATTCGTAACGAATGTGAAAAATTTGCACTTTGGAGAGCGAATTTGAAAAGTTGCGAATACGATAGCGAAGTCATCGGCAGCGTGTGGAAATGAGCCCTATACGTAAAGAAAAGTTTACAGAATCAAAAATATCCGTATACGTGTGGAGAGGGCCTTTGATTGTATTAACCACTTGGATCGCTTTCTAATGTGTCTGACCCTGGGCTTTGAACCAGCCGAACGTGTCAAAGATACTGATCCATTCTGTTTGATTCAAAACGTTTAAATTCAAAGCTCGTAAAACAGACACAATCACAAAGACAACAGCATTTTACAAAATACTCTAATTTGAAAATAAAAGTTCAGTTTAAAATTACTGCATTTCCTTTGTAAGATTTGTTTTGAATGGGAAGCTATATACATATCCAAATATAACTCGTATAAAAACGACTACATTTGGCTTTCACTAAAGTTTTACTAGATTTTGCTAATCAACAACAAACACTTACGTGCAGACTTAAAAGAACAATTTCCAGAGTCCTTTAGCCATTTTGAGAGGAAAAGTGAAACGCCCCTCGAACTTTTGTGATCAATTTAAAATTTGACACATCAACATAGATATATAGACTATTTGAAGAAATATTGTCTAAAATCATACTTGGGTTTTGCTGCCAACGGTTTGTTTTTTGTTCTCTTTTTACAAACAATTATTTTGATTTTCAATGAAAGTCTAACAAATAACACCTCTACCAAATTTCTTTAACAGTTATATGATAACCATTTCTAATTACTAATTACTAATTTTTTGCAAGCATGGGTAATGGGTATTTGATTCCCAGATTTCATCAGGTTTTGGGTATTGATGTGTGTAACTAGTTCTAGAACTTTCTTCCTGATTGTCAGATCGTACGTCAGCGGAAAGAAGCAGGAAATTTTTTACTTCCCTTGGCTGAAGCGCGTTGGCAATTTAGCAGTTTCATGCCATACCCCATGGGAGATTGATCTTGCTACACTGCTCATGAATGGTTATTAGCCTTTTCTAATTATTGCTAAATAAACTTTGATTCTTTTTAATAAGTCCCTAAAGGTATCTGCCACAACGTTCTTTTCAATGGGAATCCAAACCCACAAACTATGTAACGTAATTTTAAATACAACAGGCACACCCTGTATTCGAAATTACCAGAATGTACCGTCAAACTAACATTATTTTATCATGTAACAAATTCCGGTTTGCTTTTGTTTTCCGGTTTTATTATTAGGAATGGTCCGCCTAAATTGTTGCTTGTTTTCGCGTTTGTGCTTCTTGCTTGGAATTACAAAGTCATCTACGATGTTTTGTTTACAAAAATTGATCCTTCCGCGGGACGTTAAGTGACAAGTGACCGGGACAGTACTTTATCCCGTATGCACTGCTTTATCGTTAGGCAGTATACTGTTTAACAATCGGAATTCTATATAAAAGCAATGATGCTACCGACTTAGGAAGTCGTCCAGGTTCTCTCCTCTGGTTTTGAAATAAGATTCCGGTTTCGGATGCCGTTTCCGGTTTGAAATGACTTTGCTAGACATCACTATGCATTGCATGGATGATGGCGTGTGTGAAGTGTGCATTGTTCCATTTTTGTAAGGCTTGCTACCTGTTCCGGTCGATTTCATTGCAGAATTGAGTATCCGACTTTGTAGCCTTTATACCCGCCTTTTCAGATAATTAAACCGCTTCATACTTCTAGCTCTTGGAATCCTACTCCGCTTTCTTAGCATTAGATTAGCAGTTTCAGTATCCGCTTTTAATGTCCTTACAATGTTTTTGGTATCCGCTTTCCGGATCAAAGCTTTCCCAGCTTCCTCCTCATGAACCGAACTTCTAGCTTTTAAACCCGGACTACTTAATTTTCCAAAAAACTTTTCCATATCCGTGGGTGGGGATACTATTAGTCTTTTTTTATTGAAATTCATAGTACTAGAAAGATCTGTCAATGAATTTCGCATACTGGCTGTCGGCTTCTTGAAAAAACTGTTCATTATAGTTGCATGTCCTTTTTCGGACGTTTTCTCGGTACCTCCATGTTGTTCTTCGTGTAAACTAGATGCATCTTTGATTGCTACATTATCCTTTTCATCGCTGCTTGTTTCTTTGTCTCCCAATATTTTCATAGCTTGGACGATTGATGTTTCACTTGGTTTTGCCAACCGCGACCGAGTTACGTCAGCTGGATCCACGCGGTTATTTGTTTCTTCAAGGGTTGTTTTCGATATGAGTCTCGATCCCACTGCAGATGGAGCTGACTCGGTTTCATGCAGCAGGGATTTGAGATTCGATGTTTCTGTATCGTAAGTCCTTGATGGAACTAGGACAGAATTTGCTCGCAATCGAAGGTTGATCATGTGTACTTTGGACTTCGACTCTGGCGATTCGCTTTCAGTTGGTTTGGAGGATGGCGTCAGTATAAATGAAGACTTGGTTCCAGTGGTCATTCTTGGTAATTCAACAGCAGGCTTTATGAGATCCGACGACAAATCAGCTGACTCAACTGACTTAGGTAACATTTGGCTGGTCTTCTCTAGTGGATATTTTGACGATGGTAGTGTTTTCTTTGAAGCCACCACGTCAATCATTTTGTGATGGTATTTCGCCATTGAAATCAATCTCGCCAACGCTGCTAACCGCACTGAAGGAGCATCCACAAGGCGGTCGGCTAGAAGTGGTGCAATATGACGTAATGAGCCACTTTCCATTACCTCTTTGTTTGCGTTGTGTCGATTTCGTTCCCGCATAAGTTTCCTGAAAGCCTCAATTCGTTTATTCTTCAGTTGAAGCCTTGACAATGGTTTAATTGCTTTGCCGTAACTGTTAATAGGGATTCCCTGACCAGCAGGAGGTACTGCGTTTGGTCGTGCTTTATGAGTATATACCCCCTGCTGCATCCCTAAAGTATTGTATTGTGAAGTTTTGTGTTCAATATTATTCTTAGTAGCAGCAGTTCTGTCTTTAAGCTGCAGAAGCCTGTTTTCATTTGAGCTCTCTGATTCATCTGACTGTTTGCTCTGCAAGGATCCCGTCTTGCTCCCTTTCTTAAGCAAGTATTGTTTTAATCCTGCGTCATTCTCAAGTACATCTAAATGTGCATTTCCTGGATTTAAAAACGGAAGCTGTGGTTTTAGATTATTGCTCTCAGAAATCGTAGAATCGGTTGTGCCTCCAGTTCTTTCAGAACCTGAATTACTTTTTCCTTTACTTGATACGTAAAGGTCGAATTGTTCTGATGACTCCTTTTCCTGTTTGCTATGAGCCTCGCTTCCTTCTGCATTTTTATTCTCTGCACTTTCCTCTTTACCATAGATTTTACGATTCTCCTTCTCTTCACTCTTTTCAACACTCTTCTGACCTTCCGCTATTTTACTTCCGGTTTCAGTTTCTCTCATCTCTTCTTTTAACTTCGCTTCCTTCAACACAGAATCCTCGTGACTAGCAGAACTGCTTCCGTGCTCTTTAGCTGTCTCCTTTTTGCCATCCTCTTCTTTGAACGATACTGTTTCATTTTCTGTTGCACTGTTTATTTTGCTAACAATCTTTTTGTTATTTCTCAACTTCGTCATCTCGGGCAATTTTTTAACCTTTTTCGTTTTATCATCGTCATCAGTTTTGCTTTCACCGTCTTTAGTTGTTTTCTCTTCGCTCTTTTCGTTGCTATCATTAAACTTTGAAGACTTGTCACTTTCTTTATCAGCCTTCCCATCCATCTTCTCCACAGGTTTCTTATTAGTCCTTGCCCCATCTATTTCTGGAACTGCCTTAACTTCCTTCACCTCCTCGGATTTATTACTGCTCTTATAATTTTCTTCTTTCTCGTCTTCTTTTTTGTTTTTGCTATCATTTTCCTTTACTTTTTCTTCATTTTTCTTTCCATCATCTGCTTCTTTTCCAGATTTTGTTTCTGACTCTCCTTCCTTCACTTTACTGGTTTTTTCTTCCTGTTTACTTGAAGAAGCCTTCTTATCATCATCTTCCTTCTTGGAATCCTCCGGTTTTCCTGTCTCTTTTGTAAAGCTCACTTTTTTGTCTTCCTTTTCTGCCTTAGAGTCATTCAATGAATTTCCTTCTTTGTCTCCATTCTTTGAATTTTCTTTTTTGCCTTCACTTTTCTCGTTCTTTTCTTCAGTTTTGCTTTCTTTTCCCGTGTCACCATTTGCATCCTTTCCATTTTCTTTCTCAATCTTCTTTTCACCCTCTTTCTGACTCTCCTTTTCTTCTTCTTTACCCTCTGTCTTCTTACTGCTAGTGTCCTTGCTGGCACTTTCATCTTCTTTCTTTTTATCATCATCACTCTGTGCCAAGCTCCCTGTAGGGCTGACAGTCGTCCTCCTCGAATCAACAACGCGTCTTTTCCTTTAGCGTTATTGGCTGCTTTCATCATCAGCTTTGCCAACTGTTTGAACTGCGCTGCTGGATCACTAATTTGACTTCCTTCTTGGAATTGATTTAGCAAAGCGGACTCGTGTTCCAGGTATTTCATCAAGGAATTGGGCGCCAGTCCACCAGTTTCACTCAGTGGTTGTTCTGGATCGAAAAAGAACCCATGGCTTGATCTTGTTGTTGGCTTCATATGTTTCAAAAGAGTCTTGATTGCCTTTAATTTCTTCGCTTTAAGATCTTCCTTTTCTTTTTGTTTATCTTCTTGTTTCCCTTTTTGTTTCTCTTCTGGTTTGGATTCCTCCCCATCGTCCTTTTGTTTTTCTTTTCCTTCCTCTGCGGCCTCTTCTTTTTGTACAGCCTTTTGAGGCTTCTTGCTGGCTTCAGAATCCTTACCTTCTTTGCCCTTATCACCACTCTTTCCATTGTCCTCTGGCTTTGCGTCATCTCCCTTCCCTTTCTGAACAGCTTCCAACGCAGTCATGAATTGAGTCATTTGATTTTCACCAATTCCTTTCTGTTCTTTCGCTCCCTTTTTCAGCATATTTTTAATGAACTTCAGCAATTTAAGATCAAGTTCCGACACACCTTCAGTTTTTTCTCCACTTGCCTCATCCTTCCCAGCATCCTCTTTTTCGTTACTTTTCTCCTCCTTAGTTCCCAGCTCCTTTTGCTTCAAAAACAATGCCAACTGCTCCTTCAGATTTTTCGTTGGTTTTGCACGTGACTTTTGCGCAGCCCTCAGAGCCTTCTGTTTCAAAAGCATCTTAACTGCTTGCGCCCGTAACTTCTTTTTTAGTAAGGCTTTTAGAAGCCGCATTGTTTTTGACTTGTCAGGTTTGTGATTTCCGCTTACCCCTGCAGCCTTAGCGTCCAACGAGTTTCCATGTTCGTCTTCTAAACTATATGTATTCGGTATGTTTACAACGGAAACAGCCTCCGGTGTTCTGCTTCCTCCACCAAGATTCAACCCCTGGTTGCCCAGCGCCGATTCTAAGGTTGCCACATCATTTGACAACGATGATAAACTTCCATCAACATTTTTGTCCCCACCAAAAAAACTTAAACTTTTATCGTTCACCCCAAGGCCCGTAAACCCTTTGGTGGCAGAATCTATTGCTTCCAGCCCTTTGCTGGCCTCCTGTAGACTTTCCAGCCCCTTGAATTGCGATGATTCTGTTGGGTTTTTGTTAAATAGACTCAGCAAATCATCCACTTTGGTTCCCTGTGCATTTGCGACTTGTGTTGTGCTTAAGCTTTCCGAATCCTTCCCCTTAAGCAATGCATCATCTTCTTCCAGCTTACTTTGAAGTATTTTCGCCGTTTGGTCCGTCGAGGCCGCTGTGTTATCCGACGAATATTCCCATAACCCAAAGTTCTTAACATCCTTTGCGAAATTTTTCGCTTTCTCCTTTGTGTCTGTTGTTACTCGAAATCCGTTATTGGATAGCGTTGTTTCGATTGCCGCATTTTCGTTAAAGTTCTTCGCGTTTTCAGGCATTTCTGTGACAACACCTCCATCTGATACCTGCTGCGTAACTCCTTGTTCGAAGGAGCCCCCCGGCTGTGTCACCGGCGACTGGGTTTGGCCTAGTGCTTGCATTTCTTGTGCTTGGCCTTGTTCCGCAAAACCCTGCAGGGGGTCAATTGCTTCTTGGCCGAAACTCTGACCTTGTACCATTGCCCCAGGCATTTGCATAGCTTTGTCTGTTAGTTCCTCTGCTGGTCCCCCGGCAAATTGAGACACTCCACCCTGTGGCATTTGCTGCAAAAACTGCTCGCCTTGTCCGAAGTCAGGTGTCATAATCGACTGACGTTTCGGAGAAGAGTTTGTAAATTTTCTCTTGTAAACATGATGAGGTATTATTTCGTCCAGTAAATCATCTTCTTCATTACTTGCTGCGACTGATTGAAAAAATATAAAAAGGAACCTATTCAGTTTTTAAATCAAATTTTGCGACTAGCAGCTCCAGATTGTCTCCTAGCATTTCTTCGCCTCTTAAATGCAATTTGCAGATATAAAAGTGGCTTAAGCCATCTTTCAATCAATGTTAGCCAATCACTGAGCGTGTAAGTGGAATCACATTCGCTGATTGGTCAATTTTTGATTGAAAGATGGCCCTTTAGAATCTGTCAATTGCCTTTTGTCGAGACAAGTTTTCGTTAACCGTTTATAGATGCTAGGTAGAGACAAACTTTGTATCTATAAAAGCTCAAAAGATCAACTATATCAGAGTACGAGTTTCTCTCTATGCATATTTGAAAACCTGACATTGATAAGCTCGATATAAAAAACCCATGCAGTTCCAAATCCAAAGTATATTATCCTTCCCAAAGAAAA
This sequence comes from Rhopilema esculentum, assembly GCF_013076305.1. The sequence goes on along the minus strand of NW_027020228.1, from coordinate 3,231,388 downwards.
ATCGACAAAATAACAACTTTTGGACTCGTTTTTTAAAAATGGAATTTTACAGTTTTTTAATTTTTTTTTAGCCCAGTCCTAAAGCTTCTTAAATTTCAAATCAGTTTTATTTCTGTCTTCTCTGAACATTATAAAAAACTGGGGCTAATATAAATAGCTAGTATATTTTGGCTGAAAGTGGCTTATCAGATTTTTCTCTAATTACGAATTTTCAGCGGTGAAAATTAACGAATTTATGGGGATTCTGGCTTAAATCGTATTAGTGGTGAGCAAGTTATAAATTTGTGACTAAAGGAAAGATAAAATATTCTGTACCATTAAATTTTTAAGCAAGGATAAATTCAGTATGTTATCAACCTACCTAATAGAAATGTTGCAGAGATAACAAAGTAACAGAAGAGTGTGTTTAAAATCCATTTTCTGGTATGATCGAACATCGTACTTTTGTCTAAAAGAAAACATTTAGTATCAGAAAAATCAGTGTTTACTGACTATTCATAAAGTGCTCCATGAGCACGCTACAGTTTCACGCTGAATGCGATCACCAAGCAGCTATTCTATTAGACAGAAGATATCACCAAACAGAATTAGATATAAAATGTGTAAGAAAGAGGAACCGCAGAATAGGCTGTCCGCCGGATTCTGTGAATCTTGCAATGATTGTTGTTACTAAAGATATACAGGAACAAAGCAATACGACGACAAGAATCCAATGTCAAGAGATAAGATTTTCAATTCAGATGGATATTAACTTTCCTATGATCGATTTTTTCATCCTCATTCAATACGTATTCCTTCGGTGGCTACTTCTTTCCATAAGTGCCATGGTTCATATTATAATGCATATACCAGTAAACATCCATTGCATGTTAAGAAATTCGGAAAATCTGTACATTTTATCTTTTAAGCAGGTACTTTATTTGCAATAACAAGTTAAAATTGGCATTTTATCTCTTCCTCTTGAGATAGAGAAGACCTACACTGATTTGTTTATACTTTAAATTGTAGCAAATACTCTTTCAGTCAAGTGAGCTGCTATAAAGTTTAAAAAGGAAATCTAATGGAACTCATAAAGATTCGCCTCATAACCAACCGGATCAAATATCATCTACCATACCCTATGTAACATTAAGTTGCCTTACTTTGTTATTGTTGAACAATTATCTAAAGAGCAAAATAGGGATCATAGTAAATGCGCATGTGAAAATTGCGAGGTATCTCGTAAGCTCACTGCTGTGCATAATGTTCCCATAAACAAACATTCAAACTTCCTTAACTCTCCAGTACTCGCGCTGTGACCATATATCCCTACCGATTCCTTGTGCGTTGTGATTTGCTTTGCTAACAAGAATAAGATATATCTCCATTTTTGCACAATCAACGGTGCAATATCATTGAACATTCCATTTACTTTTACAACCTCGCTTCTGCAAGATAACATACTTACGTACGTTTTCAAAGTCTTTCTAAATCAACATGCATTAAACTTTTAAAACTCTCCAATCCATTCCGTGGAGCAATCTTATAATTCCATTCCATATAAAAGATTTTCCAGAATTATAGAAATGCTTCTTTCATTATTGCAGCAGAGATATCTTTTTCTTGATAACCGTCAAAAAGGCGTTTTGTATACCTGCAGGTATTTGCACTTTTGTATACTTCAGCGCTCAATGATCATGACCTTTCGCTTGAAACTGTGCATAAATCAAACCGGGTGTCATGCAGGTCCTATAGCGCAGACTCAAAGCAGCACGTCTCCTAGTAACAGATACCGCCATTATGATTCTTTTGGATCTCCAATGTTTTTTCTGCCGCTCTGTGTTTGGTTTCAACAAGAGGCCTAAGTTTGGAAATTATACGCCCCAATTAGCAGAAACCTAACATATATTAACCACGCTGTTTCGTTGAAGATTCTTTAAGTCAAAAGTATTCTATAACCATTGCTAACTGTACTGCATCGCTAATGTAAACCATTTCATATCTATACATAATTATACAGAAGAGCCCTGGGTACCAAAACGTCACTGAACTGATGCAGAGCTACGTTTTTACGACACACTTACACCGACGTTATAGAACAGCCTCAGTGGTGGCATAAAGGGGGGCCAGAGGGGCCATGATCCCAGGCCCTGCACTTTTTATAGCCTGAAGGGGTCCCGCACTTAAGAAAATTTTAAAACTGAAAAGAAAAAGAGCCTCGCAAACGTTTTCGGCCTTGCCGTCCCCAAACCACCGGTGAACAGTCTAATAAACCATAACCATCGCGATTGCTGTTTTCAAATCTAAATGTTAGCCCGATTTCACGAATTCCCTTTAAAATATTTAGCATTGGCTTTTCGCCTGATAGGCAAATTATATTTGCTGAGACGCTAGACAAGACTGGCTGAATTCCGTCAAAAGACCTCGAACAGGACCCTCTATCTCTTAAAATGCTAAGTCTGATAAATCCAAGTCTAAGTGGTTTTGAAATTGTTAGAAATATTTCATGAAAAGAACGAAGCATGGCCTTTTTGATTACCCTCGCTTCAGTGTATTTCCCTCACAAAGAGGCAAAAGTTTCCTAAATGCCCGACTCTTACTATACCCCCTGACACCGAGGATCCTTGAAGCCCTTGTTTGCTACATAGCTAGGCACCATAAAAGAATTGCAAACGGTTTTGTTAGGTCAGCCCTTAAAAAACCAAGGCATCCACGACTTTCTAAAATACATTAGCGTTATCAATTGTATCGACTATATTGTATCAACTATTTATATTTGTTTATTTATCCCGTTTGCTAAACAAGATAAACCTGCCTTGTTGTAAACTGTTTTCAGTACACTTTTATGATAAAAGCTGATGGTTCTGTGGGTTATTTTTTCAAATAGATGTAAAATAAAGAAGTATTATATGAGCTTGGGACATAATTGAATTTTCATGATATTTTCAGGAATTTTCAGGATTTTCAGGGGCATTTCCTTTGAAGTGGGGGGGGGGGCAATGCTAGTAACAGAAAGGTGATCAAAACAGTGAAAGAGTAGGTTTCAAGCCACTCTTTCTCGCTTTTGGATAAGAAAACTGTTGTGTTTTTCGCCTCAACAGACATAAAAGAAGAAAAATAAAACTGTTTACCACACGCTTTCCGTATCAAACTTTCAACATCCAAGTACAAAACAACTCAAAGAACAATGCTATTGAAATAGTACGTTCAGTCACAGAAATGGTGTTCAATCAAGCATTGTGATAAACACCTTTAAATAAAAGTGTATTTTCTAAAACCACAACAAAAACCGTCCTCGAACTGATTTTCGGAGGCAATGTGCAGACCAGAAGGAGCTGGTCACCCTAGCAGGTCCGGTTTCGGTATCAAACCAAGTATCAAACCTGACAGATACCTCACGAAGGTAGGGATCTCGCCGGGAAGCAATTTCATATAATTTAAATGATGTTTGCAATCTAGAATTTAGAATATCGCCCTTTTTCGTGAACAGAAACTTTCGCATTACGCCGATTTCAAGACACATTTCAATTTTCAAATAATTAAAGATTTTGAGTCATTTTCCCAGTAGAACACAGATTTGAGCATCTTTTCATACATGTGCTGAAATACCTGTTACCTTCAGGCTTTTAGAGACAAACTGACACATATAAGGACCCAAAATTATGCTTTACAGCGAGAGTTATCCTAGGCATGAGTGGCACCAGAGGAGGGTTAGAAGGCTATAGCTCCATAAATACTTCTGTTGGAGGGTGGAAGATCCCGATCTTCCATACATTTGGACTCGACTATTTGACAACAGCAGCTCTTTTGACTCAGAGTCCATGGCACAACCCCTAAACTGAGGCATGTCGCCCCTAACATTCTACTCTTTTGGCAAACCTGACAGAGTACTCCGCCATTAGGCTTTCATTGGAAAAGGAAGAGGGAGAATCTCAAAGAATTGGTCTTTAAGATGAACATCACGGTAAGACATACGGGCGGCTATTAATTGCTAAAACTTTTCTCTATTTCGATGTCTTATACTATCTTTACACTGTCTTTACACTGTGTTGCATTGCATAGAAGAGTTTTATTGTTAAAAGACAACATTCAACCTCTTTTTGATTTTCTGCCTTTTTTATCTCAGTCTTTTTACGTCATCAAGCATTCTACTTTAAGTAGCAACAATGTTAAGTCGAATATAACGTCATTAGAATCGGTTACGTTCTTTTAGTACGGTGAAATGTTTATAATGTTAAAAGTTTCACTAGAAATTTTTCTCTTACCCCATAGTCACCTGAAAAATGCTTACAGAAACTCCAAAATGTTGAGCGGTTCTGTTTGTTACCCCCTTAGGTTCGTATGAAATCGTTTGATATGTAAATAATATATCGATTAATTGGTTTATTATTATTGATAACGACTTTGAAGGTTCAAGTTATTGAATGCCAACCTTGGGAGAGAAGAAGATGATAACTATTTGCAATTTTGTAAAAGTAACACCCAACTCTTGCATGAATCATATCACCAAAAAATGCTTCTTTTAGCAAAATTGATCGAAAATTGTCGCTAAAACGCACTGCATGCCAGCTAGCTTCCTCATCGTTGGATGGGACCAAAAAATCACAGGTGGCGAGTTCAAAAGCTGATGAAAAAATCATCCTTTTCGGAGCCTTTCCCTCAACAAAATTTAGAAAATGAAGAGATTTAGAGTGTAGCTATTTAAAAAACTAGAAAGTCTATTTGGATGTTCAGCCCTAATTCTCAATTATCTTCTTAGACATGTGCCTCTCTTAAGAATTGTATCTGTTATAGATGTAAAAATATGACTAAAGATATGACATTTTGTTTATTCATTCTAAATTATCTTCTTGAGCAATATTTTATATTTGTATTTATATTTGTGTTACTTCCATATTGTTTTTGAGGTGACTTTTCTTTGAGAATCTAACAGAACGTTTGCATGCACAGACGTTATTTCCATATATTGCACGTTCCATATCTCAGATTCCTTTTGAGGTGACATAGCAGACAGCTGAGTTATTCTCTAATTTTCTTAAGGTGATATAGCACATGAAGCGTTAAAAGAAGAAATTGGATAAAAAAGAGGCAATGGCAGGTATGTTTTTTGATAATCTAATTTTGGCATTAATATCTTATTTCACAAAACACATCATACATCAAGACAAATTTTTAAGAAAGGCAATTATAACAAATGTGAATTAAAAGTTAGCTACAGTCAACGATTGTTCTTTTAATAAACCCAGTTCCTTCAAGATAAGTGTATTCAAACCAATCATGCAGTTTTCGTTTGCTATGTCCATAATGTAATTGTTATTTGCTTTTACTAATCTTTCTTCATTTCGACCAGTGTTAAACACAACATATGGACTAATATTCTATCAGCTGGGTACTGGTTGTTCATCGTCTATAAACGATTAATATGCAAAAATTTGATTTCAGAAACGGATACTTTTTCATTTTCATCCTCATTAGTCACTTGGTCACCAATGGACCATACTGGCTGAAAACCATACTGAATCCGGGGGTAGCCTTTGCGCACTAGAGCAGGCAGGTCAGGGGCAGGCAGCAATATTAAGCACCCCCAGACACAGAAATGCCAGCTTATTTGCAACCCATTGCACCAGCCTTTCATCCTTGCATTTCGGCGTGCCTAGCTAGAGTCTCTATGGCACCTGTTGAGTTTCTCAGTATCTGCACCCTTTTCAATAAAATCAGCCTTGTTTAATGAACATTAAGCCAGTGACTGCGCCAGCCACTAGGCTTTGGGGGACAAAATTAAAAAATCTAGGCCACACTCTTTTGTTCTGTCAGGAAACTCCCTTTAACCAGCAGGGAACGCTAATTTTACCAATTGCCAACACCTATGACTTACATTTTGTTACATAAAGGCAGTTTAGAAATCAAAGAGTTATGTCATAAAATACTTTTCCGAAATACCACCTCTCCCCCAACATTTTCTCATCAAATTTAGACAAAATACAAAATCGTTCCCTCAGAGAAGTGGGGGACGTGCCCCACACCCCAGTCCCCACTTGGCGTCTCTACTGCATTCAGCCTATGAAGAATATAGTTTATATTAACAAAGGTTTGTAAATTTATTGCCCTGATCGCACCATTTCGAAGAGCACTTTTATGGTAACGTTGAATACCCCCTTTAATGTTTTCTTCACCTTCTCCTCTGAGTTTGAAGACAGTTCAAAAGAGCAGATCAATGTTAAATAACATAAATGGTGTGGGAAACTTTAGTAAGGACCAATGTCAGGGAGAAAATTGCGTTCCAGGTTTTTAGATGCTCTTTATAAGTTGTCAGCAACTAGACACTATCTGTTTGCTTGCCAATCAAACCTGTCCTTTTTGTGTCTGTGGAGGAGCCACACCTTCAATTGAGACTTTTTATTCGAAACCTTAAAGGATATCTTTTTATTTCGTTGTTCTGCATTTGTCATCCTTCTTTCCTGTTGCCACTGACTTCACAGCTGTAACAAGTCTCCTTGATATTCCGAATAATCAAAAGACTTGAATTCGATTGTTGTGTCTGTCCGCCACAATGACTCTACCCTCATTGGTAAGTGTGACACCTGTTGGGAATTTGAACTGCATTTCGCCGCTTCCCTCCTCGCCAAACACAGTTGCTTCACTCAAATCGGGCTTGAATACTTGGATTCTATGATTGTAAAAGTCTGATACGATTATGTATCCCTCGTTATCTATAACAATGCCAGATACTTTGTTAAATTCTCCTGCGTCGGAGCCTTTGCATCCGATATGTCGGAGGTAGGTTCCGGATCTGTCGAAAAGAACCACCCTATTGTTTCCGGAGTCGGATACAACATAGTTATTGTCTTGGGTGACAGCGACGTGTGTCGGAGCCGATAAAAGCCCTATTTCTGCCCCACACGATCCAAAAATAAGAACTGACTTCCCATCCAGAGTGAATACTTGAACACGATTATTATCACGCTCCGCAACTAAAATCAGCCCATTCTGGTCCACTGCGATGCCGGCTGGATGACAGAGTTTGCCTGCCTGATTACCTGAGGAGGAGAAATTGGAGTGTATATCAAATGCACGGATATTTAGGGGTAAAGCATAAGTGCAAACACAAGACAAATTGCCCAACTCATGAAGATTGTTTCCCCAAAAATAATTTTGTTGATTAAAACCTTTCATTAAGCCTTTAGAAGTCTTTATTCGATATTTCATATATATTCGCTATCGCTTAATTCTGTTATATATTATTGTTATAGGTATCCTATGTATCTTTCATTTCTATGAAACCAACTCATAGTCTAGCGCAAACAATGCATATAGCTACTGTTCGAGGGCTAGACATTTTTTATACAGGTGGAAACCGCTACACCAAAGACTATTATTACAGATGGTGCGAGTGTTAAAAGATCCAATGATTTCATCTAACTAGCTGCTCTTAATTAGAAGTTTTCCTAAAGGATAATGAAATTTTGTAATGTTTGGTAGCTGCGTTAATGAAAATCCCCCTGAGAAAGAATACTAACCAAGGGAGCCAAATTTGCCAATGAATTTCCCATTGGGACTGAATAACTGTATCCGGTGATTGTCCCAATCAGCGACAAAGACAATCCCAGTTGAATCAACTGCGATACCCGTGGGACCAATGAACTGGCCTTCCTTGCTTCCTTTTCCACCAAACGACAAGAAATGTTGGCCCATGTTAGAGAATCCTTGCACGCGGTTGTTCAGAAAGTCAGTCACGTAGATATACCCTGCAAAATTTACTGCAACACCATAAGGCTCTTTGAATTCTCCTGGCTTGTTCCCACGGCGCCCGAACATCAGAAAAGAGGTTTCAATCTAGAAATGTAAGTTTAAAGGCTTTATCTTTCATTCCAAACAACTTTCGATAAACTTTTTAGCAGCTCTAAAGAAAACATTCTCTTCCCGTTCATGAATATATCAAGCTTTACCATAACTCGGACTTAGGCAAGAAGAAACGTTGTACCTATGAGCGAGGAAATATCTTTATGCATGGCACCATATAAAAATGGAATACTCTGAAAGTTGCATTTTGAAAGTGATCCGTCAAAATTGCTTTCTAACTCAAAAAAGGCACTCCCTAAAAATGGCCTATCCTGTGCCTATATATATGTAAGTTACCCTCGCCGGGAACTTTTGTGACAAGTAAACATTCGCTTACCTCAGTATAGTCAATGCCTTCAAAAACTTTCACCATGTGCTTATTGTTTGGAATTTGTTTGCCCCTAATCTTGATGGTAATCTGATGTTTACCCTTCGTAACTGGAGTATACTTGACTGTGTATGAGCCATCACCGTTGTTTGTGAATTTGTTGTTCACGTAGAAGCCTTCTGGTGCTTGGATAATTGTGCGAATCGAATCATCGTGGTCGTGTTCGATACACGGCTCATCATCAACATCACGCGTGTATATCGTGAAATGTGTTTCTATGCCAACCTTTGCAGTAGACAAACCCGGGCCTTCAACGCGACAGTGAGCCAAAAAAATCTTGCTTGTTGATATTTTCCCCAGGTTTTTAGCGATTTCTCTAACATCATTGCTATCAACAATATGATCTATGACGTCATTCTCCTCAGGCTCCTTGTACTGTAAAATGTAGCTATTCACATCTTCCAACGCAACATGCATGACGTCATAAAGTTGGAAAATTTCAGCTTCATTGCCATGCTTGAATGCATAGTCAACAAAGTCACGTGCTGTTGTGCTTTTTGTAAGCTGCAACTCTAGACCAGCTTTCTGCCTCTGCAAAATGCCATCTTTCTCACGGTGCAACGTCTCCACTTCATCTAGCATTGCTTCGCATCTCTGCTCTATTCGCTGCAGTAGCTCGTTGGCACATGAGCGCAATGCCTGTTTTACAGCCACTGTTCGTGCATGCAGACGTGCTGACATATCTTGAACTTCATCAATGGCCTTTTCCAATGGTGGTATAATTTTTTTCTCACATTTCTCGAGCTCTTCTATCAGGGCTGGTTTTTTCGCCTCCAGGGCGTCTCTTAGACCTACAATAATATATATCGATATTGCCACAACTCGTTGGTTTATGAACCGCAGTAAAACTAGTGCCTTTTATTTCCAAGGCTTGCTTACACTATCACATATTCAGATATACACATTATGATGAATCCGCTAATACTATGGATATGGAAAAAATCAAAATTTGATTTAATAGCATACAAAACTTTATATTTAGCTGTACAAGGAGGTGAGGGCTCTAGAATTGAAATATCTAAAAAGTTCGCCCTTGTTATGCATACATATTTTCTTAAAATATTGAAAATTGTTTTCGACACCAACATAAAAACAACCCATACATACTTTCAAATTTGTGCCCTCTGTGTGCCAAAATGGTACATTCCTTGCAAATCAGTTTCTGGCACACATCACAGAAGAACAGATATACTTCTGGTTCATGCAAAGCGCAATGCACGGGTCGGTGCACCGTACTTCTGTCGTACTTCAGCGCATCTAGGAGAATGATTCGGTGATCTTTCGTCAGTCGAAACCTTCGGTGCGCCGTAACGCAAACAGTGCACAAGAATTCGGTACATTCGACGCAACGAGAGATCGCATCTTCGTCGTCGTTGCAGTTTGTACATTTGACGGCGTTTTCTTTGCTTTCGTCGATTATTAGTAGATCTAAAGCATTTTTGGCGAAAACATTCATCGGCAAAGCTGCGACACCTTCTTCTGGTAAAATACTTTGTTTATTGCATGTATTGCAGTTCACATAATACTCTGTATTTTCCTCTGTCTCTTCAATTTCCAGGTTGTTCTCAATACAGCTCTCGCAGAAAGAGTGCAGACAGTCGAGAACCCGCGGGATGTTGTAAGTCTTTTTGCATATACCACAGTTTACATCCAGATCCTTGCGTCTTTTGCTGTTAAATGATAAACTCAGCTCTTCTCGAGAATTCGCCATTATCTTCTTTTGTTTGCAAAAAGAGATTTATCTCGTCCTGGCTTTCTGTTTTCTGTTGACAATTTAGGCAACTTTTGTACTCCGCCACAAACCGCTTTCTCTGGTGACTCTAAAAGAAACTTCCTTTCAGCGAATATTTGTAAAAGGAAATACTTGAGATGAGAATAATAACGAGAATATCATACAGACCAAATACCCATTTCCTTACAAACGCTAGGCACGCCTGGAAAGATTACGCTCAACAATCGATATTTCGCGATTCATCGAAACTTCGACGACTACGCAAGCGTAACTTCACACTTGAGTGCTTTTGTCAATGAAGCAATATGCTTGGCTGCGTCTTGTCTTCGAATCTGGCAGAAGCAAGTGGCGCAAAGCTGATGTCAAATTGTGTCAGATGAATTGAAAGAAAAGAGTGATTCACAACCAATGAAAACGCGAGTTTGCCACGATAAGCATGGCCTAGCCCTCTGTGGCCTTGTTTACAGTGTTCAGTGAGCTGGTAGTGAACTTCACTGACTTCTTGATTTGTTTGTGAACATTTGCAAGCCAACCAACAGCCGTAAAGTATATTGCCTTCTATAAAAGATAAAAAATGTTTATATCTTCTATAACTTTTCTCTATGACTTTTAAAAGTTTTGATCGCTGTCTGCAATAAAGATTCTGACATAATTTAGGAAATCTGATATTACTTCTGCCATATTTAATTCAAAGAAATAAGCAATAAACAAGTGTGCATATCGAGGATAACAGTTTATCCAAAAAATCTGTAAAATGAATTGCTTATCGCAGCTTTAATACAAGTAGAAATATCTTGTACATTTATTGTTTCTCGAGCCACTTGAATAAAATTAATTGTTTATGGCCTGCCTAACTATTATCAAAACCATCCTTGGCGCTGCTAGGACATTCGCGGAACATCACAAATTTGTTGTTGGTTTATACAAACAAATATTTTTTGCCCAATAATATTAACTGGACCTAAGTTCTTACTTAAATGATCAGTATCATTGTTGATACAGGTTCTTCAATAAGACCTAAGGCCGATTTCCACTAGTCGAATTCTTTCGCGCGAATCGAAAAATATTCGTAGCGATAGAGTAGGACCGTGATCTACTTTCTGCGAATCGAATTTTTTCGCTGCGAAATCTGAGAACATGACACCACGCTGAGTTAAATTTGCGAAAATTCGATTCGCGCGAAAGAATTCGCCTAATGGAAATCAGCCTTTAATCGGCGTTGAAAAGAATAATAGTTTTAGTTTCCTTTCTTATGTCAGCATTTGTTTATGATTCTTCTTAATTTTATTTTAGCATTACCTTTACAATAATTAGACAGCTATAATTTTTAGCCTATAATTTCTATTGTATGATTTTAAGGATATTGGCCAAGAAATTCTTTTTGTCCCAGATTATGTTTGGTCTATAACATGAATTCTAGCAAGTTTTATGTGGAATTTTGTCACCATAAACTTATTCAAGATATTATGAACATTACAGTTCTACCAATGCAATTTATGATTAATGCTGGTTAATATAGTAGCTCAGGAGGAATTTAAGGGCATGGGCCTTTCTTGGGATCGGAAATAAATACTGAGAAAGTGATAATTTTCTTAAGGCATTAAAGGAAACAAGCCCAAAAAACGCCACGAAAATATTGAAGTCATTTTTGCTGCATTGTAGCTTCTTGCTGGCGGTCCATATTCATGGTGTACCATGTGGCTCTTAAGTAAGAAAGGTGAAAATTTTATAGCCATATGAAATTAGAAATAAGAATGTGTTGATAAAACCTATAGTGAATAGTTGATAATGGACATAAGAATATGATGGACAAGAGATTATGATTAATGAGATTCTTGGAAGATTTGATAAAGGAAGCAGGTTTAAAGAATCTGGCACTAACTAGAAAGATGGACAGGAAAGGAAGCAAAGAAAGATTACTAGTACTTTGTTTGAACGCCAATCAGTGAGAAAGTTATCATAAACAATGAGAATAAACGTAGTGAAAATTATGAAAATTATGTCATAATATGTTTGACGTATGGTCAAGGTGTATACGCTTTTGCTGTATAGGATTAGCAAGTTAGATCTGTCCTGTTCTATACACCAAAACGAGACTGGACTTATACAAATACCAAACAGCAGAGATTTGTGACTGCGGAATGCGTAGAAAAGAAAGAAGAAAAGAGGTCACTATTTAGTTTATCTGCCAATTATCTTTCTATTCCCATAGAGTCATTACCACTTTCAAAATAATTTTGTGCTTAATAAAACTATCTGTAAACATCTTTAATTATTATCGCCAATTTAAGACTTGTAGTTTCTCACCACTTTGGTTTTGTCTTTAGACTTAGCGAGAGGATAAATCAGAATTAAAATCACATATTTTGCATAGGATACGCTAGGCACTTACTGATATTTTCATTTATTCATGTCATTTGTTAATTCCTTCGCAACTAAGTTCAAATTAGCCCAAACAAGAAAATGTTTTCAATTGGACTTTAATTTGAGTTGGGGCAATCAAATCACGTAACCTTTGCTTTGGATACAATTTGGTAATGTTACTTGACAGAAATAAGACAAGTTTATAAGAGTTATTTGTTCTGCTTTTCAGAGACCCAGTGAATAATTATGAGCGTAGAAGGCTTGATGGCAGTGGCTGTCGAATATGTCAAATGGGTTGGGGGTGCTGCAAGTAAAAATGCAAATCTAACGAAATGAAAATCCATGCAACTTGACTGTAGGAATTGTAAAATTGCAACAGTTTATGTAGAAAAACATTTTTGAAGGGTCACTGATTTCCTGTGTGTGGTACTTTTGGTCATAGTGAAGGCTTAACACAAAAATTCCTTGGAAAATTTGACTGGGATGTAGGTAAAGTTTCATAAAATTTTTGCGAACTCTTTTCAAGTCTGTTTGTAATGACCAAATTGGTTCAACAAAACTAAATTTTTGCTGACACAAAATTAACAAAGAAAGATGTCTCACATTTATAATAAGACAACTGCGTCGTTGTTGATGAAAGACAAAGCAAAAATGTAGATGTAGTTGAAAAAAGGATACAATTAATTTGTTCTAATTTTATTAAATTTAAAATAGACTAGTCGAAAAAGAATAAAAAATTTACAAAGAATCAAACAAAAACGAGATTTTCAGATTATATAGTTTTTTCAATCTATGAATAGTCACAAAATTCGAGTGGCTAACGTTTTTACCAATATTGAAATTCGGATTTGTGATTTGTACGATTTTTCTTCTCCTGGTACAAGCATATACAAGTAAGCAAATAATGGAAAGGCCAAGGTTGCAAACTGCTAGACAGACTAAAGTGTAATACTTTTGTCTAAAAGTCGATGAAATGTTGCAGATAGAGAACACCGCAACATGCCGAGAATAAACAATAACCAACAGAAACAAATTGTAGAAAGCTAATATTTCGCCCCGGCATACAAGGCCTAACCAGAGCAAAAGTTTTTCAGCATATACAAATAGCCCCTGCCCTGTTTTGCGATTCTTCAGATCCTTTAAACGGAATATAACACCCGTCTTTTTTTATTTGTGATTTTCTTTACGAGCTGACCTACAAACTTACGCGGTGCATGATGGGAGTTTTAATAGGAATGTTAACAAACATAGTGAGACAGGCAAAATCAAATCAATTCTAATCAATGAAGCGGAACTGATTCAGGGCAATTTTATCTTGCAGCTGGTCAGCCACGATCACTCGAGTGAATCAACTGTGTATTCCCGATATTCTGCAAAATGCTCTGGACATGTCTGCGCTGCCCACATCAAGCATCAAAATGGCAATAAACATTGCAAATGTTACCTTCGGAAATGTTAAAGACGTCTACAATCTGGAATGCGTTGTATGTCTTTCAACATACAAGCATCCAAAAGTCTTGCCTTGTCTTCACGCCTTCTGCGAAGAATGCATTGAAAATACAATAAGGTAACCGATACACTCTTGATATATAACTTTTGATTTAATCAATACCTTTACCAATGCTTGCGTGATGCAGATTATAATCAATTATTCCAAGAAGATAATTATTCTAGGTCCTTTTCTTAGATGATCTTGATACTTCGATAAAAAGAGGATAATTCTTGTAAATGTGGGACATAAGAAATTTGCGAGTTGATATCGATCCGTGCTTTTGGTTGCCTAAAATCAGCCATACACAGTAAACATTTATAGGTTTTTAAACTACATGTACATGCCATGTTAATCATTTGTATAAATTTAAGTCTGTCAGATTGAAAAAGTGCCCTCAGCCATGGAAAATTCACCTCTAAACTGAAGCATTGATCTCGTTATGATATAATGAATAGGTTTTTCTCTAGTCTGCTTTTTTTGGCAAAAATGTTATGTCATCAACAGTATGTCCACCCGTTTGATAACTTTGGAAAATCCTAGATAAAATGTTTGTTAGTAGCTGATTAACCTGCAGTAAAGTCAGGGTGGGCTAAAATCGGGTTTGCAGCGAATTATTGTCAGGTCTGTTTCCAGTTAGTTCCAGAAACAGGACTAGAGTTATAAAGATAAAATAAAAATGTATAAAATTAAGCCAAGGTTCCCTTAAGGTTTTTTCGAGATTCCCTTATAGCTGAATGCATTCCCTTAAAGCTGAATGCATTCCCTTAAAGCTGAATGAATTAAATAAAGAGGACATTTAACAGAATCTTGCTGCAAAATTAACCTTTAAAATAGCTTTTCATTAAATTTAAATTAAAATAGCTATATCTATTCACATTTTACATTAAAAACTGAGACATTCCTTCATTGAATGGAAAACGACATTATCACATTTGCTAAATGCAGAAAAACTAAAGCTGCAGTATTGTTTAATTTGTTCTGAAAATCTGTTTATTTGTTTAACACAAATACTACACTGATTTCTAGTTTGTTTCTACATTCTATTCAAAATGCAAAATGCCTTGTTACTTGTATATCGATTCATCCTGAAAGCATAAAACTAGGTCTGATAATTAGAGAATTATTTGCACTAAAGGGTAGATATGCCAGATAAAGGTCAAAGTTTTATGAAGAATTAAGCCCTAAAATACGATGATGTGACTCCAGGAAGTGCGAGACTCTGAACCTAACATTGTACTCTCCACTTAGCTTGTAGCTCTTGAAAATGGTGGTAAACTAGCTTTATCTTTTTTTTAACAAATGCATTTTTTTTAATCAGGGAGAACGCAGAACGTGTTTTGGAATGCCCACGCTGCCATATTGACATCCCAATACCAACAAAAGGCGTCGACGCTTTTCCATCTCATTCTTTCGCCAACAACCTTCTCAACATATTAGCTGTGCAAGAGCCAACATGCTGCACCAATTGTGAAGATCAGTCGATGGCAAATGCTCGCTGCCTTGACTGTGTTGAAAACCTGTGCCCCAAGTGTGTCACAGCTCATGAAAGAATTCGACAGACCAAGGACCACAAGGTTGTTTGTTTTGAAGAACTCCAGAACAACGCAATTTATGACGCATTGAAGTGTCCCTCGTTCTGTGGTGTGCATGATAGAGAGGTCAGTAGAGGTTTATGAAAGCAAGCTCTTTTAGTTCTCACTATTTGAATTTTTCAAGGAAAACAATTCTATTAGTTTTACTGATAATTAATAAAATTTGGTGTTAGGAGACATGATTAAGACAATATTTGTCATTGAAAGTGTTGAAATCATCAGGCAATCGAATTAGCGGGTAATTATTGTGTTTTTGGACAAAATCAAGTTAAATGTTCTATTCTCTTTGGCTTACCTACCAAATAGCCATAAAACATATAGACGTAATTTTTTTTGTTATTACAACAGGCTTTTAAGCATGTCTTGCTTAAAACCTTGTATTTTTTCAACTTTGCCTCACACCATATAGAAAAGTGGCATTGTTTTTCCAGATGCTGAAATATTTTTGTGAGACTTGCGATGACGCAATATGTAGAGACTGCGCAATTTATGATCACAGAGAGCATAATTATGTTGATCTGAAGGAGGCTGTAAAGATTCATCGCGAGACTGTGATCGAATTATTGGACAGCACGAAACGCAAGTTGCCTGTAGTCAAGCTGGCTCTTAACGAAGTTATTGAAGTGACAAACTCACTCTCAGACAGGTGATTGCTAGAGTGCTAACATTACATCTTGCAGGTTGTAAATTTAGTTTCTTTTGCGTTGATTCTGAATTGATAATTTGGAGAGGTGAGGGAACTGGAACTAAGTTTCTAGGTCACGTGTAACCAGAGAAATGGAAGAAACACTAAAGGTGTGACTGTAGTAGAGTTTGAGTAGAAACGTGTACAGAGAAGAAAGAATTATACTAAATCGATAGCCCAATCTATACAAAATTCAGCTTTATTGTATTTGTTTAATGTATTTAGGTAAAATAATTTTGTATACTGATAGAAAGAGATAAAAATCATATGCTTGCTTGGTTTTTGAAGGAAAATCATTTTTACTATTGTGTCAATAAGCTATTGAATGATGGGTACGTCAGTCAGTTGGATACTATTGATTAAATGGAAACTGAGATAAACTTATATTTATCAAATATTAGACGCGATGCTGTCAAGAACCTGATCACAGCGACTGTTGATGAGCACATTCGCACTCTGGAAGAGAAAAAGAGACGGCTTGTAGAGACCCTTGATGAGATGTGCCAGCAAAAAGAAAAGGTATTTGCACAGAAAAAATTCTGTAAAAAGCATCGACCAAATGATAACATCCATAGACATGGAAAACAATTAATAGAGTATTTAGATCCAGTCTTCATTAGAATAGAATTTCTTTGGTGGAACTTATAGGGAGGTTTGGGGCATCAGTCCCCTATACATCTTGATCAGGTTCCTCAAAAATCGGATATTTTAAAATTATAAATTGGAGAGGAAAACTGCTAAAACAAGAACTCGAGGAATTTATTGCGTTTGCCCTGTCACTTAATTTCTGTCATTGTCAAGATAGTGTGCTTTTAAATTGGCAAGGAAATGCTTCCTGTTTTTACTTCAAGGTCTGTATCTGAAACATTTGTGTGTCTGTAACATTTGGATCTGTTGGCTAGCAAAACTATAGACCGATGGTCGTGCCTTAACACTATTCCTCGGGGGTCTATCTGCCTAAAATGCTTACCCGATTACTATATGAAAGTAGACACTGCTGACCTAGCAAGCAAAAAAAGCCAGAAATGAAACTGGCTTTTGCCACTAAAATATATTTAGGAGTCTTAACCTCTATCCCTCTATCTGTCTAACCTGAATCGCCCCCTTCATTCAATTTCTTACTTATCATTGCACTTCAGGTCTTAAAGGATCAGCAAAGTGTGCTTGAGATGGACCTCGATAACCTTCTAAGTAGCTGCGACTTCGTCGAGAATATTCTGCGATTCGGGAACGAGGCAGAAATGATGTTGGTGAAAAGGATAATGGCGAATAGATTGAAGAAGCTAAGCGAATATAAACCGCAAACAGAACCCGAGGAAAATGATGTTCTTAGCTTTGACGCCGTTGATAATGAACTCAAGGTACATCGAAAATCTCTACTTTTTAGTTCCTGATGTCGATCATTTTCTTAAATCACCTGCACATTATAAGTAAATTCAGTTCCTTGCAAAATTATTTGTTCAATTTAATTAATACAATAATTTTATACACATTGCTAAATTTTACTTTGAAAAATCCAATCCCGGACAACTTTTTTAGGTAGCTACCCGAACTTTGCCCCCCCCCCTTGTGCATTCTGACAGGGATGTGGCTTGGGTCCCTTTATACTTGATGAATAGAACCGAATGGTATCAACAGTTTTAGGTTATTGGTAGTGATTTAAGCAAATTAAAATTAAAATGCCTGATAATTGAAATTTGAATTAATTTTTTTGAGCGTTATAAGATTGAAATAGTTTTATGTTGCACATTTTTGCTTTTCGCAACTCCAGGATGCCGTGACAAAGTTTGGAAAGCTTGAAACAAGCGCAACATTTCCTGCATTTTCCGTTGCGGATGGTTCTGGAATCAAAATTGCAAAAGTAGGCCATGTGGCTACTTTCAACATTTATGCCAAAGACAGATTTTCAGCGGATGTCATGCTTGGTAAGAAATGAGAATGTTTTGATTTTTTTCTTATGTTGACAACTCGTTTTTTTGCTTTTTGTCGAAAACATTTTCTTTCTTATTACCTCAACTTGTGTTTAAATAGGAAGAATCAAGATTTATAACTGCCGATAATATGCAGTCGCAGTTTCATTTAAAGAAGAGATCCACTTCTTTCGTAGATTCAGTGTTATGTATGGTTCTTGGTCTATTTATATTACGATTGCCTAAATCCTCCACTAGTGCGTTATAAACATATTTAGTGACTGAATAACTCCATCAGTTTTTCCGTCTTCTCTCTTCGAGTTTCTCATCTGTAATGCTTATCTCTCTTCAAATTTATCTTTGTACTGTTCCTATATCATTCACACCTCCTTGTCCGTTGTGAATGCTAAAATGAGGCTTTGTCTATATAAATGGGAGAAAGGAGGCTATAGATAATAAACACCTTAGACTTTCATGAATTAATACATACTATGATCATCAATTTTAAGATATTGATTTTAAGATATTGGTACACATATGAAAATATTGCCTTGCTTTCTTGCCCCTTTTGAAGCGATTAAATTTCAGGATTTTATATGAAAGCATAATCTGACAAAAAAACATTACCTCCAGGTGGTGATCCAGTTGTTGCCAAAATTCGTGATAGTTTTGGCTCAGTGACCCTTGCTGACATCACTGACAATAATGATGGTACCTACACTGCAAAATACAAACCAAGCCACAAAGGAACACATTTTGTGTTCGTTTATGCAAGAGAGAAGGCCATTATGGGCAGTCCATTCGAGGTTTTGGTCACAGCCGGAATTGAGATAGACAGAGTAGGCCCAATGTTGCTGAAGTTTGGCTCCAAAGGAGTTTTAGGCCAAAACAATGATGAAAATTTTGAGCCTTGGGGAGTAGCTGTTGACCAATCAGGAACAATTATTGTCAGCGATCACAACAATCATCGAATTCTGGTTTGTTTACACAACAAATTGTATTTTATAGTTTCAGTTTGGGAACCATTAGACTTTGGGACTATAGGGACTGTGGAGATTTAGGTAGGCCGTGCAATCCGCAATCTTCAGACAAGCAGATAGGCCCGTGCAATCCTCATGAGCTACATTGTTTAACTGTCAAAACAGAGGCTAAAGTTGTATGGAAGTTACATCATAAGATTGTATCGTTTTGCGGTCGTTGAATACTGACTTCCGTTTATCTTAAACTAGTATTCGAGCAAAAGGGATTTGTCCTCGTAGAAGACTAAAGCAAGGCAGTGTATGTTTCATTGTTGTAATTTTATATTAAAAGCGGCAGAGATCTTGTGATCAAGCTAAAAAAAAAAAAATTTTCTGAATCTTAAAAAAAAGTTCCTAACCTTCTTTATCATAGGTTAGTTTTTTCCAGTTCTGTTCTTCTTTACCTAGAAATCATTCAAATGCCATTTTTGATAACTAAATAGTCAAAGTTTTCAGATTTTTTATGGAAATATCAACCTTTCTGTTCAACTATAGTTCTTTGACAAAAACGGGAAACTTTTACATCAGTTTGGGAAGAGAGGAAAAGCTGATGGGGAGATATGGTACCCAGCAGGTTTAGCTGTTGATGAAACTGGAAACATATATGTTGCTGATCATGGGAACCATCGAATTCAGGTATTTTCAGATGTTCATTCTTGTGAACTTTAACGAATGCAATCAGGTCGGCTCATTAAAAATTCAAACCTTGCCAAATTTGGTATATAGGTCAACTCTTTTTGTTGAAAGTTGAAGGGGTGAAAAAAGAGTATAATATAAATTGTTATCAATTATCAACAATGTTCAATTATTATCAATTACCAGAGCCTTAGTAAAAGAAATGGTCGAAAGGTGGTCTTTCCCCAACCCACTCTTTCACCGAGTCTCTGGCACCCAGGGTGAATAGCATATCCAATGTTTTAAAAACACATCCCCCTGGTCCCTTCATGCATATCGGCCGAAAAGCTTCATTGCATTTAAAAGTTGGATTATGTTTTGAAGTATATGATCAGTATCAAATCTGTTTGTTTCTTAATAGGTTTTCGATTATGAAGGGGAGTTTATTGACAAATTCTGCAACCGAGGAAATGGAGAAGGCCAGTTAAAAGGTCCTTGTGCCTTGGCAATTGATAACCAGAAGAGGTTGGTAGTGGCAGACAGAGATAATCACAGGATACAGATCCTGGATATGCACGGCGGATTTATCACTCAGTTCGGTGGATATGGGAGTGCCGATGGAAAATTTAACTCGCCAAGACATATTGCTGTGACAAATGAAGATGAAATTATTGTATCGGACACAAACAATTACCGAGTTCAGCGTTTTGACGAATTTGGAAGCTACATAGCCAAATTTGGAAACAAGGGGATTGGGGAAGGGCAATTCATGTGTCCTTCAGGGATCGCTGTTGATTCAGAAGGCCATATTGTTGTTGCAGATTTCAAGAATCTTAACGTGCAATTATTCAATCTGAAAGGGAAGTACCTCAAGAAACTTGGAATTCCAGGATTAACAGATCACACGTTGTTCAGTAAGCCGTGTGGCGCTTGCATCACTACAAGTGGAAACATTCTGATCGCTGACCGGGGAACCTACAGGGTGCAGATGTTTTAAGCATCATCTGGTTTGGGAAGTGATTCTTACATCTCTCCTCCGGTGATTCCGATTTTTGTTTTCGGAGAACGACAGACGGTGATACAATCACAGAATAAGGTTCTGGTGATCCAATGACGGTTTGGCAATGTTTTGAACGCACCCCCTTAACATCAGAACTCATTTACATAACTAACTTCTTCTTGATTGAAGTCTGCTTTAATTCCATTTGTAAAGACGATGATCACAACTTTTGCAAAATTAGAAAATGAATGTAAAGATCAGTAAACTCTCTGTAAAGTTTTAGTAAAGTTTTATGCTGAAAAAGAAAGTTTAGAGAAGGGGAGTTTTTACGCTTAAGATCGTGGCAGCATAGTATTTTTCTGGTTTCACCCAACGATCTCTTATTTCCTCTTTAGAAAGCCTATCATGAACTTTCCCATGTCCATTAAAAAATCAGTTAGAAGTAAAGACTTTCGTTCAATTAAATTTATGCTGCCTGCGCTTTATGCTGGTAAAAGAACATGGAAACTTAGCAAACGTTCATTTGATCTCTGTCATTCCCCCGCTATTTGGACACGATAAACACCCCTGACAGAAAGAAGAAACCTGATCGGCAAAAGAAGCAAGCGTCCCAGCTTTCTCTGCCCGGTTTTGACATTCACAAGACAGTTTCACTTCTCTTCTTCCCACACTAACGACAAGGTTCTTGGGTAATGTGGCTTTCATCGTTAAATACGGTTTGTTGGACCTTTTCAGGGCCCACGCCACGGGTTTGAAAGTGGGGGGGGGCGGCAAAGTTAACAAAAGAGGGGTCAAGGGTTCTTTCACCTTTCATTGAGGCTTTGACGTTTATTGCTTCACAAAAAGTGGGGGGCATGGCCTCTCGGTTTCCCGGTGGCGTGAGCCCTGTAAGACTCGATCAGTATATTCTTTATGTTTTGCATAATAAAAAGGAATTGAAAGATGCATATTTTTGAAATGCTGTCTCCGATTAACTGAACACATTGTTAAGATTATGTGAATATTTTATCATTTACTTCTGTAAATTCATACAATACTTTGAAATATTATATATTCAAACCATTTTATATCATTTATTTTGAACGACTTATTATATCATAATAACGTGCATGTCGCTGACTTTGGTCTTCTCTTTTTCCTTTCCTTCTTAAGCAGGCACTTGGCCCTTTCTAACTCTACTTGTAAAACTCTTTCACGCGCAGCGTAATGGTCTTTTAGCACTCCGATTTCCATTTCTATATTTTGTTGCCGCTCTCTTATATGAGCCTCAATTTCACATAGCTTTTTTAACGAGGCCATATCAAGATGACGTCCATTTATCGAAATCCCACCAAACTGCTCTTTGGATGATAGATTGAAAACTTGTCCTTGTAATTCGTGGTATTCCAGGTTTGACGAAGTAATTTTAAGCAACTCAGCTCCGGAGCTGTGTTCTTCTGAAGTACATTTCAAGCTTTCGTCTAGCTTCTCATTTACAGAATGGTTTTCGCAATCCATTTTGTTGTCATTTTTGCACCATTCAATGATTTGACTAGCTTTGAGTGGCCCCTGCACACTTCCATCACGTCTTATGTACGCCTCTCCTTTGTCTGTTTCGTATAAATAGGAATTTCCTTTTGCCGGAGGAGGAAATATCTTGACCTCCAGCACCTTAAAACAGTGGTCATTAGTGTCAACTGGTTCATAGTCTGCGTGCGGTAAGACTGGTATAAAATTCACGCAGTATGACTTGGGAAAAATAGGGGGCTGAAATCCGGAGATTATATTGTCAATTAAAACACGAATGATGTCTTCTTCTTTTCTGTTCGAAGGAATTCCAAAAACTTTCCCATCATCAGCAACTCCAATGAACAGGCTTCCTCCTAGAAATAGATAGTGAGGTATTTGAAAGAAGCATTTTTAATGACGTTTATGTATGAAGTAACCCTTATCACACTTGACGGGCAAATATTTCATTTTCTTCTAAGCTATAAATCGATGATTTTGAAGTGACCTGTTTTAAAAAGCTGACTTCAAATCAATTGTTTATCCCTGTGCTAGTTGGACGTTAACAAGATTTTCTTATGAAGTTTCTTATACATCAGCCTAAGTGAACGGCTCACTAACTTTATTATTCTATATTGATAAATACTGCATTTCCTCATAAAATAAACAAAATGGTGCTGAAGACGATATGGAATTGTGACTAGCAATTGCAGTTGCGCACGGAAAATTTGGTTATGGTAAAATACTATAAAAGCAACCACAATGTCAGGAAGGAAAATAAAGGTTGTAGAGTATTTCAAAGCCTTCATTTAAAACTTCTTCCAGGCCCTGGCATTTATATTACTTCCATCTATAGTTTTTCTATGTGTTATTTTTTTGTTTGTGTCAGTTAAATAACTCGAGAGCAATTACATGCCATCGGCCAGAAATAAAATATGGTAAACTTTCATAGATGCAGTTTTCGTTTACATATTGAATGTGTCTGAAATTTAAAGCTGTGTTGAAATTTGAAACTATTCGTATAAATTATTGCATATTATTGCATATATAAGTAAAAGATGTTAAATCTGTACTCATGACGGAGGTAAAACTTAGAGAAAACTCTTTGGATTATTGGTAACATAACTTATTCAACATCAACAAATGTTAACATAACAATATCTGCCATCTTGCTAATCGAACTAACTAAAAACGTGGTGCGCGGTCAGAGAACTAGGCACCACTGAAAGGATAATGTTTCATAATGGTAAATATTCATGTTCATACATAGGTAAATATAAGTCACATCTCAACAAAAGGAAGGGAATGAGACTTGGACATATGAATTTTCAAGTGTCCTAAATTTTAATAGTGAACCTGAGATATCCTCCTTGAATATTCTCACTTAGCTTCATTTTAATAGAATTAGTACATAATATTTAATATGAAATAAAATTCACCTTCACTGTTCAAAAAGGCACATGTATACTTTCTGACATCATGCATTAGAAATTTCCTTGGATATTTTCCACCACCTCTCTTGTATTCTGTAGTCCGGTCCTCGCACTTCAATATTTGACCCATCACCAAAAAGTCCCTCTTGCGTTCTTCCATTGCCATACTTTGCTGTTCAACAATACAAGGAGCGGACATACATCGTCGTATCATTTCCACCCTACGTAAATCAAGTTTATCAAAATCAATGTTTTCTAAGCATTCATCTTCTTTTCTAGCTAATGAGTTTTTCCTTTTTCTTTTTCTTCGCTTTCTAGATGGCTTGTAATGTTTCGGACAAACTTTTAATGTTCGCTCCGCAAACACGATTTCAGAATCCGAGTACCCATCAAAATTGTCCACGATCTTCTCTATATCTTCCATGTTCTCCATCTTTACAAACAAATGCTTTGCTTTATTGGAACCCCTTTGCAGCGGCCTAAACTTTTCAATGCTTAACTCCACGCTAATAGTCGAGAATAGACTCTGTAGTTTTGATATAACCAGATCTTGCTCGACATCCTTGCGCAAGTTACCCACGAAAAGCTCAACCTGATCCACATCGGATTCGTTGCATGCTTCATCTTTCGATTC
Source organism: Rhopilema esculentum (assembly GCF_013076305.1). Next base: position 3,207,221 of record NW_027020228.1, on the reverse strand, counting down.
GCTTTCAGCAGCCCGTACAGCATTGACAGCTTCAACTGCTGTTGTTGTTTCCTCGTCGTCTTTGAGGTCAGTCAGGAAAATTTCTTGGGGATTTAGCCAAGGGTCTTCAGAAACTTTTGCAGTTGACATATTGAAAGATTTACCGAGATTCTGTTTGAAAAAGAAAGTATTAAGTCAATCTTTGTAGGCAGTAAACATATTCCATAATTTAATGGTGTAAAACTGGTGATGGTGATAGCGAAAAGTCACAATATGATAGACCAGAGGGTGTGATGCTTGTTATGTCAATTACAAATTAAAGATTGTTGTATGTGTCCTCCATACATTGAAGTTTTTTTCCGATTGAAGAAACTTTTTGTGGTGCATCCCATCATTTTGAGTCTTCAGAAGTTTATGATCACCAAAGACTTAAAACTCAACAAAACGTTAATGTGCTTGGCAATTTTTTCTGTAAAGAAATAAGTGATTTACATCTCGATAAGAAAAAGAAGGTTCATATTACTTCGATTCACGCTAAAATCGTTTAAACGTCGATATTAAATGGTTTTTGGTGAGACCTTGCTAGCATCAGATAACTGAGTGATCAAACTTGCACGGAGTAATGGTAGAAGAACTTTGTAACTTCAAAAGCTGCACGTTTCTCATCTTAGGAAATGAAATAACACGGTGTTCTGAGGTTATATTGATCTGAAAATTATTGGACATAAACTTCCATAAATACTGAAAAGATATTTTGCAATACGTCGAGAAAATTTTGAATTGCGATTCGTATGAAACTAATAATTAAGAATTTTGACATTAATTTTTTGCTTTTATTATAATTATTTGGTAAATGCAGATCATTGCCATCCGATTTTCTGTTGTCAATGGTTCTTGTCCTAAGTAATATTTCTTCAGTTATCTAAGAATTTCTTAGATTGTTATAAATGATGCGCAAATTCTTACCTTTAAATTTTTAGCGTCATCCAAGAAGTCATTCTTCATTGCATTCTTCTCAAGGAGCTAACTTTCCGCTTGCGAACTATCCTGGATAATCCATTCAAGAACAATTGAATTATCTTGCCTATGCAGTTCTCTACCTACCATCATTTTGGCCAGCTTTGATAATTTCAAACAAAAAATAAACTTCTCTTTATGATAAACGTCAAATCAGTCAACCTCTCTTTCGCGCTCTGTTTCCAATACCAACGAAGACGCTATCCTCGGTTTGGTGTTGTTTGTTTCTCTAGGCAACAGTCACCCAGTCCGTTTTGTTATAAGTTGCACCCTAAATAGGATTATTCACGGTAGTTTAGAAATTGCACAGAACAAGATGGCTATGACAGAATCAAGGAATGACCTTCACTTAACATCAACTGGTGTAGCCCATGGCTACAACGATAACCTACCCTTTCCTCCCAGCGGATTTCAGGTGAGTTTCCATTGCAAATTTTTAGGCCGTCTCGCGCTTACTTCCTGTGTTCGGGAAACGTGTTTTACCCTTGTTAATCGCAAAAGCTTCAGAAGATATTTTGTGTAAGGAAATGGCGACATCCGTGAAATCGTAAATCTTGCACCAAAACTGTGCGAACCACGAACTATCGCATAGCCACTGAATATATTGGCCCTCCCTGTATTGAGTAATTTGTATTATCATAGCCTCTAGGCCTATCCCAACAACAATTTCATGTTATTAGTGTAGTCAACCGAATCGATGTAGCTCACCTAGTTGCGGTTTTCTGTTTTGACTTCTCCTGTTTTCCTAATATTTGCATTTATTATTGTTTTGTTTTAGCGAACAGTTCTAAATGTACTTCCCCCTCCATTGGCACAACGAGAAACTCTTGACCAGTTCTCAACAACAACTGGAACAGCACATAATTACAAACCAAGCAATACTAGTTTATCAAACACAATTCACAAAAAGGCACCAGGTCATTGGAATGTTGGTTATGTGGAAGACCTAATCAAAAAGGTAATTTGCAATCTTTGTTTACATTAATTTCCATTTTTAGGCTTTGTAAGATTTTTTTCCTCCAATTTCCAAACAAAGCATATTACGGATTATTCTTGGTAGTCTCAAGGTCATTTACAAAAATGTTCCTCTGTCTCCTGTTTGAATCCTAGGTAAAAAAAGTTGGCAATTCCCTGCCAAGATATCATTTTATACAGTATTTTCTTTAAAATATTAATAAAAATTCAATGACGTATCTTGATGGATGGAATATGTAATTTGTATTAGATAAGCGGAAGGATTGTTAAAAATAAGATTTAAAATGACCTTGTTTTGCTTTAAAAAATAAGAAAAAAGTCAATGTTCTTAACACTCATCCTGGACCTCTAAATATTATCTTCCATACAATTGGTTTTTTTTCATTTTAGCTCCAAGTTAAACCATGGAGGCAACCTTTGACAATGGGAAACCAATCAAGTGAGATGAAGGCTGAATATACTGGAATACCAGGGGTTTCAATGTCAAGGCATTTTTGCAATGATATCCAGCCTCCAACCTACAGGCACCACCACACTGGAGGACCATTAAAGGTAAGAAAATATCCCAGGTTTAGATTTAGCGGATAGATGCAGGTTTGTTAACGACTCTCCCAGTTTTGCCAGGGAAAATCCAGGTGTTCCTTATCTCCTGTGTCTCCCTTTTCTATTACCTAATAAAAAAGCTATGACTTTGTTCATAATGACTTTTTGCTAATGCTAAATAATGAACAAAAACATTTAAAATAATTAAGAAGAATTTTTGTGATTATAAATATTGGCATTTATTGTTTGCCCAGCACAACACCAGCACAACATTATACATAAATGTTGTTTATATAATCAATCAAATTCTGCAGGTAGTAAATGTGCAAGGTATAGACTAGCCTGTGGGCAGACTTGACTGGTTTAGCAAGGAGGAGATGAATTTAGTTGAAGAGAAAATTTGAGGTCTCTCTACCAGTAAAAAACTGAATTTTTCAGTCAACTAAATTCATCTCTGGGAAAACCAGCCATCTGCACACAGGCTAGGTAAAGACACTGAATTTAGGCAACTTCAAAGAAACATGTACATACTTTGAAAACATCAGAATGCATATATCCAAAAGGGCTCTTAATGATTTTGTGCAGGTGCAACTTGGTGTTTGCATTGAAACTTTACCAGTAGTTCTTCTTGATAATCTATTGTGCTTTGAAAATAAAACTCTTTCTCTGTTGCATTTTAAGCAACCAACCTCAAATTATAAATTGCTTAGCAAGATATATATTTTCTTTAGAAAATAGTTCCATCAACACAGAATAAAGAATTGATGGGGCAAAAATATCTCGTACCGGAGAGAGGTGTTTTCAGTTACCATGGAGATATGTACTTAACAACAACACAGAAAAATCATAGAGCTTTTACAAAGTAAGTAATTTACTCTTTATCTTAGATGATATTAAATGTTTTATGGTCGTTTTCCAGCAGAGTTTTCTACAGAGTTTTCTAAACTTTACATCTACTGAGATTCCTCAAGGGACAGTGTAATTCAAAAATAAATTTTACCACATTTTATCATTATATTGTATCATATTGCATGAATCACCTATTGTTTGCTTTTAGCAATAGTGAACATACACTAGTTCTGATTAATCTTATAGCTGTCAAAATTACATCTGATTAGATATATCTATATTTGTTTATCATAATATCATTTAACTATGAAACTCACTTTTTATAGAGTTGAACTTGGTAAATATCCTCAAAAAGAATACGCAACATACTGGGAATGTGAAAGCTACCCGAAAGCATGGGGCCATGGGTCAAAAACTAATCCACTGCCCCCTAACACTGTGAAAAAGGAAAAAGGACCAATGAGAGATGAAATATGGTTCAAAACACCAACCGTTGTCTCAAGAATCCCCAAGAGTCTTGAAGTTGTCCCTAACAAGTAAGAAGCTATTTAAGACTTATTTTTGATATTATATATTCATTGCGGTTTTAGGTCAAGTGGGTTGGTTTAACAAAAACTCCAACTTAATTTATTCAGCAGTAGAGAAATCGAGATGACATAAGATACTTAGAATATCTATTTGGTTAAGTGCCAGCTGATATTTTGCCTTCTTTCAAACAGTTAAAGTTTTTCAATGAAAATTTGCCTGGTTTTGTAACATGAATATGGTTTTTCATTACTTTCAATAAAACATATTATCACTTCTTGATGTGTTAACTTTCTGATAGACGCTTTAGTTGATGTCAAACTAAGAGTTTATTTTGAGATGCAAAGATGCAAAACTCTTTTTTTAAATACCACTACAAAAATAATTTCATCAATGCTATGTTTCTTTGTTTCCAGAGGTCTGTGTTCAGAAGTTATGGCTAATTTTACATCTCCAAACGAAAATAAACGCGAGGAACTCTTTCATTGTCCAGTTCCATCACCCTGGACATTGTCTGGTAAGTAGCATTAATGAAACTATCAAGACAACTTGAATCAAAATAAAGTGCTTTGTTCAAATGAAGTTTATATTCTTCTGTTTGTGGCCAGTGTTACTATGGTGGAGCATAGGGGTGAAGCACCCTCCCTCCTACTATGGAAAAATAATTCTGTTGCAAAAACGATAATTCTTTTGCCATGTAAGGGTGCTTCATTGGCACATTTTCAAACTCTATCAGCAAATAAATGCTGGCTCACCAGTTTTGTCAGCAAATGGTACCTGAGGACTTCCATAAAGCACAATGGCTCTGAATGTGTCAATTATTATGAGTTTGAATAAGAATTTTGAGGGTATCAATTTCCTTTTTGGTATTAATCTCCTACCATTGATGTGTACAGTTTCACAGTAAGTTTTGTTTTTCTCTACAGGCCCTGGACCGGAAGAAATTTTCAGCGTTCCACACATGTACAAGACAGAGTACGGAAACTATGGTAGCAGAAAACCAATTTCTGTCACATAATTATCTGAATTTTTATATAGTAGTTTTTAAAGTCAATTAATTTTGTATTTAAATTACCTCATAAGACTGTAGCTTTGATAATAAACCTCAGCATAAATGTAAAATTTTGATAACCTTTTGTTGTAAAATATGAATTTGTCTTGTAATGATAATGATGCATTTGTCCATAATATATTTGTCATGTTCCTCTGTGTTGCCTGGCCATTATCCGTGTATTTAATCTAATAAGGATCAAAGTCTATATACGCTCGAGAAAAGCGATACGCTACTCAGGTATTATACGGGACTTGAAGACTGTGAGGTTTGGAAATTTCAAAATTTTTTACTTGACAAGTTTACTCGTTCTGACCCGTCAATTGCTCAACAAGTTCACTTGTCAAGTAAAAGAAAAGCAAATTGAAAACCTTGCTCGTGTAAACAACTTGTCGAATGCACTTGACAATTAATTGTAACTCATCTCTATCTATCTTGACCAATCGTTTTGTGCAGTTCTTTGGTCACCGATGCGCTTCCACTGGGCTACTACGGACGGGAAAAAGGCATTGATTCTTGGGTCTGTGCCTTTAAGTTCTCAAACCAACAGTCGACTGCCATTTAGCCTGGATTTCAATCCAAATTCATTCAAAGAATAAGAACATATGGTTAATAAAAATAATGATAAAAGTACGCCTTTCCTGGCAAACGAGATGAAGCAGGGCTTTAGGCTTATAAAATTTGGGCTACGAAATAAAAACAGCAAAAGTTAACAGAACTAGATTGCTAACAAAACAACGGAACATCATGATTACAAAAAACTTTAAACTAAGTGTGAGCACGTTAGTATTTTGCATATTGAAATAAAATTATTATTGGCTTGCTTAGAAAATGTTTTATGGTTTGAGAAAAATTACAAAGATGACGGGAGTTATTCCACATTCATGCTCCGTTGTTTGACAAAATATTATGTAGGTTAGTTTACATTTTGTCTTCAGCAAATAGTCTTGGCTTTGACGAATTCACATTAGGCATATCGTTCAGTTGCAATGTAAAGAGTATTGGGCCAATGACATACCTTTGAGGAACACCGTTATTAATCGGGACAATCGAAGATGTTTTATGCCTTACGCAAGTGTATTACATGCCAACCTTATTCGGGTTTTAATAATTTTATTGAGATACCTAAACAAGATTGCTGCTGTGACACAAATAAATCGTGTTTTTCTCCATTTACTCAAATTTTTAGGACAAGGAAAAGTACAGTCTCTGCTGGAAACGAGTAAATTAAAGCTATTGAAAAAACTTGTTGCTTATCTACTCAAACAAGGAGAAGACAGACCACAAGTAAACAAATTTGGTAAAGTAAGCGAAACAGCGAAACAAATATGAAACCAAAACAGCATACAAGCATTTAAGTAAGTTAGCAGACTAGCAAAGGGGGTACCAGGTATTTTGGCGTGATTGCGTGATCGGCGTAATTTCGATGCGTGAATTCGTGAAACAAATTTTCATTATGCGTGAATGCGTGAATAGACATTCGTGCGTGACCTGTGAATCAGCACTACTCATGGCGTGATTGCGATAAAATGAATGCTGCAAGCGAACTTCGAAATGGAGTGTTTTCATTTTTACAAGGAGAAAGTCTTGGTTTCCGGTACCAGACCAGATAAATGTCTCCATTATTCAATTCAAATTCAACTTCATGTGTATTCTCAGCTTAATTACAATATACTGATCTAGTCAAAAAATTAATCAAGATACAATGTTAGTTATACTTCAATGCATACAAGGTTCAGATATCTAAAATAATTATTTGTATCTATAAAGTTATAGCTGAATGATATGACACGTGGAAATAACCCATAGGGGCTTTCGAGCCATGTGCCATCTTATGTGAATTTTACTTGAAGTAATTGCAAATCAATACACAATATTGATAAACAACAATAACACTTTTTTAAACTAGGAATAAAAATTTTGAATAATAGAAAAGTTGGTTTCGAAAATGATAGTTAAAACGTAAATCTAATTGTTTGAGGGGAGGGGGCAAAAATTGTAAAAGGGGATAAAAAGGTGGTGGAATGCTTGTAAAACTTTGTTAGAGTTCTTGCCTTTCTTTCAGATATTCCAAATGCCGGTGGCTCTGCCAACAAGAAATTACTTCTTTTAAATAGTTTTTAAAAAATTCAGAGAGCTTCTATGGGGGCATGTTCGTGAAATGTAATTTCCAGTACCGTGAAAGCGTGATTTGCAATTATTTTAAGCGTCATCGTATGATTCAGCATGGATACCTGGTACCCCCAGCAAACATGCAAGTAGACAGAATCTAACAAATGTTGAGCTGATTCAGGCCTAGCTTGATTGGAACGGTACTTCCAAATGACAGCATTTTGTGAACATTGACAAAACACTTCAAATCAAGGGGGTGCAGGGGGGGCGACAGGTGGGCGACAGGTGGGCGACAGGGGGCGACAGGGGGCGACAGGGGGGAAAGAGCCACCTGCTTCAAGAACATTTACTTTTGTACACGTGACCAGATGCGCGCGCTGGTGTATCAACCAAGTGAAGTATGGCGGCAACTGTTATCTGAGCTGTCCTTTCGCTTGGGCTATGTTTTTACTTAATAAGGCAAAGTAAAATTAGAGTTGATGGTTGGTGTCAAAAAAGAAGGAAAAATGAACTACAATTTAGAGCAGGAAATCGAGGAAATAGTCGACAGACAGTTGCAGGATTTGGGCTTCATTGACCTGTGCACAAGGTGAGACTAAACAAGCTTTAGAACAAAGGTTTCATTTGGTCTTAGTTTGTCGAGGTTTGTCTAGATTCGATTAGATTTGTGGGTGTGAACGAACAGTCATTTATTCCCTACGGTTATGAGTCAGCCAGGTGTGCGTATGAGAGGAATTAAGAGATAAAATCTAGGGGATTACTCTCCATTGGATTACCACATACATAGCAATATATAATGACCTCCAAGTTGAATGGTAACATTGAAAGACTTGTTTGAATGCATGACATTGTTATGCCAAAGGTCTCGTTCTATACTAGCCATGGTTATGCTTAACTTACTTACCTTAAGAACTACGAAGTGCTTCCCTAAGAATGGCTTGACAACATCTACAGACTAGAAAATAATGACTGGTTTCATATCATTGCGTCCTGTCATAATTCAAATTTTCAAAAATTTTATTCTCAGTCAAACTTGGTATATTTTAATCATATTTTGGTAAACTTGCACCCAGCCTTGTGACACTGAGTAGAAGATAGGTTCCAGCAAATTCAAAGTGGCAGATGTTGCTGTCTGGGAAAGTGTTTTGAACAGCCATATCTATTTTGTGTATATATCAATTATTGATTATTGATTATAATTTTCACAACATAAAAAACTTGTATATATTAAAGGACTTTCAACATTATGAGTAACTCTGTATTGGTTTATAGGACAAAAGACATGAAATGACATGACACTAAAAAGTTTGCTCATTTGAAGGAGAATTTTTAAATAGCAACTTTCATAGTAGCTAAGTTGATTGAGAAGGAAGCACCCATCTTTTCAAATAATGTTTCAAGAAACTAACAGTTTCCCATTAAATTGTTTCCTCAGTTAAATCCAACTTTCACCAAGATATAATCCAGAGCAATACCTCTGCAATACAGGTTTAATTGACAGGTTTTCAATTCTGTTCAGCAAAAAAAAGGATAAACAGGCAAAAGTAGATTTAGCAAATCTCCAGTCTGACTAACAGACAGCAAACAACAAACAGGCCTCTTTTTAAGATATAGCACATGTGAGTGGCCCAGTGCTCGTGTGATTTCTCTTGCATGAGCAATCGCTCTAATAATGATAATTATAATAAAAACAATGCTTAAAGTGTCTGTAATTTTTATAAAAATCATATGATCCTGTTATAAGGAACTTTTGTGTAGGTAATAAATGAAAATGAATTGTTACAATGAACTTTAATGCACTCCAAGAAAGATTAATTGCCCAATATATATGTGCTTCATTTATAAATTTTATGATGGTAATAGAAATGTTATTTGCCACTTGTTTGAGTCACAAAAGACGGCTAGAAATCTTTTAATTGAAGAGACATTTCTTCCTCACAATTTACTATTTACCGTGAGCAATCAAACACTTGCGTGGTTGGGTTTGCATGAATGCTGACCCAACAGGCCCTGAAATGAGCCTCTCATTTCAGAGCCTATGACCCAATCCAAGTGATCGCTTGCATCAAACAAAAAGGCCTGAGCAAATAGACCTGTGTTAGTCCATCACAAATCTATATCATCACGATCAGTTTCTGTTTAGGAAATACATTTCACCTGTGGATTGACACACTGGAGGTGCAATCAATCAAATAAAGGCTCTGATTATTACAAGAAGAATTCATTTGTTTCAATAAGCAGGAGCTTTTTTGTTTACCAGAAGACATGAATGTCATTTTAGCTCAAACTCTACAACCAAAGCTAAAGTGGGAAAATCTGTTAATGATTTTCAATTTTTTCTTTCAGGATTGCCCAAAAGGTTGTTGAAAGAGTGCAAAAAATTGATGGTATGGTATCTATTACTTTTGTCAAATTTTAATATCTTGGAAATGGTCTACTTTATTTAGTTTTGCTTAAATTTTATAATACCTTTTTAGAGTTGCTTTAAAACCTGATGACATTATTTCTTTTGTCACTATACAGCTATAGAATATTTGAATATGAATTAAGTTTTATTTGTGTGTTTTGGAAAGAGCTTCTTTGTAACTGTTATTTCCTATAAAAAATTTACCAGTATATAATACATCGGTTGGGAATATTTTCAAAACAAGTGATAGCCTTTAACATATGACTATCTGCTTCACCTTAGAGAATTGGCAAATTCTGATGCAATATTTGAAATCTACAGTATCAAATCAATAATTGACATTATTTTCAAGCAAATATTGACATCTAAAGAAAAGTTACAGCTATTGATAGAAAGCTGCACCCATCGCTTGGTAAACTGGGTGTGGCATATTTGGCTAAAATGGGCCACTTTTGAAACAGCTACAAAATCGCAACCGTAAGAGATATAAGGACGAAATTTTGTATGTGGTGTTTTCTCAAAAATGGCTCTTTGTAGCAAAAAAATCAGGAAATTCTAAAACCATGGGTTACATAGGTCTGATGATTTGACATGGAATGACCCCAGTATATAATACATGTTATTCTTTTCCATTTCCTTAGTATTGGTTTTTGTCTTTTTGCAGAGGAACATAGTATAATTAAAACCGAATTGACTGATATTGAAGAAAAATTGAATTTAATATTTGCTGATAAAAAGCCTCCTGACTCTAAAGTGCAAGTTGTGTGAGTATTTAATCCATTTATGTTTGCTTGTTCTTAGAATTTGGTTAGTCATTACAAGCAAGATGTATTTTTGTATTTAACAAATTTACTGTCTGTCAGATAGTCATAAAGTACTTGATGCTGTATAGGTAGGTCTTTATGTGATGCATAGAACATGATGAAACTTTGCTACTTCAAGTTTAATGCTTAATGCAATCAATCAGCTGGTCGAACTTTTTTGTATTTATGTATTTCTCTCTCTTTATATACTATTTTAAAGATAAGTATCCATTTAAAGAATAAGCTTAGAAACAACAGTAACTAGCATCTCATGAAAAGGAAAATAGATCAAAGACAACAGTTCCATGATATACTGAAGAATTGAGGTGGAAAATTTAAGGCATCATCTAGCCAAACAGTCTTAGAAAACTGCAGTCTAGTTTCACTGTAAAGATGTTTAAAATAGTAGTTTAACAATGTCTTCAGCTATGTTTTGCAGAATATTCAGTTTGATAGCTGCTTGTTTTTATTTTAGGAAAAGAAATGTCATAGTAATTGATGAAGAAGATGAGAAACCACTTCTTGAAAAGCTCCAAGAGCTCTCAAAATCATCCCAGAACTTGTCTTGCAGTGGAGATATTGCTTCTTCAAAAGCACAGACAGATTTTCAAAGAGACCAGGTTAGGTCAAAAAATCAAATAGGACATGGAGAGATTGTCAGTAGGGATAGCAATGTAGTGAAAAATGAAAAGACATCAATTGGGGCTAAAAGAACTTCTAGTATCAATGGAAGTGACATTCAAAGTAGTTCTTTTGAATCTGTTGGCCCTAAAAGACTTGCATTATCAAATAATCTATCAGAGCCTCAAGTTACCAGCTCAAGTTCGCAAACCTTCAAAAGAACTACTGCAGGTACAGAATCTAAAGTAAACTCTAGTATTACTTTTATAAATCGCAATTTGTATCGATCACCTCCAAAAGACCCTGCAGGAAAGATGGCAAGTTTGTCATTCACATCATTAAAAGCATCAAATAAGAATGAACAAGACCAAGCTAAGCCAATCATCTCAGAGAGTTCTAGTAGTGTAGCTAAAAATTCCAAATCTACATCAGAAAGACTTTCAGAAGGGAGCAATAGTCCTTCTTCAGTAGACAAATCAGTTGTGGTCAAGTCATCTGTGAGTGTAGAAGAAACAGATGAACAAGAACGAAGTCTGCAACAGGAAACAACCGATGAATACGATTTTGCAGATGAAGGGTATTTATAGTTTGTTAATTTGTAACAGCAACTGTGTAGTCAATAAAATCATGTCCTTAGAGGCAAATTTTATAGAATTTAATTGTCCCTTCAAAATTGACTTTTCTTCAAACTATCTTTAAAAACTATAAATTAGAATATCTTAACTTTAGAAAGATGATGAAATTGAAGAATTTATTTTTTTTTTGCACCTGTCCTCAACATTTCCTAATTTGAGTTGTATTTGTACCAAAATACATTAAAAGTTTGTTAATTTGTATATATATATATTTTCGTTAATTTGTATATATGTTTGTTAATTTGTATGTATGTTAGTTTGTTTGTTTATATTTATTAAAAAGATATCATTGAGACTAAGGCATTTCTAATGTCCTTTCAGGATTATACAATTATGATGATTTCCTGTATTGATAAACTTTCTCCCACCATATTTCATAACTTTCATTTAACTTTGCTCAGCTATGAATTTAAAGAGGGAGATAGTGTGCTTGGAAAACCAGAAAAGAGTGACATTTGGTATACAGGTATATATTGGCTCGCTTTTCTTTTTCTTCATAAGAACAGTTGCTATATTAAAGTTATTAATTACAAGTAAATTATATAGCACAAAATAGTATTTTCTAATAGTTAAACATAATAACAAGATTTATGTTTACCTCAATACAAAAATGATAACATAGGAAGTTAGAATCTAAAAATGATTTTTAAAAAGAGCAAATATTTTGAAACATATTACGCTTTTTATCTGGCACGCTACAAAGTATAAAGCGTCAGAACATAGATCGAAAATTGTTCGATATTTGTAACCTTGCATGTTCCATATTGGTCAGTGTATGTACTGAACATTCTATTTTCATCGATTTTACTTAATCATTGTTTTAATTTTTCTAGCGAAAATAACAAGAATTATAGCGACTAAATATGGACAGGTGATTATAGTTTGATGCTTCTCATCGATAAATTTTTGAAATGGTTGCATTTTTTTTTCTTTTCTAGCAATAGAATAATTTCTACAAAATTTATTGTGGGTTGATTTTTTGTTATCGTACCCAAATAAGATGGCAGTTTCTGAGTACGCTTTGCCCCAGCACCCCTAGATAATTCGCTACTTTATCACTGTACCTTGCGGTAATATCATTGTTTTATGAAATGAGAAGGCCACTCATATCATACGCGATCCACCATTTAGCAAGTGATTATTTGAAAATGAAATTTTGAAACATATGTTTCTTTACACATATTTGTCATGGTCCAACATTCTATGCTCCGGGAAGCGTCAGGCAAAGACTGCATCTGTTTTTTTGAGTGAGGTTTACGCTCTTTCGTGAAGTCTTGATATATTTCTTTTATAGAAAAAGTTCCAAGTGAAGTTTGACTCAGGCCAACGGATGCATGGGACTTTACCTGGCAATAGTTTGGCACCAATCGCACATCCGAAAGGAAGTTCTCTGAATGTTGGAAGTCGTGTCGTGGGTAAGTAAATTGGTTATAACAAATTTCCTTCCAGGGTTCGTTCATGTTTAAAATATGGTTTGAATGCTTAGTCTATTTTTGAAAAGGCAGACAATTCTCTATATTGTTTAATGATTCCTTTTACCTTGCCATAACTTGATACATTCCCTCATATCTGAAAGGGAAGTTTACATTAAAATTTTCCTACATTAGAGAGAAACTTCCGGTTTTTCTTTGGCGAACTTTTATACGTTTCTATTCATAGTCATTGCTGATTGCTTGTCTTTTTTAGCTATTCGACCAAGAGACACTGTCGATGCAAGGATCCAGAAAAAGTACATGACCTTAAGTAAGCTGACAAATTTCAAGTACTTGATGCGATCTATATTTGTTAATCTATCCGAAAAGTGTCCATAATGAGTTATTGCTATGTCCTTTCCTTAACATACCATATCCGTGCCCTAAGAGAGGGTGTTTGGAAGTTTCCATTACTAGGATGTATCCGTTACTTGGAAGTTCCCTTTAATTGGGGTTCCACTGTGCTGGCATATTCCGTTTGAAAGCACGTGGTTCATGAAATTATGGCATATCATTGTTGATATAGATAATCGTCACGTGTTTCTGCCTTCAGATTCTTTAGTTATGGCGAAAGGAGAAATTCTGTATGGTGGAGTGGTTGTGGAGAGAGCTTGCGAAGATAACAGGAATAGGTGCGTGTTTATTTCAGATTGAGGTACTCTTTATTTTTGAGCTCAATTAAAGATGATACAGAGCTCTGAAATGTTTTGATTCATGAGAGATTCAAACATGAGTGGTGACCAAAATCTTGTTCATACAGGATAGCTCAGAACCATTATTGTTTTTGGCGTCTAAGAAAAACGAAAGTATTTTGCACCACTAATAAATGCTATTTGCAAAAAATAATTATTTTGTATAGTTTTCTGTTATTCAATGCTATTAAAAATTGCAGGTTTCTTGTTATATCGTTATATCGCAGGTTTCTTGTTTTCTTTGATGATGGGTTCGCACAGTACATGACCGAAAAGAAAATGCATTTGGTTATCCATTCAGGTATCAATTATTAGCTCATTTTTCTAAAACAGCAAGAAATATTCATTTCGGTAATTTTTCAACTTAAGATCACTCTTCTTTGATTCCTTAAACTTTGCCTTGGCGCTTCCAAACGGATTAGCAGATTAAGACCTTTTGGACAAATTCTCAACAATCAGGCACCTTTCCGTATATTTTCGTACTGCTTATCTCCGTCTTTTTATATCCCCTTTAGAAGAATTTCCCCTTGCTTTCGTATATTCGAAAATCTCTCCTTTCTTTAATAAGATTTTTCACAGTTTTCGTCTATTGATTCTTTCATTTGATAATTTTCACCACAATATCACATTCAATATTTGATAGCATTTTTGTAGAAAAAGCCCTCCTAACATTTTTATCCCCTCTCGTCAAAACTAATCACATATCTGCATGGATTATAAAAACCTCGTTTCCAGCAGACTCATGCTGTAAGTCGGGCAATCTGTGTAGGTCCTTGCCGGTGAAATCTATATCTTGAAAGTTTTCATTTTGCTATCTGGCTTAGTATACGAGAAAGATTTTACACTTGCCAAGAGTTAATGTCCTAACATGATACCTTTTTGTGTTTTTTTGAAATGGTAGACAACCTTAACGTTTTATTCTGCCTAGCTGAAAATGTGTGGCAAGACGTTTCAATACACTGTCGAGAGTTCATCAAGGAATATTTAGAAGAGTTTCCAGAGGTTAGCTTTTTTAAAAAAGCAGTTCCATTTGTTAACTCCAGCCTAAAATTTAGAATTTCCTTCCAAAGGAGACTGCCGAAAGATGGCAGCCTTTGTTGTATTTCAACTGAAAGCTCATGCGCAATTATATAGAAATGATAATATCGTGATGTTCACTTAAAAGATTTTCCTTCTGAATTCCTTTGTCGTCATCATGAATCTTCGTGCAGTTCAAGATGTTTCCATGTTTGATGAAAAATTATTTGAATAGTAAGTAGCTGAGTTGTGAAGAGGTTAACATTACAGCTTAGAGAATGATGTTACCAATTTTGAATAGAATTAACAGATGTATATTGATTTTTTACCAGTTTTTTAACAGAAACATCATCGTGTGAGCATAATGCTTTATAACCGCCCTTCCTTTCTCTTCTATTTCCCTCTCGCTCCTCTTTTCTTATCCCTCATTTGAACCTTAAAATTTTTCAACGATTTTGTATGCAGTATGGCGCAGCTAATCATTGTTGGTGTTATTAATTTATAGCGACCTATGCTAAAGCTAAAAGCTGGACTGTGTGTACAAACGGAATGGAATGGCAAATGGTATGAATTGATGCTTCGGTTCTTTCTTTATTTTAGATTACCGATCTATTTATCTAGATTTAAAACGAACTCTGTTAAAAGGAACTTCACTTATTAATGGCTATTATGTCAACCGACCTAACAGATCTATGTTAAGACAATTGGTCCATTTTTAACCGTTTAGGCCCATATAACGTCATGTTTGCCATCATAGTAAATTTTTCATATTTGTTTGAGTTCATTTTGATTCATCATTGTGCTCTTTTTAAGGCTGCAAGCTAAAGTAGTGGCGGTAGACTGCAGTCTCGTCAAGGTATGTAGATATTTAGCAAATTTTGTATATGAAAGCGTCTTTTCCTGGTTACGCGTTCCTCTCCTTATTTAAGGGTCCATGTTTAACATAGCTGTGTGTATTTCTAGATAATTTAGCGCTCGACTAAGAGCTGATGCCACAACCTTCGTGTCTTGACACATAATTTTTCGAGAAAAGTGATGTTCTGCCTACGCACCAAAATTTCCTTTCTTGACACATGATTTTAACCAGAAGGCTTGAATCAGTTCTTATAAACGATTCCCACGTGCCTCGTTAGTTTTCACGTGCCTCAAACCAAATGACCAATAGCAATCTGTCTTTTTTTTGTTCTCTCATTTATTAAGAGACAGCAAATTTATTATGGATGCAAAGTAATTGAGATACGTTTCCTAACTGTTGCTTAAATGTAACCTGGTTTTTGGAGTCAATGGAAATGGATATTCTCTTGTAGATGTTATTCGATGTAGACAAAAGAACTGAATGGATTTACCGCGGATCCACTCGTTTAGAACCATTGTATTCGGAACTGGTAAGTTTAGACCATTTTTATTTTAATTTTTCCTTTATTGAAACATTAATTGCAGAATTGGCACTATGTATGACTCGTAGGCCACATATTGTATATTATCAAGCTTCCATAGACGATTTTTTCTGAAGCAGTATTTGACAAACTGAAAGGAGCTTTGGTGTATATGTGAGTTTTCTGATCTACTTATTTTTTGCTTCCCAAAAATACGCCATTCTTCACAAGATAGCGCTATTTTGTGCTACATAAAGTACTATGCCTGCCAAATGTACTTGGAACACCCAGCAATTCGCATTGCATTTTATATCTTTCATTTTTTTTCGGAAAAACAATTACTACATCCACCCCCTTTCCCTAGGACAATAATGATAAATTAGAGAAATATCATAAAAGAAGCGCAAAAGAAAGTGCTTCCTAAAATCCTAGCCCATTTGATAGTAAACAAACATTGTTCTGTGGGGGGGGGGGGGAGAGAGGGGGATGATTGATTTTGACTTTGGAAAATGACGTCGTTGTTCCCAGGCATTGTAGTTCTTAGATTCATTATGTAAAATGTCTTTCGTTAAATGCAATTGATGGTTTTGTATTGTTTCAAGGGACGACGTGATTTGGAAGCGCTGAAAAACAAGGGCAAAAAGTCAAGCAAAAAGAAGAAGTCTGTGGCATCGAATATGAAAAAAGTGGAACCGTACGTGGAGGATGCAATAACGAAACCCTGTTTTGGAATCTCAAGATTTAGCAAAACCGATCCACAAGGTCTGCATCTTGCACCAATAATTGGATAGATAATTGTCGCTTAACCTTTGAACTCTGTATATACGATTGCTGCTACGCTCTTCTGTACACTGACCTTTGGCCTTTTTGCTGTAAATATTGTTGACTGACCTTTCACCTTTGGCTTTTTGTTTGACCTTTGCCCTTTTGTCAACATGACGTTGTTAAAGGGTACTCTTATTGCATGTGGGGTCCCGCTTGTCTTAAACCTGTGGTCACAGCTGTTTCTAATGGTCATTGCATCACTTTGCAACGATTTTGAGCTTCATGATCATGTAAACATGCAAATGCTTAATTTATTCCAGGAATCCAACAGATAAAAGAGTGGGGTCCTGTAGAAGAAAAAGTAAGTCATATAGTGAAATAGTAACAATAAAATACACAATGAAAGTGATTAGAAGAACAGTTTGGTTTACCTGGTCAGTTTGTGTCTTGTCATTGTATTGTCATGTTTGCTGTTAATGTAACAAACGGTACAATAAAGCTTCTATCTAACATACATTTGCGAGACCAGGTTTCCTGTCCGTTGTGGGGAAGTGTCCGACTATCTGTTGTTACTTGTTCAAGACTTTGGCATTGGAAATTGATCTTTCGCTGAATAGACTAAATGAATGTTTGAATCTGATTTATAAAATAAAATGTATATTTAGGCTCTAAATAAAAAAGTATAAGTTAGTTTGGCAACCTTCAGCTTTGATGCGAAATTAAAGTTACCTTCAAAATTTGAAAAAGGTATGATTTTCCAGCTCTGTGTGGATTTTAAAATAGCGCTTTAGTTAAAATGCAGTTTTTATAGAATAACTATTTCTTTTCGACTTCCAGTCTTCAAGCGCTAGCATGGAGCAAGAGGAGAAGTCACTGTATGTATCCGCAGACAATGAAGGTGGTAGTCCATCGTCTGGTGGGAAAGTCGGATCTGACTCAGGCAAAAACAATCAGACTTTATCTAAGAAGCGGAAAATGGACAATTTGTCTGAACATGGGTCTGTTTCATCGGTTGATGCAAACAGCCCTGATAATGCAGCTGGGAGTAATCGGAACCCTGGCAGTGATGGTAAATAACAGCTCAATGAATTTTTATATTTATTTTCTTGTTTTGGTTTAAAATTTAGGTTTTGGTTTTTAAGTCAGCCTGACGTGTAGCAACATGCTGAAAAGTCATCGCTCACAAGGACCCTTCGGGCGGCCTACTTAGAGAAAGATATCACGATATACAAAAACAAGAACAAACGCTAGAAAGGTTCAAAGGGCTTAGGTGATAGGCCAATATTTCATCCAGCCAGAGGTTGGGGTAATTAGTTCAAAGGTCACTTGTTATTTGTTTCATGTTAGTAAAATTAGACGGGATATAAATGCACTAAAAGAAAACTTTTCATATCTAAAAAGTTTTATTTATTTATTTCATGCTTTTACCGACCTGGAAAATTCGCAGAGCATTACCAAAAAATGTTTTTGAAAGCATGGGCCTAGCAAAAGTTTTAACCTGTCTCTGGGACACAAGCAAAAAGTCTGAGAACTGTCCATTTACAAACTCGTTTTAGCATTGTTGTGGGAGTTTCAAACTCCGTATACTATTTTTATTGTTGTTCATTTTTAATAGACTACATTAAAATAATCTAATTATATAGCTATTTTGCACTTCATTTTAAATAATTATATGATATTTTAGATAATGAATGATATTTGGTTTGATATTAAGGTTGAAGGAGTCGACATTTCCGTGTTAAAGGTGTCTTTCCCAAGGGGAGAGATGGTACCTGCCTCGTTGTCGTCAATTTAGGCCCTTTACATACAATTATGTCATTGAACGTGACAAGGTCTTGAGAAGTGAAAGGTGATAGGCAGGGGCAATGCATAACGACGACGAGAATCCAATTTGTTGTGAAATCGGATTTTAAAATAAATTAGAGGCCAAACTTATATTTCGGCCCCATTTCAAATTATTCATTGCGAGTGTCACAGAATCTGGCGGACTGCCTGTCCTCTGCTTATCTTCTATCTTACGTGTTGAGAGGCTGGGCTTTGTTTCTGTTACAGTGATTTTCTCTCTGTTTTCAAATCACCGTTTTACCGTTATTTTTTAACCGTATCTATCACACTATCTGCAACAGTTTGAGCTTTCAGATATTCTAGAGGCTATGCATAACTCTCGCAAGGTTGTCTCTTCTGTTTGAAGATATGTTTTAGTCTAAGGTCAAAATACCGCCTAAGAGAATTTACAATAACGTTTTAAAACAAGTAAAGAGGTTTTGTGATCCTACTCAAATACTGATACATCGGATCGCAAAAAACAACCAAAAAATTTTTGGATGCTTGTGAACCATAATATACAGAAATTTGAAACATAAGTTTCTGTAATAGGTCTATTTTCTCACCCTTACTCGTACTAGATAAGACAGCATGTCCAATTAAAGATGATTCGACCATACGTCAACATATGATTTCAGAATCATATGAATCCAGAATAAATAGTGCGCAAAACATAGTGATGCTTGAAGGGTTGTCTGTCGTTTTGGAATATTTCTTCTTTAAAGCACACAATAACTTCTTGTATAGACAGAAAGAGTTTGTTTTACCTATTGATATATTCAAGGTAGTACGTCGCGCCGTTCATTGGTTTATCGAAACAAAGAACAAAATTTCTATTTCAGTTAGTTTTCATTTCGCAACAAAGGACGCTTAATGATGCTAAGGATGAGTTGTTCTAATTTGTCACGCTTCTCTAATTTCGAGGACCCTCGAATTTCAACAAAATGAACAGCGCGACACACTGCCTTTCAAATATGTAAGCAGTTTGATGTCGTCAAAGATCGCAAGCAAGGCACCAATCAAATGTGTCATTATTCCTCCTGCGTCTTACGTTCGATCAGCACCTGACAATAGAATGACTTTTTATTCTCTGAGAAGTGTCAATTTTTGCCACCCTTTGTTTCAAGCAGTAATGAAATACTTGCACTTGCTACATTTAACTTTCTTTGGGCTTCAATTCCTGTCAATCAATCATATCATAGCCTTCTATTATTTCTTGTTAATATTAACGTTCTATCGCTATTTTTCTTTGTTTCCATTTCCAAGTTGTACAAGGAGCGCGAAACTATATTAAGCACTTGCGCGCATGCTCACATCACCTAGTAATCAGTTGCACAAATAATTTGCACTTTGAACCACACCAATGTGAAAGTTCACGTCGAGTTGCCTTATTCTACTGAAGGGAAACATCTCCAGAAACACAGAATTTATACAGAAGCATGTTATGCGAAGCATGAAATGATAACTCAAGATTCTTGAAGAACGTTGCAAATGTGTTGCATTGTTGTTGAATGCTGTTGTGCAAGTATTGGAGCAAGTTGGTACGTCGACCCAAGTATCGGCTGTGTGCCAGATATTGAGATGAATGCAAGTTGGAAAGTAGCATCGGAAATATGGCACACGAATTAGAATTGAACAAATGTTTTGCAAATGAAAACCAGATACGATGGGAAGACCATATTGGTGTTGGTATTGAAGATTATCACAAAATGCAAGAGTCATTTCCTACTACTGTGTGTTTTCATAATCAATTCTTTGCAAAGAAAAGATGACAGTTCAAGAATGATCAAGACAATACTCACCTGGAAGATACAAGATTTAAAATGCCGAATAGACGAAAGCCACCATACTCAAGAAAACTTTGTATAAAAAATTTCCGTTTATCTATGTACTACTACGATGACGGACTTTTGTTTTCTAGTTAATTGCCAATCGTAACACAATGCACAATTGTTAGCTAGAATAATTTTATAACTAATTCATACAAACTTTTTGTACAGCATATGCTCTACCTGTTGTGTTCATTTTAGCTGACAAATACGGGTGCCCCATTATTTCAGATTACATCTATTCGTATGCTGGTGATTTGAACTTCATAATTTGATTGACTTCCCCTTTCCCCTTGTAGCTGTTTCGTTGCCTTTTGGAAGCACCATTTTTGCGATATGGTTTTTGCGATTTTATGTTCCAATGTTATTGTTATAAAATTGGCTCCTCGTCGGCGAAAATCCTCTCTTAAATTGAAGTGAATTGACACCTTTGCCTTTCACAAAACTTGTCACTTTTCTAATTTGTGTTTGCTTACAAAATTGCATCGTTCCATTCATGGTGGTAAATTGTATCCGCTACAGTAAGTAGCCGCATATAAAAGCCGCTTTTTCCAAAATTTACTTATTAACCGAGACCTTTCATCATCAGGGCTAAAGTTTCTTATCAATAGGTACTGTCAAGTCAAATCATCAATCAAGCATTCCTTCCAAACGATAAGTTTCGCCTACCCTCTCAATTTTTCAGTATTTTTACGTACCCTTTAAGTGAAAATGTTGACTCCTTCAATCTCCACAATTTCATTAACAGTCTTCCTAAACTGGCAGTATTTTCGCATGTATGGAGCACTAACATGCCAGTAAACACAAAGCACTTTGGGTTTTTTTGCTAGTTGAAGCCAATCTCTGCACGGAGACTGGGACTTAAAATGACGTCACATTTGTAAAATCATAAACTTTCGTATTACATCAAATCTTATGTTGCTGATATTCTTAAGCTTGGCAAGATAACAAAGATAGTCTGATAGTCATTGGGTGTAAGTTTCATTTGATTTGCACTATGTATCTTATCGTTGATCCTCCATAAACACTTCTTCATTGGGTCTAGGTTTGAGTTTAGGTAATTTTCCGCCATTTATCATACCGGCTGTTTTAGGCCAGTGCTTGTCCTTGTATTGTTATTACTCAATTTCAATTATTTGTTTGGTTGCCAAGGCAGCAAGTACTTTTATAGAACTACGCTTCATCTTAAACCCCCTCCCCATCACTCTGCCTGAAGTGAATACACTTTGTCATGTATCAAATAAGTTGAATTTCATGTGTATCAGAGGCTGCTTCGTCATTTGTTCCTTAATCGAACACGGAAGCTCTAAATCTGGAATCCAAATCTCTTCTTATCATTATACTGCAACAACCTCTCTCAGACATGAAAATCTCGGTCACAAAGATTATTATCTTAGACGACCACTTCTCTTAGACTGAATTGACCAGATAAAGTAGCTTTAACGACCACACACGTAAAACGGCCTTCTTCTCAAACGAGCTCTTCATGACATAGCGTCCAAAAAGTTGATTTATTACTTTGTTCCAGGGCAATTGAAGTTAACAAATTGACAAAACAAGTACTTCTTGGCCATTTCACAGCAACTAAACCCCTTTTGTTTGAAAAGACCATCACTCTAAAGCGACCAATTTTCCCTCTTTACAAAATGGAATTCCTTGCAGTTTTGACCATGCACTTATTAGTTCGCATCATCTTTAAATACCTTGTTGGTTTTTAGTTACTAATTCAAATTCTGCACTTAGAATTCTTCGAAAATATAATTTTGCAATAGATACCTATGCCATTTGTTTACATTCCGTTATTGCTCATTGAAATGTTAGTGAACTGATAATTACCATGAATACTATAAGCAAAATCAACAATTGTCCATTTTTGTCGTCTCGTTCTGCATCTGTAGCAGTTAATAACGGCTTATATCTGAAATATAACTCTGATATAAAGTAATCATCGTGAAATAACCAAATTGGAATGAAGGACACCTGGATGAATGTTGTATGTGTTGGTGAGAACTTCAGTTGTATTTACACGCCAACCTGTACAATTAGCTTTCAATAGCCAAATACACTGTTTATTTCTGCAGATTTAATCTTATTCAAACATCTAATGTAACAATCTCATCGTAAAAAAGAACCCTGTTACCGAATTTGTTTCCATGACAACCACGATTTTAGGTGTTGTAGTTTTCCATTTTTCCAGTTTAATTACTGGACACTATCGATAACCACTAGATGAATGCAACATAGAAAAATTGTTGGTTGCTTTTTAATTACCACCCCCAGGTCCATGACACGATAAGACTTTGTAATTGACGTTGACTTCCATGGTATGGTTGACTTTGTGAGAGTGTGTGAACGATTTTGTCTCAAACTATTGGGGCCATAAACTTATCTGGGCGAAAAAAGTGATTTAGAGGGAAGGAAAAAGCTTTGTGGTTGTTTCATTAAAGCAAATAAGACTTTAGAATGTGAGGTTTCAATCTTTGAGTATTTCAAATAGGCATTGGAGCACTTAAATCCATCGCTTTCACAAAATAGCAAAAAGCTACTGAATTGATTTTTCATCTAGAATAACCAAAGAAAATGCAAACAAGTTGATTGGAAGAGTTAGGAATTTGTATGGGACGCTGCTGCAGCTAGTCTGAAAGCAGCGTTATTTTTAAAATATATTTTATTGAAGGTATTCTATTAGAACAGAGCTGATATCATCTTCAATCAACCCAGCATAGCTCATGTTAAGCGCTGAAAACCTCATATATTCAAAAGAACTCCCTGCCAAAAAAGGTTCTAAGGAAGGCCCCACCTTTGGCGGTTGAGCCGTTTTATTATTGAGTTTCACGTTGCTTTTCTGACAAAAATATAGAAAGCTCTATTGAGAAAATGTTAGTATTCCTTTCTCAAAATTGTCAATTCGTTGGACACAAAATCGTTAATGGATAACTTATTACACGGCACACACCGTCAGTCTAAATATGGAATCTCCCTTCACCTGGTGGGTTATTGGTGGGCGTTAATGCCAAAGGGCTTTTTTTTCAAGTTCGTCTATGCAGAAGAAAGTGCAAGAATTCATAGGTTTCCCATAATTGGTGGTTAGTGGAAAATTTGTAATGGTTCGATAGCATGGCGGTCAAATCTTTGATTGGCTGAGAGCTCTGTTCGCTACCAACATTTAGTTGATTGTACCATTTACATTATGCCGTTTGTAGGTCACTATACATTGATAATTTCTCTATGTTATACACAAAGATTTGCTTCGTAATATCATTTCTCTCAAAAGGTGGAATGAATAGTAGAATATGAGATATCAGACTAATAAAGGGGAGCCACAGTTTTTTCAGTTGTCACGCATAAAGAGTTTTTTATGAACAGAGTTTTTATAAACATAATAATCTGCTTATTTGTTCACAGAACGTTGTTTAAAATGATTTACTATATTTTGTAGAAAATGCGATGAACAACGATAAAAAAGATAATATTTATTTAAAGTGTGAGAAAATTTCTGATTTTTTTGGATGAAGGTGTGGTGTTATGGTATTTGTGTAAAAGATTGGAAACACATAATGATAATTTTACACCAAAATGACGTCATAATCCTTAAGAACTAAACACACTTTTTTTAAAGAAATAGAGACAAAAACAGTGGTTTAAAAGCATGAATATACCAATTTCTGGTCTCGTGAACTTCTTCATTTCATTTCATTCATTTTATAATATTTATACAGGTTAAAGGTTCATACATATATGTTTTTCAACCGGACCTGTTTTTACTTCCACTTTAACCTCTTTTACTTGTAGAAATTGTTAGTTGTGTATTTTGACTTCATTTCATTCAATTTTATCTCTTTTGTTACGCAGCCATGATCAACTTACCGTCACCTAAGAATCCACGACAAGGCACTGCGAAAACCTTCCAACGACACTCCAGCCAAAGCTCTATCGAATCAACCGCATCCGACAGCCAATTGTTGCTACGAAACAGTAACCAAGGTCGTTTTGAAAGACAGCTAAGCAGCCAGTCCCTTCAATCAGAATCATTGAATTCCAAATCACTTGGGACAGGATTTGTAAGACACAGTTCAAGCGGTGCTTTGGGGTCTGAAACTCGTGTTAATTTTAGCGGGAATGGATCGCCTTCGGTTCCAGTGACGAGAAGCAAAAGTATGGCACAGTTGTTCAGCTCTCCTGAGGTAAATGCATGCTTTTCTGAAAGACTTTAGAATGGTGGAAATCACTGGAACATTCGTTTCCTGTTCTCGCGTGTACTAGATTGGTGTCGAAACATTTAATGCCAGGAATGATCTTTCAACGATTATAAATATCACCCTTTGTTGAGTTTCAATGATAGAAATGCCTCTCTGCCGTTTTGAAATTGTTTCGTTGGTGCATTCAAAAGGCGTTCCCATTACAAGGTCGCCTAAGTATGGCGGTCACATTAATAGGTCGCCGTTGGTGCATCAAAAAGGCGCTACAATTAGGCTTAACTGCAAACCTGAGTCATGCAAGATTTTGGGGCCATTATCAGTGACGTAACACATTTTAGGGCAACTTAATTCGATTTATAAGGTCTCGCGATCAAAAGAGACCCCCAAAGATATCCAGAGTTTGCCCAAGTTCACCTTATTACCGAAGTTCTTAAAGTTCCTTACCTGAAGCATTAACGCTGACCCCAACCCCCCTAGTTAACGAGAAAAGTATCATTTTCTTATCTTGTTATTGTGTTGAAATGCTCTACACCATCCCCTTGAATGGGACCCCCTTGCAGTCTGCGAATAGGGATTCGTCTCTGTTTTCCCCCAAAGACCCCTGGTGCCTCTCTTCTGCCACTAGCCATTATACTATTTTTTGATATGTTAAATTGATCATCCGGCGATCCTAACTCTTAAGAGATTGCAGAGTTTTTACGTGTTTTCAGCACTTCCAATTTTCCAAAGCTTTCCTTACAAGGTTGACCATGAAGGGGAAAATGTCTTCGTTCCAATGTTTCGTAAAGGAAATATTCTTATTTTCAGGCAATTCTAGGACTTGTATATTACTCCATACAGAATTATCCTTGAAGCATCTTTTATTGGGTATTATTCTCTTTTACGAATTATTTGTATTTTACAGCGAAGTGTTGATGCCCAGCTTATAGCGAAGCGAAGAAGTTCCAGCCAAGAAAAATTGTTGCAGCCTTTTGCGTCAGTCACGAGACAGCGCATGATCCTTCCCCGCCCGCCACAGCAACAAATGCAGTATTTGAAGTTAGCTCAAAGCAGTGCTGGACAAGCAACGAAGGTCCTTGTGCCAATCGTGGGACACATCGGAGCAACACAAAGCCCGACGACGTCGACACATATGGTGGCTCTTATCAACTTAACGCAATCCTTTCCTAAGATACGAGGTATGCATATTTAGCATGCGTCATACTTGTGGGAGATGAATTTGCATGGAGGGTTGACGCATATTAACGTACAATCACTGCCAAAAGTCTTAGAACACTAACGTAGGTTTTCAAAGGCAAATTCAGCCATCCCCCTCTCCCCCTAGGAACAATGTCGATTTACTATAGAAAAAAGAAAGGGGTTATGGAGTACGCTTTTTCTTGTGGATTGTTTGATATTTTTTTATACTTTCAACATTGTTTTGGGCGGAAAGGGGGGCAGAAGTGGTAGTATTCATGAAAACAAATGAAAAATAGAAAAGTACAGCGCAAAGTGTTGGGTGTTCCAAGTACTTTTGGCAGTGATTGTAGGACATATCATGGATTACTTGTTTCGCATTTAATTCCAAGGAAGAACATTTCTTCATCGCCTCCGTTATGTGTTTGCGGTTACGTAGAAAATCGTAACTGACAACTGCTATGTTTGCGTCATTGCGTGTGAAAATTATTCTATTACTGAATTAACAACTTCTATCACAATCATGGTTATTATTTTCAATATTATTACCTATCATCTCGCAACTTTCCCACAGGACTTAGTCTGAACAATAATGTTTCGTAGGACCCCATCAGTGCTCAACAAAGTGTATTCCTGAAGTCTATCTTCCGCAAAGCGAGAGAAAAAGACACAATCCACTTTCGGTCCCTTTGTTGCTTGGGTGGACTAGGTAAGGTATCGGGTAATGTTTTGATTACAAAATCATTATGAAAGCAGACTGTAGCATGACGTTCGCTTCAAGCATGAAGCTTAGAGTTGCAACTTAGAATGGCCCTGTTCTCTAAAGCAAAGTTTCTACTGTTCTTTATTTACGACATCCTGCACTTGTCGATAACAATGTCGATATGAAAATATGTGGAGATTATGGTGTATGCATCACTGACATAATTTTAAATGTGTTAATTCAGAATTTTGTCTAGTTGTTGGTGAACCAAAGATGAGCTTGAAAGCAATGTGATAGCACACATTGAGCTATAATGATTGCCAAAAGTCTTGGGGTACACCACATTTTTTAATATTTTATACTGCATTCCCGTCTCCCCCATTGAACAATATTTGTTCATGCGAAGTTAGGAGGAGCGGTGTAGTCCAGTGGATTCATTTCAGATAGCTATGGTATTTAACTTTATAACTTACATTGTTTTGGGGGAGAGGGGGTGGCGGTGCGTCATTGGTTTTGTTTTTTATATACAGGAAAGTGTTTCTTTTGCTTTCTCGTCTTGGTTTGTTGGGGTATCCTTTGGGTCTCCTCTTTTATCTGTAAGATATTTTTATCCATTACAGTTGATGTTATTTAAAACAACATTTAAGCAACTGTGGAGGGATTGTTTCTCAATTCATAGTCGTAGAATGTATTCGTGACGTCTTCACGGCGCTCTTTCAGTTGTTGCTGTAGAGCTCAAATAGTCTCAACTTCGATTGCAAAACGGCTTCAAAGTGCAAGTAGTACAATAACTTTGATTATCTTCAGACCTCGTGAACTCGAAATGAAAACACTGAAACATTTTGATCCAAACCTACAAAAACATTTAATCAAGCCTTGACTGCATTCACGCTCTGCTTGCAGTTCAAGAAATATTTTGTTTGAAAATAGCTACAGCCCTCTGTATATGATTACACTGATTTTCATTATAACATTTCTTTTGGGTAGCATACTAAAATTGTTTCACTTATATTTTGCCTTATCTTGTTTACGTGCGCCCCTAAGTTTCCTTATTTCAGTTAGATTTATTGGTATTGAGTTTTGTTTGTTTCCTGTCAGTTGCTCGTTATTTTGTAAAGCAGGTACGCTCGCATCGAGTGCGTCGTTTCTCGCAACCGCTGATATCTTTGTAATAAAGTCGAAGTTTGCAGAAAACATGATAACATTAAGAACTAAATTAAAGTACTTTTCATGCGACTCTTCTGCGAGGATGAATTAACCCAATTGACCAAAACCATTTAGTCATCCTTACACCTCATCGGTAAAGATGGGGCAATCATGGTATAATAGGTCTTTGCACTGAGTTTTTGATAATGACTTGTTTTATCTACAGGGAAACAGCAAAAAGGCGACCTGGCTATCACAGGGACATTTATTACCGCGCTCCTTGCAGTAAGAGACTTGTAAGTATATTATGTGGTACATTATGGCAGTTCTGTAAAAGAGAAGATGGGTGTCTCGATTTATATTGCGGTGACCTGCTGTTTCTTTAAGTTTCTCGTTATTGGTTTGTTGGGGTATTCTTTGGGTCTCCTTTTTTATCTGTAAGATATTTTCTTTCTATAATGGCGCGGGAAATATTTTATATTTACTTTGCTGGTGGTGCGAAGACAGCATATTCTAACCATGGATTGTATGAAAAAAGCACCATTCTGTTACCGAACAAAGCGATTTCTACGTATTGATTAAGGATGAACGAAAACTGAAATCGTTGAACCTTGGACAGGGGATTTTGACTAAGAATCCTGTTCTATGTATCCACTTCTTATTCCTTGACACCAGCCACATGTAATCGCTAACATTAAAAATCTGTTCTTTCATGGCTTTTCCTTTCCTCTTCCTCCTTCTCCGAACCATCATATCTCTGCGAAAACAAGATTAATGTAGCTTTTCAAAGAATATAAGGAAAGCATAACTGTATTGCATTTTGCGATGCTTTATTTGAAATTACGCTGTATCAAATAATTAACTCGTAATTTGTTATTTTTAATGGTTTTTTATCTTTTGTAGCGTAACCTTTCAGAAGTTACAAAATATTGTAAGTGAATTTTTATGCTATTTTATTTTGGTCGAATTAAAATGATATCAAATAATATGATATTTAAATTGATAGCTGTTTTCACGTTTCTTGTTATGGTTGCCATTGTTGCAAGTTCTTTTTTGATAGACTGACTTAATTGACCAATCAGATTTCAGCTAGCAGTCACGTGGCATAACGCCTTACCATTCAACATCACCATTGATGATAATTTTTTTTGTTTACACCAAAGAACTGCTACCTCCGTCATCAACTTGTGAATGAAAAAAGAACATTTCTCTGTTGTTAGTTTATATATATACATGTAACTTAGAACCGTCCTATTTCATACGCCAAGGCATGTACAGCTCTGCCCATACGACATCATGACAGACAGGTAAAACAGTGATTTTCCTAATCATTATAGCTATGTATGAAAATGAAGTCTTCCCTTTACTCGTAGTGCTTCAGACCAAGGCTACGAATGTCACAATAGATGAGTTTTCGTTTGATGCCTCGATTTCCTGTAGAGACCAAATACCTATTTTCAAAGTAGGTATCCTTTAATTTCCTCCTAACTGACTTGACTTGAACCTTTCTTCAGTTTCGTTAAGTTGTTCGCGTTTCTTTTTTGGATGCATAAGGTATAACAACCATTCTCAAAAGTGTCAATTATTGAAAGTTGCTGTTTTCAAAAAGATTTACGTTTTGGTGTTAAAAAAGCTGAAGAAACAACATTCCAAAGCTAAAACTGTTTTTTGCATTTTCGTGTTTACGCATCTGTGTAGAGGAGGCAAACTAAACGAACCATTTTTTTGCTCGGGTCGCATAACTCTCTTTTTGTTTTCTAAAATGGGAACCTATAGCTAACAATTAATGAATTCGATTCGCAAATTTAGAGGTATTTCGCGATGCTTCAGGTTTTTAAAGTCAAAATTAAAAAAAAAGTGAAACATAGTTTTTGACGTCATCGCTTCGTAATTTTATTGTAAAGTAAAGAGTAGTTGTGAATTAGTTTTGCTCGAATCCAGAAAAAATTCAATTATCAAGCAGTCAAATTATTGGACTTAACTTTTCAAAGCAAGGAACTTTACCTTTTTTGATGCATGCTGTAGTATGAAATTGAAAACGTAGGAAATTGATTTATCAAGAGGAAAGAATCTAAAGTTGCTTGCAGTATTTTTTTGAATGTCTGGATGAGATTGTAGCTTAACTAATAGCATGAACATTGTGCTACAACAAAATCACCACTATAGGATACTTCAGAAGTGAAATTTGAGAGCGTTTTGTAGATAGTCGAACCAGAACACAAGGGCGGACCGGAACTGTACTTCCGGGGTGGCTTTGTGGCTCTGAAAGGGCCCAAAGGGCGTGACAACGCCTTAAATAGATGTGGTCTAATAAAGTTGATATTAATTTACATAACTTCAATCAGTTCCAGAGGACTTAGGCGGGATTGCAATGGTTTCCAATCAGCAATGTTTAAGCGTATAGTTATGGATTTATGCATAAATTCAAAAAAATTCTCCTTATGAAGATCGCCACCGAGCCACCCGGGGAATCCGCCCCTGCCAGAACATACTCTCAAAACAGAACAGCTTTCTTTCCCTCTGATGTTTATCTTTATTGTGGAAAGCTCATTAATGCTATTGAATATCATGAATACAAACAATGGGCAGCACCGTAACTTCATATTGTAGGTGCTTGAAGAACGCACATATCTTGCTTCATTGCTCCTTTCATGTTCAAACCGTTTAAAGACTGTCTTAACATCGTTTCCTGTCTTCACCTAAAACACCTTTATAGAAAAAGTTTATCTAAAAAATACAGGGCAAAAATAGCAAATTTCTTTGGCTTATGGATTCTCAAACATTTAATTCTTTGGTGTTGTTGGTTTATCATAATACGAAAACCTGATTTTGATCTCAAAACGTCGTACAAATTAATCGAGATAACGCTTGCTGCCGCTGCATATTTCCAAATTCGCTGCAAGACAAGAGCAGATTGCCTTTATTTCAACTGTTTTTTCGACCTCATGTTGAGTGAGACGAAATTCTGGCTGCACAGAGCCTTTTTTATCACTGATAGTTAATGCATTATTTCGTATTGCGTGCTTTTTCATGCCAGCACCTGCCTATTTTTAAGCGAGAGGTAGTCTTTTTCATTTTGGCATCTGCGTTGATTTACTTTTTAGTCCATGAAAGAGCTGGTTTGCTTTAACACTTTTCGATCTTGCAACCTAATACACGTGCAATGCACGCAGAAGCACACCGTTGATATAATCTGATGATTTGCTGAAAGAAGAGATAGGCAACTTCTAATTTGACCTTCTCACTTAAAAAAAGGCTGTCTGAACTATATATAGCGAATTTGATGCATTTCGCTTACCTACATGGAGTATCAGACATACATAAAGTTCTTACTTCATGTATGAAAGGTCTCTTGTTTAAGCCCACTTCTCATATGGGGGAAAACGCCTTTTTCATTATAAGATATTAAAAGCGAAGAACAAGATTTGTTTTGCTTACCTCTCTTGAATATCTGACTAGTACAAAGTTCTTGGTTTTATGCAGTGGGTGTCTTTTTCACCATTTTCGGAACAACCGCTTTTTCTAACCTAAGCAGCTAGCTATAGGTCTGGCAACCATTTCGGGTATTGCTGTTGAGGTGGATAGCGGTGCTCACTCCCCATAAAGCGGCAATATTGGAAAGAGGGTAATACTACGGCTGTTTTTAGGACGCTATGCTTGTTAGAAAAGAAAAACATCGGCAAGTTATAGTTTTGCCTTCAATATCAAAGTTAATGTTTGCATGATGAAAAAGCAACTGTGATTTTCTCTGTTCGCTTGTTTCAAAATATCTTCGTTGCTTTCGGGAAGCCTACAATAGAAACATTACATTTTGACAACATTACCATAGTATAGAAAGATTACTGATAATATTGTCGAAACAATATTATCAAAGTTCGATGATTCGATGATATGATCTGCTGACAGCGCGCATATTCAGAATTTACCGCTGACATAAGGAGTTGCAATGTCAGATAAAACATGATGCAGACACACGAAAATATGTAACTGTCGCCGACATTTGAAATCTGGCATGTTCATTAGCTTCATGCTTTAGTTAGTGATCTTATGGAAGCTGCAATCCTTGCCAAAATTGTTGGAACACTTGTGCAAAGCTGAAGCTTTTTTGAAAAATCCCCCCTACCCCTGTTCTGATTGGGCTGTTTTGATCCTGAAGGTAAAAATTTCTTCACTGAAAGCTGTATGAAAGTACTGAAATCAACATTGTACGGGGGGAGGGGGTCGAAAGTTTTGAAGCGGCAGTGATATTTTGGTAAAGTAGTTTTAGACTTGCTTTGTTTATTTGCATGCTGCAATGGGAAGGCGTTCCAGTTATTTTTGGCAAGAATTGTGCATTCTTAAGAAAGTAGTGAAGTAGAATAATATAATTTAAAGATTTGACCATATAGAAATTTGCATCTTCTTGTTTAGGTCTTTATTCATTCGAGTGATCTCTTTTTTGATCACGCTTTGTGTATCTTGCAGACACCTCGCTTGAAAATCGATGATATTTCAAACGGAATGGAAAAGATTCCAATTTCATGTGTAAACGAACGCAATGACGAGTTGCCGCCAAATGTGGAGTACATTAGCGAGCGGATTATCGGCCTCGGTATCGATATGAATCACGATTCTGGTTTCTTAGCCTCGTGTGACTGCCAAGATAACTGTCAGGTACATTTTCAAAGATGCTGGCAGATCATTTTTCATGACCTTCTTAAATGATGACCTTTTCGAAATCCAAACTGCAGATGATCACCCCCACTCATTCTGCCGGAGCTGAATTAGGAAATTTGTAGGCACCATGAAAAACTGGAGATGTCACAAATATTTTTGATCACTTTACACCCGAGGAGTGGCTAACCAGGTCCATCGCTTTGAGGGGCATGATTAGTGTGACATCCCCCTTGCTTTAGCGCGTTTGATTGGCTCTTTCTTTCGACCAATCAGTCCCCGCTACCTCCTCGCATAGTTTAGGAGTTTGAGTGAGCAAACGAACTCAGCTTTGCCAAAATCTTGATTGTTGTTTTGTTATAGACAGACCCAAAAGATTCCAATAAAAAATACATTGTTTACCAAAAGATTCTTAAAAGGTTACCAAAAGGTTAAATGCTTCGATCATAGCTCGAATCATAGTTGTAAACATAATTCCCTTATTTGATAAAGAAGGATCGTACAGGACATAAATGAAAACACTACCTTGATGGCTTATTGATTTTAATAACCACAGTTTAATGCTTCTATTATGTGGAAGATTTCTTGTCTCCTAGGACCGCACTAAATGCGCATGTGCACGGCTAACAATCGATTCCAGTGACGCAATCAATGGCAAGAAAGACGAACATTGTGGCTATCAGTATCGCCGGCTCAGAGAGGGTGTCACTACTGGGTAAGAGTAACAGTAAAACCTCGAACAGTAACACCAAGATCTTATGCAATTCCGTAATGCTTATGTATTATGCTTATGTACCGTAATGTCTCGAACAAGCGCCCCTCTCAAATAAGAGCCCACCCTCGAATGAGCGCCCACCCTTCAACCTTCAGAAACGGGTGCTTATTCGAATTTTCAACGAAATATAATTGAAAGGCATTTCAACCAGAAAGATTACTGAACAATACAATTTGCACCCAACTCTACTTTTTAAATAAGCGTCCCCCTCGATTAAGCGCCTCCCTCGAATAAGCGCCCACCCTGGAGTCTCAAAAATTAAATAAGCGCCCGGGTGCCTATTCGAGGCGTTACGGTAATAGAAAACTCCACCATGTTTGGAGATAGCATTAAAATCCTTGCTTGGTCAACTTGTCCAGGTAACATTTTTTAGGCTGAAGTAATTCTTTTCTCCGCCATATAGAGTAATTCTGTTGAATTTTAAAGCGCGATCGATGTCTTTTTTCTAAAGTGTGCATTTTAAGAGTTAAAAGCCTGATCACTCCTTTGAATGTAACAAAAGCAACATTCAAAATTGTATTTGTAGATGTAACTTGTATCAACATAGTCCCTATACCTCATTTCAATGTAATGTAGTCAATTCTCCATAGGTATTGTTACTTTTAATTTTCACCATTTCGTTTCCACCCCCCCCCCCCCCCCCCACTTTCTCACTTCTCCTTGCTTGTTTATCTGGGTACACTACCCCTGTTCTTTACCCCTCTTTTTCCGATCTTATTTTTCTTTCTCCTTTTCCATTTTCTCATTTCTCTTTCATTTCTTATCCCTCCGCTCTTATTTACCCCAATTTCTCACTCTACTTCTACTCCTCCTGATTCTTGTACCTTGCTATTTTCTGATTAACCACTGAAGCACCCCCTGTCACCCTCTAATTTCAATCAACATTGAATGAAATGGTGAAGTAAAACTACTTTTCGTGCCAGCTTGTTTCCAGTAGTTTTACAAAGGCATTCATTATTGTCTTAAAACGTTGGAATTTTTGTTATTGTGAAGTCTTGCAAACTTTTACTTACATTACTTACATTCTTTGACTTTTCAGGATTTACGAATGCGGCAGGAACTGCTCGTGCTCGGCAACATGTTACAACAAAGTCGTTCAAAATGGAATTGGTGTCAGATTGCAAGTTTTCATGACGGAAGACAAGTAAGACAGTAACGGTCTTGATTATGAATAAATGGTTTATTTATCAATTGATAAGTAGAAAAAAGCCTTTCAAAAATGATTTTTGATACCCGAAATGGGGAAGTATCAGAAATAAAATTAAACGCAAATTTGAAGGAGGAATTTGATGTCTGATGACGCCAGCAAGTTTACAAAATTACAGGTTACCTATCTTGGATTTGAAATCGCAAAGGTTCATTTATTAAGAAAAATAAAAGTCATAATAAAGTTATATGAAAGATTAACGATCGTAACTACCCGAAAAGGATTCACTGACCAGTATTGAACATCTTAAGATGATGTCACTTGCCATATCTAAGGTGTAGGATGAGCTTCTGTTTGTAGTTAGCAAAAAGTTAATCTTCCAATCTTCCCGAACATCGCCAGTTTTTGTTGCTGGTGATTTATGATTTTGTTAGCAGTGAAGTCAAAATAGTTACCATTCAATTCTAGCGTAGACAAATTTTTGAAATTTATTTAAAATAGTCTTTCAAAATATACTGCCAGGAAGATTGCATTATTCACAAGACGGCAATCTAATCTAGACTTGTTAACAGTGAAATATTGAGAACAAAAAAGTGCCACATCAATAAGAAACTTGAAGCGATCGTTTTAATCATGGTTACGCTTAGTGCCTGAGTCATTTTGAAGTGTGTATGCAGACGTGGTTGTTGAATATTTGACATCATATTTGATAAATTAGTTTCATTTTAATGGTACCCTGACCTGCAGGTTCCTATTGCGAAAACACACAATTTAGTAACTTTGGTCGTTATTTTTGCAAAAAATACTTTATTTTGAAAGGTTTGTCCCTTTGGACTCTATCAAGTCAGTCGCTCATCCTCTAAAGTTTCAAAAAAGCGTAAAAAGCTGTAACATAGCACGGAACACTTAAGCACTCCAAGATTAAAATACTGGACGAAAAGACATTCATTTGTTTTAGGTCAAATGGGATAAAATTTGGTCTAGGTAAAATGGCTTAAAATTCTGTAATGATCCGTTAAGTCGTATTTTATCATTGAGCCTGAGTAAATTTGCTCACCGGGATAATTTTTTCCTAACAATTTAAGGCAGAAAATGAAATATTAGCAACTTTCGAAACACCAGTCTTGAAATCTGCAGCTGTTGATGTTCCAGTGTAGAAATTATGTTTTTCGCAGCGATAAGCGTATAACATTTCAGCTGATCTCTAAACAACTTTGGATTAAAAACATTGGAAAGCTTTTACAGACTCAGTTGAATTGTATGATATTTTCTTGAATGAAAATGAACGTGTTTGAATCATATTTACATAACATTGTCGTATTTTGAAAGTGTCTGGAAAATGGCAGCGACAAAAGCAATTTTTAAACTGACTTTTTTCAAAGATCTAAACACAATGTTTTTATTCAGCTTGTCGAAAAATTCATAGGAACTTCTATTGGGTTCTATTATTAACTATATCTAGCTTCAAAATGAAAGAAATTTTATGGTATTAAGTTTGACCCGGAGAAAATGTCTTACTTTATATACAAGTTAGAAAACATCGATTCTTTAGATTTTCTTGAAATTGGAGTTGGAGGAAATCTAGTTTCAATGTGTATGTGACCTTTTTTTGGATTTTTACAGTCTTTACTTGCAGCTGCCCTGCTAATATTTAATGGGTTTTTGAATGTTGTAACAGGTGCAAAACCCGGAGGTAGATTTAGCAGCAAGCCTTTGGCTATCAACCAGTCTTTGTATATATACATATCGCATTGAATTTAGCGATGGTATTCATTTTAAGTTTGCCTGGCCGATAACTTTAAAAAGTTGCCCGTTTACTGGGTCTAGAAACATCTGAATTTTTATGAAAGATTTTCATATGGTTAACAATAACACTCTTTAATTGGACTGTTCTAGAAATTGGGCTGCTACATATTAGCGAGAGCCAGAACGGTTTTTAGATATGTTTCCATCCCCCACACCCCTTTTTCCAGTACCCAATAGATGAAACACAAAGCAAGCAATCTTCCAGATAGAAGTTGTTCCCCTTGTCTCTCCCTTTTTGCATTAATACGCCAACAAGCTTGTTGATGGCGTCGTGTCAATTTCGTTTTAATGATACAACTTTTGTTGGCAAATCTGTCCATCAAACTAGTGATGCCAATTTGCCAATGCAGGAATCTTGAGCACAGAGAGTTCTCTTCTCTTCTTATCTTCTATGACAAACCGAAAGAAAGTCTTATCAGAGAAACCGTAAGGGATATTTTACGAAAGAAATCGTAGCCAAGAATTCAGCAGAGAAATCGAAACGGAGAAATAACGAAAGAAATCGTAACCGAGAATTTAGAAGAGAAATCGAACGGGTTATTTACGAGAGAAATCGTAACGCAGGATTTAGAAGATAATTCGGAACGGGAAGTTTGAGAGAGTAGTCGTTGCCGAGAATTTAGAAGAGAAATCGAAACGTTACTGATTACGAAAAATCAACAGAATGAATAAATAATAGTTTTACTTAACAATTTCGAATGCTTATTAATGTTGCGTTTAAATTCATAGAGGTTGGGGCCTACGATGTCTTGACGATATTCCAAGAGGAACCTTCATCTGCACATACAGTGGACAAATTTTAAACGAAGAAATGGCCGATAAAGTAAGTAAAATTTTTCCCTGAAGAAGATTCCGCTACTGATAGAGACTTATTCAATTGTTTACCTTCATTTCTATTTCTTTCCCTTGTTCCATCTGCTAATTATTTAATTTTTTCTTCGGCGTTACTCGATTCCTTATCATTTATTTACTAAATCACTGATTTGGCAAGTTTGCATTGTTTTTTCTAGGAAGGGAAAGATTTTGGTGACGAATACCTGGCTGAGCTTGATCATATTGGTAGGTTGTTATTCATGTGGATTAAATTTCGGGTCATTGTTTGGTGAACCTGAAAGCAAATTCTTGTCACTGCAGTTGTATCTTATATTTCTATTTCAGTGACTGAGGAGTCAATTAAAACCGACAGAATAGGATGCTGATAGTAGCCTTCCTGTCGGATACCCCAGTTCCCTGATGGTCTCATTAAGCATGAAACTCGGAGTAGCAACTTAAAACCGTACTGTTCTATACACCAAAGCGTGTACAGCTGTGCCTATTCGGTCTCGAGCCTTTTGTAACAGACTTGTATAATAGTAATTTTCATTATTGCTAAGGTATACAAGTTTTTGTCATATGAATTGAATCTTTTTTCAAAACTTAGTTCATGCCGATCTCTGTAGTTTGATAGTCGAGACATCAACATTCACCTGAAATGAAGGGGGATGCGAAATCTAAACACTGTCGGCACTGGATCAAATCTCCATTGTAGCCGATGAGCTTGGTATACTGAGTGTTATTTCTTTGTTTATTCCATGGTCTGGTTACGCTTTTAGTGTATAGGACAGGACGGCTCTAAGTTGCTAGTCCGAGTTTCGCGCCTAATGCGATCATCTAGCGATCATCAGGCAAGCTCTGCCTATACGACATCGAACCCCTTTGTAACAGACGATAAACAGTACTTTTCATGATCTGGCTATACACCAGTTGGTCAAGTCTCAATTTCCCAGTAGGCTGGCCCATCTCCCTTTTTTTGCAATCACGGGAAACACTTTTCCGAAATATTTTAAGATGTTTGGCAGCTTTCTCGTGTTTCAAGGTGTACTGAAAGTGGCAGTCGCACATTTAAGCACTGCGAGGCATTGAAAACGGCCCTGTTGTACGCGTTGTCTTGTGTTGCTGTGGAAGAAATGATTCTTTTCTGGACCCTGACTGTTGGATATTTGATTGTCTTGTCGCAAGGGATGTGAAAATTGTTAGTGTTTTCAAAGATTGGTTTGTAATTGGTAGACACGTTCATTTCAAAGATTGGTAGACACGCTTTCTAGGAACAAGGAAAAGATTTAGATTTAAAAGATCTGCAAAAGGTGTGGAAGTATCCGTTAAACACAAACATCTCCCTACATCGGACAATAACTTTGTCACCTCGTGTCCGTTACATGGCATATTGATTCATTATAACAAAATTAACATAGAATTATTATAGTTTTTGTAATCTGAATGAAAACCTTCATTTCTATTTCAACTTTAGAGGTCGTTGAGCAGGCGAAAGAAGGATACGAGTCAGATGTCCCGGAACTTCGTCAAGAGAAGAAAACGGAAAGGAGTTTGTCATTTGAGAGCAGTAACAAGGAATATGATAGGTATTTGCATTTGAGAACTTTAGGGTTAATTGCCTTTAAGGCGAAATTTCCAAGTGATGGAGGGGGGAGGGGATGCGTGCTTCTCATCCAAGTCCAGATTTTGATGCTTGTTCGAAACCCTATAGGAATAAGTTTTCTGTCAACAATACTGAGAAGTCTAAAGTCAGCAAGGGAAGAACTGACCGTAAACAGATTGTTAAAGGGACTCGTGTTTTCCTTTCACGTATCGCGCCCAATTGCCTCTGGATTCAGCAGGTTTTTTAGAATTTTTTGCATACATACATTCATTTTTAGTACAAAATGTCTCACTCCTTAGTGGCAATAAAGCCCCAGCTATCAACGTAGTTTTATTTAGAATTATTAGGCACTTAAATCAGGCATTTAGTGTTTTTTTCGATGCTTAGTAACTGAGAATTAGAAACATTTATTTATTCACTCATTAATTCATCCGTTTATTCGTTCATTCATTCATTCATTCAGACATTCAGACATTCGTTCATTCATTCGTTTATTCATTCATTCATTCATTCATTCATTCATTCATTCATTCATTCATTCATTCATTCATTCATATATTCATCCATTCATTCATCCATTTATTCATTCATCCATTCATTCAGACATTCATTCATTCATTCATTCATTCATTCATTCATTCATTCATTCATTCATCCATTTATTCATTCATCCATTCATTCAGACATTCATTCATTCATTCATTCATTCATTCATTCATTCACTTAGTCATTTATTCACTCATCCATTCATTCATTTGTGTTTAAATTCATGCTCCCACCAATGTGCTCCAAAATATGAAATGATTCTGGAACCTCTCTCTGTACATTCATTGTAGACAAAGCGGGTTTGTATTTTTAGCCACTCGGTCCCCCTTACATTAAAACCTAATAAAATATTTCAAATGATATAAAGAATTATAGTCAAATATTTCTCCTCTTCTCTAGTGACAGTGATGAGAGTGAGTTTGGGTATATTTCGACGTCTGAGTCCTCGGACAGCTTAGATAGCAATAAATCGATTACAAAGGTATGTTCTTTTTAGATGTGAAAACCTTTTGAAAAGACCGATGTGCTTAAAACAGAAGAATGAGAAACAGCAATCTTTCCTAACATCTATCCTCGTATTGTCATCAGATTTTAGATGCAATCCTCGTTTTCTTTTTTCTTAGGTCTATAATTCAATTTAATGTATTTGAAAGAGTTTTTCTAAGTCATCCACACATGGTTGGCAGAAGCATCTAAATTATATTGTGTATGAATTAGTACGAAAGATACATAAAAAAGCTAGATTCATACTTTTTGCTCGTGGGCGCAGCTATAGTTTTAAAGTTGTCATTCAAAATCAAATTTCAAAAAAACTTGAAAATTCTTCAACTATATAATTTAATGACGTCAATACTTTTAACTCTATAACCTGCTACGGGCTCTATCAGTTTATATCCTCTTAGTGTTTAAGTTTTAATTGCAACCAAACCTCATTGAATTAATTGTAAAGTCGATTTCCTTAAGCCTAGTTTCCATATGGTTGCAAGCTGTCTGTTTTCTCATATGGTCATAAAGTCCTTCCATGTCTTACGTTGTTTGATTGAGTCAACTATTGAGCAATGATACAGAAACGGTTTAAAAATTGATTTTGTAGTCTTTGGTCGATGAAATTACCGCTAAACTTAATAATAAGTTCAATGGATACATTTTTCTTTCTCATTTACAGTCTCTGACTGTCTCTAGCGCTCTCTGGCAGTCTCTGAAAATTCCAGATGGTCTTGGGCTATCGTCCTTGGCTATCGCTGATAGTCGCGATTGCTTTCTAAAAGTGTATGCTGTCTGCAACCGTCAATTGATGCGACCGTCATGAGTAGCTTGTTTCTGCAATGAAATTAGCCTGAGCTACTTCCTCCATTAACCGCAAGGCTGTATTTAATTACAACTAAGCTCTCTCCTTTCTTCTTTCCAGGAAACAAATACTCCATCGTTTCAACAACCTTCCAATAGGTATGCAATTATTACGTTTGTTTAATTGCCGCAGCTCTGTCAAGGTTACCACAGTCGTCAGCGAAATCTGTTCGATGTAGGTGGGGGGGTGTTGTTCGATGTTGGGGGGATGTTGTTCGATGTTGGGGGGATGTTGTTCGATGTTGGGGGGATGTTGTTCGATGCTGGGGGTTAATGACGTAGTGGT
This sequence comes from Rhopilema esculentum, assembly GCF_013076305.1. The sequence goes on along the minus strand of NW_027020228.1, from coordinate 3,166,529 downwards.
TGGTGCCTATGACCTTGCTCACTTTGAATTCATTTGCAAAATTTCACCGGCTTTGACGGGACTAGAGTTTTGCACTGTTTCTCTGTCCACACCTCATTGAAAAGGTAGCTAGCTTAGATTGGGAAATAAAGGGGGTTAGAAAGCGGCTTGCCCCCTCCCTCCCCTCATCTCTGATGCCGTGATAGTCCCTGTAATATGATGCTAACCTGTCTGTAAACATGGTCCTTGATCTTGCTAAGATAATCTATCAGTTAGGACCAGCAAAATGATTTTGACATAAGGAAAATTCGATTTAGACATTAGTTCAACTAAAAGCAAAATGCGTTATTCCAGGACAATGTTTATCCTTCTTCAGGACAATACTTCAGGATAATCTTCTTTGAAAAAACAACAAAGGCTAGGCGGGGTTTGGGTGTGGGAAGCTAGCTTTACGGTATCTTCTGGGCTCTCTGATATACGTCGAACACACTTAGGCCGATTTAAAATTAGTGAGGTCATTATACCTGTATCTGACGGGTATCATGTTTGTAGTTTGCTCACAATCCTTTTCCGTCGTATATTGCAATGGTTTGCCATAAATTTGTTATTACACAGAGTAGCGGGTATTTATGCAAGATATCCTTTTGACTACAAATCTTAGTTCTGAGTTTCGTTCATGGGCTTCATTTCCAATGTCTGCTGTGAAGGAGCAGCAATTAAAGGGAGTCCAAAAGTTAAGAGTGTTAACGAAGGGAAAAAATCCCCGTAATAATCATAGCGCCATTTTTGTCGTTAAGCTTGAAAGATTATCTGATTGTTTCTGCTATCAACCTGTAATGTGACGCTTGTCTCCTGCTGAAAATTTGAAATCCATAGAATGGGGAGGTTTGAAGTTGTCCCTTTAGCCCACTCTTTGCCATGTGAAAATGACAGAAGGTTACAGCTTATTACATTAAATCATGTTTCTATTGAGATATGGGGTCTCACATTACGTTTTTTTACAGTTTTACGGACAGTTATCCGATAGTTATCCGGACAATCTAACAGTTTCTGTTTTAACACCATATAGCTACCGTTTATCTAATAGCTGCGTTTTTCAGTGACAGCCGCTCGTTTTCATAATCAAGTTAAACCTGTTTATAACTCTATCTATGTATGTATGTATGTATGTATAATGATTATTTTAAAAGGATATGTACATTTCAGTTAATTAAAACTGCTATCAACATGTGTCTAGTGTCCTAGCATGGTAGGTGTCCATTGCCAAGAGATAATTTGTACAATACTAACTTTTTCAAAAGTATTTAGTTATTAATTTGCTCAGGACAGGACAGATGCTACAGTATATGTTGTAAGGCGAAAAATACCCTCTTCAGAAGCACACAGAATAGACATCAGTCGTAAGGCTACATTTTTGTATTATCGAGTGCAAGCTGGGCTGTTGGGGCATCGGCGTAAATCGCTAAAACTATCATAAACCTTAAAGGAAGAGGTTTCTAACATAAGCTTCGCGAAAACCAATTTGTAATAAATTCTAGCAGGGAATGATCTTATAAAGCCCCCTTCCCCGCTATGATCCAACCACTGATCTATAAAAAAGATTGGATCGAGCTTCGAATGTGACCAGAGTGTTGCCAGAACAGCCCATGCGAGGAGACAGCCTTCTCTGTCACCCCTAGCAATGTTTTCAGCTGCTCTGGCCTTGTTCTTTTTCAGCAATTATACACGCAGCATTGCAGCTCTCGCGTATCCATATCATTGAAGTAGCTATTAGTTTTGAGGAATGGCTTCCCGCTATTGTTTGAGGCCCTCTTCCTTTTAAAATTGAACGGGCATCAGACTTTGGTGTTTTAAGACAAAAGGAATCTCGATCCAGTCTTTTTATAGATCAGTGGATCCAGCCCACCAGCCTAGCCTAAAGGCATCAAAGGCATTGATGAGTAAAGATGCCTTAAATTGTGAGAAGCTTTCAAGATGCTAAAAAACAAAGCTCAAAACGTCAGGGTTTTAACAGTCATGTTATCTCTTATAATCTCATACAATCTCATATAATCTCATATTGTCTTATCTTTCCAACTATGTTGCAGAGTTTATTGCCTATTTCACTCCTTCCAATGTTTATCTTCGTTAAAGGCCAACTACAAACACACCTTCGAAAGTCACATCTGATGACGTAATTGATTTGACTCTTGAGAGTGATCCTGAAAATGAAGCTGAAACCTCAAAAAGGCTTCTGGGCTCCCTAAAAGAAGAAGGAATCAGTACGCCATCCTCTCTGGATCAGATGATTCATAGGCTGAAGACGGGGGTCGACTGCAATGGAAAGATGATTGACAGGCTTGTAGCTTTGCGACAGACTGTCACTCAAAAGCAGAAGTCTCAAGAAAGCCAAGGTATTGCTTTACAGTTCTCAACTAGAAATGCCATTCTAGTGTTATTAAATTGATTTGAAGTGTTATTAATTTGATTGGACGATGACTTTGGTATGCGCAATATTTCATTTTGATGAAAATGTTGTCTCGAATTTGTTAAAAAATTTCAGTGTACACCTTTACTTAATTGTTGCAGGGGTACCAGATGTAGTAAATTGTCTAGGCAGCCCATCGCGAATTTATACATTACTGTCCCGTGTAAACAAATAAGCTGGACACGTATCTACGTTCTAAAACAGCTAAGCCCCAATCTTAATCAATAGTAGCGGTGTGTCATATTTTTTATAAACTCTAACATTGCTATTTTGTCCATCATCAATGCAATGTCGGAACTAACAGAGACAAGATTAACAGCCGTTGTCCTTTTTTACTTTAAGAATCGCCAAGCAAGGCAGATTCAATTGAGAACCTGGAAAAAGATGAAAAGTCAGAAGGCGAGAGTCCAAAGATCAAACTGAAATTCGAAATCGGAGGTGAAAGTCCCGATGCTGATTTGAAACCGGAAACAGAAGCTGGAATCGAAACCGGAGAGCGTTTGGAAGAAGCGAAACTGACAGTGAAAATTGATTGGAATGACGAGGTGAAAAAAGCTATCGAGACGATTGGGCCAAAGATTCGTAAGGCAGTGGCGAGGAAGTCAACGAGATCAATTTTATTTCAAAAGCTTTCAAAGGATGAAAGGAACAAACCAGAACCACGTGTTTTGGAAAACGTGGCTAAAAATGACGTCAGCCAGGCTTTCGTATCAGGAAAGACTTTTACATCGCCAAGAAGCTCCACGGGTTGGTTCTGAAGATCTTTGCATTGTGTTTTATTTTAGAGTATCTTGACAGCATTTTTTCATATTTTTGATCTATTATGGTTGGCTTTCTCAGTATTGAAGCGTTGCTTGGTCAAAGTAAATACTTCTGCACCATCAATAATGAAAAGGGGGAATTAAAAGACCGGAGTTAAAGAGCTTTCACAAACGACTTCATACATAGAGCTAGTAACAAACTGTATCTAAAGTTAAGAGAAAGAACTGTCAATACTGAAGTTATAAGGTTAAAGTTTATCATCAACCTCCAATGAGGGTGTTCAAGAGCTCCTAGACCCCGATAACCCCCAATAACAGGGTGTCCAACCCGTTTGGTAAGGTCTTTGCCCGTTGATTTCTCTGTCAGTAACAACCAATACAACTAAAATCCCAATATATACTTACGTCATTTTTAACTGTCATATTCACCAACCCAATTCTCTTTCTCTAAGCAATCTTGATAAAGGTATAAGATAGGAGGTGTGAATGATATTTGACTCAATAGCTTAAAATGTTTTTAGGGATGAAATGAAGATAGGATGTTTCAGTCAATCTTTGCAGGCTGTGTACCCACTAGGATAGTCCCTCACATATACCTTATGCATAATTGGTGAGAACTTTCCAATAACGCCAGATTACCGTCTGAGTTCAAATGCTAGTTATATTTGTTCTCATTTCATTCTGTTGCTATTTTTCATATCAAATCCCGACAAAAGTGAACATTGATATTGTTTTTCATCGAATGACGTTTGATTCTATTTCTTTCAAAAAGGTGGCCATTTCGCAAGAAAGTCAACATCACACAGGATTCAAATAACTCCTCCAGGGCAGCGACCACAACAAACTCAAAATGAGCCGCAGCAAGAACAGGATGTTGCAACGGATAATAAGGAAGCTGAGAAAAAATCGACAAGACTTTTGTTTGGTGAGGACCAGTGCTACGTCATCGACGCAAAGTCGTTCGGAAATGTCGGCCGATACTTGAACGTGAGTATATATTCTAACTGGTTAATGCTATATCACTCTTTTATAAGAACCAGATTTCAGCCGAGGCCCGATGTCTTTTTTTGGATAAGTTGAGGTTCGAGTATTCTTAAAGGCAGTCGACAGATACTCAGGCCTTCTTTGAGGATCGAGCCATCTTTCAATCAAAAATTGACCAATCAGTAGCGTGATTCCACTCACAAGCTCATTGGTTAGCTGATATTGATTGACAGGTGGTTTAGGCCACTTTCATATCTGTTGATTTATTTTTATTTTTAATTATAATTTATTTTTATCCCTTCAGGTCCCCTTTTTTCCACATATTTTATGGCATCAAAACTACCCCATTTCAAACAGAGATCTGGGGCATGCCAGTTTAGGATTTTTTTGCAACTTTATGCTTTATGTTCTGCTTTCTTAACTCCATTAAGAATTTCTAACATTCCCTTTAGAATTTTCCCTATTTGAAAATGCCTGCAGCTTGTTGCGTTTGCTATTGAAGACCTACATTGCTATTTACAAATATTTATTATGATTTTACTATGTGATTATCATTCTATGTCCTATTCTTATTTTAGCATAGCTGCATGCCGAATCTCTTTGTTCAAAACGTCTTCTATGACACCCACGATTTGAGGTTTCCATTAGTCGCATTTTTCACTCAGCAGTAAGTACAGTCTTTATTTCCTGTGTTTTCTTTAGACCATTTATAGCTACTGTGGCATCATTGTTTCAGCGATTGGTCTGACTGCAAGATCCTCTAAAAATGGTTGGTATTCGGGTCTTTCATATACCGTAAATCCTCGAATTTATGATAGCAGTGGCGACTGTAGAGCATAGCAGAGCTCTACAGCTGTAGAGCTCTACAGACTGATTTCAACTTATGGGGTTCGATTATACTTGTGCTTTGGTTATTCGGAGACCAGACTATAAAGTTGTCACACCGTCAAAGGATGCCTAGTGAATACAAAGAACCCCCCCCCCCAAAAAATCCCCACCCCTACCTCTGCCTCCTTTTCACTGTTTTCTGAGGATTGCTTTGTTGCTGTTGTTGTTGTTTAGACCCCAATTATAAGAGTGTTACCCCCCTTGCTGCTATCGTGACATATGCTGGTTAGGCCATGACATTCGGGACATTTTGAGGGTTCAAAGAGGTAAGCGGGTGCTACGCCCTCACTGCAATGATAATGCGTGCTGTAAACGATTGTTTTCGCTGCAGCAATGTCCTAACCGTATATTTATTCAATATAAAAGGCTAACTGATTAAAATCGAATAATAAACTCTTCCTTTTGAAGGTATTAACTGAAAGAAGGATCCTTTTGTAGACTCTATGTTGATTTTATATTTACACTGTTACCCCTATTGCAGAAACGTCCCTGCGTTGACAGAGCTGACATGGGACTATTCATACGAGGTAGGTAGCGTCCCTGGCAAAGTCTTGCAGTGTTACTGTGGCTCTATCGAATGCAGAGGAAGACTCTTATAACTTGACAGTAGATTAAATTACATTTCTTTAAAAGACTCGACTAGAGAATATTTAGCATGTAGTCATAAATTATGTAAAAATTGTTTTAAAAGTTATTTGAATAACGTGTGTAGCCAAAACTAGCTTTCCAATTCTCACATGAAGGAAATGTCATGAATTTTCCGATATTTGTAAAGGTGTTAGTTGAATAGTCAGACGATATGTTATAATTGATCAACCCCCTTCCCCTATTTAACCTTTTCAAATAGCCTGTGCTCCAGACCCCTAGCTCGTTAAAGTCAATCGATAGATACTAAAATGGCTTAGGCCATCTATCAATCAATAATTAGCCAATCAGTGAGCCTATTACCACTCACAGGCTTATTGATTGGCTAACTTTGATTGACAGGTGGCTCAGGTATTTGTCGGTTGCCTTTCAAATTCTGGGGCACATGCTACTTTTAATCTGCTCCGCTTTCTACGTAAATCTGCACATCAGCCACTAAAATGTCGCTAACACGACCCCCGCCAACAAAATTCCTTATTTCTGTGTAAGAGTTTTAGACTTCTTTCTTCATTTCAGAAACTTTCTTGTGACGTTTTAACTTTCTAAGAATTTCGCTAGTGGTTTTTTGCATTCCTGTAAGAGATGATAGGCGTGGATGGTCAATGTTTAAAAATACCATGTTTATTTACGTTGAAAAGGTATTCAGTACACTGTGGCAAAAACTGAAGAATAGGGGCATAGCGTCTGTGGGGTCGGTGCCCCCAATAGGTTTACAAGAATTAATTTTGCCTGTTGTCATGAATTTTCATAACGATAATCATAAACTTATTTACAGTTGGTTTTGTTTTTAACCAATTATAAACTAATTCATACCAACTATTTAACGAAGTAGATTAGAAACAAATTGAACAGATTCATTTGCAATCGTAGTACGTACAATTGTTTGCTGCGTCTTTCCTTTTTGAAAATCATTAGGGACGTCAAATTTAGGCCATCCATTACTAAGGGTATTCCACAATAGACTTTCTCTGTGGTTTTTCTAAAGGATAGAAAAATATTACCCATACCTCAACCCAGTCATGATATGCAAGCTAAAGTAGAAGGCAGTGATTTTTCACGAGGGCCTGGCTATTTCGCAACTTATTTTAGGGATATTTTTAATGCGGACTTTTAATGTCCGGAAACTTTTTTTTTCATTTCATTTCAATTTTGTAAACTTGTACCATTTTATCTGTGTCGTACTGTCGGCAGTACCAATTAATTCAATAGATAGTAGTGTTGGAGTATGTTTATTCAATCTTTCGGAATATCCTTCTCATTGTTAGTGGAGTGTCTACACGAAACTGAACGCGGCCTATCTTAGTCCATCATTTCAATATCTAACTTCATCTGCCTTCAAGTTAACGGAGGGGAATCCAGATTGATGTCGTCTCTTGCGTGCACCCTACATGTCAGTTTCTGCATCCTACTGGCAAGGCCACCAACGCAAAACCCCAGTGGGGGCCCCATGGTCACACATCGCTGAATTTGTTCGGGAGATTAATCATGCCCGTCTTTCAGACATGCACTAGCCCCTGTTTCAGGTTCATTGCACATGCGCGTTGTCACTTGAAGCCCTGGCGCGAAGTTTTGTGGTGCCAGAGAGAACAGCTGTGCGAATAATGTTATTAATGCGCATGCGCTATGACCCTGCCACACTGATTGGTTCAAGCCGTTATTGTTTCAAAACAAAGGACTGAAGGTTTCGTCTCCTGAACAAGAATAGTAATTCTATTTAGTACTTTTTTTAACCCCGGAATTGCTCTTTTCTGTGCCTGTAATGTCAACGGGCTCTCTTGCGCACCACCCCCATGTTGCAAAAAAGTCTTTGAATTAAAATTTCAAGAAAGTTGTTTGTGTAAAAGAACGACCTCCCTTTTTAAAAAATCGATATTGACGAAGCGCCTCTTACATCCATATTCACCTTTCCCAACTTTCGCATTTTAAAATTTTTCTTGATGCTACTAAATAGAAAGAATTTTATTCATTTTTTGTCCCTAAGTTCCATTCGAGAATGGAAGGCTTGAAACAATCACAGCTTAAAGGACAAGTGACACGTTTTTGGCGCCAAATTTTTTTTTTCTTTTAACTTAAAGTAAAATGCTGTATGAGAGTGTTGTTGAAATATTTTTCCTTTCTGATTTCATTTTCCTACTTAAAAACCCTTTTAAAATTATGGCGGGAAATGAATCACGTGACACCGTGACGTAGATTGTGATAATCTGTTATTGCTGCTACTGGTATACAGTGCAATATTAATGTTTACAACACGCTTCTAAACGAATTTAGTTCGTCTGGACCTGTCGCATCGTGTTTCGAAAACTCTCTATCAATGATAGGAAAATTCCGAGTTATCACAATGTACGTCATAGGGTCACGTGATAAAAAGCAAAATCGCGCCTCCTGCGCCCCCTGATTAGAATTTTTTGTTCTAAACCAGGAAAAACTTACTTCTAAACGATGATCTATAAGTTAATGAAAAGAAAAGATAGGGTGAAAAGTGTGTCACTTGTCCTTTAAGGAAGAGTTGCACGAAATTAAAGTTCTCAGAAATGACACAAATGAATCATAATACGATTTATGCAGAGTATTGAAGTAGTTCGTTCTTTAAGACCTACATGACAATCTTCAAGTAATCCTTTTGTTCTACCTTCATAAAAATTCATCGGAATATACTGAATATTCACATGTTAAACTAAAGCTTTTTGAGAGCAAGGCTTAGACCCATAGTTGCACTTATTTCGTATCAGAGCTGGGAACGCAATATATAACCTTACAGAACTCGAACCCAGATAACAGAATTAACAAAAAATGATGAGTTCACAAAAGATCGTCGAACTTCGACAAAATTGATTGAACGCACTCCGCTTTCACTCCAGTGTTTCAGTTAGAATGGATACAAGTCAGGATGTTTTTTGAATGTTTACAAAGTCGTGAGACAACCCCTGTTAAGCGCCCAAAAAGTCTTGCATATATTCTTTTTATGCCATTAAACATAATTTTCCGTCCTTTTATGCTAAAAACATCCCTGTCGGAAATCCGCATTGGCAAACCACGCCAGTGAGCAATCATTCAATCTCGCTCATCATTTGCATCGGAAATCCGCGTTTCCGCTGTCTTGTTGCGAGAATTTCCTTCGGACGGAGAAATCAAGCACTTAGAAATTTATGAAATTAATGCAATGGCTTTTCTGTTTCACGAATTAGTTTTCATGTATGGAGTTTTATTCATTGTTTACGCACCGCCAATGCGTGTGGCCGAGCCGAAACCATCGCTATCGAAATTCCGAGTTCGAAATGGATTCTAAAATCGAATCCAAACATCATAGTCGAATCCGAACATCAAAATCGAATCTGAGCATCAAAATCGAATCCGACAACACAATCGCATGTCAGGATTCTATTATTCCATTATCGAATGTGTCCTGGTTTGATATATTTGTCTGCAAATGATTTGACAGGCAGAGCCAAGCTTGTGCTAGCTTCTATAAAGCGCTAAAGGGGTCGGCAAAGCCATATTGATTGCTTTGGAAAAAAAACTCCACCCTAAACATTTATTTTCAAGCTTAAGCTGCGTTTATACGGCTAGATTTATCGATTTTGACCGTGTAAACATAAAAATTGAATGATTAACGACGAGTCCGATTCTTCCACAGCTGGTAACTGTCCAATTGATTCGATTATTCGAGTGGAAATTTTGATTTGTAAAATCTGCTGGTTCAATAAATCTGTTCTCAATGGCCTTTGGAATTTTATCTTGTCAATCTACCGTTTTGATCAACAGGTGCTGGTTGAAAGCATTCCCTAGCTTTCGAAGATTAATGGCCTCGAGAGAGTATTACCAGTCTGCCAACATACCCCTGCAAATCCAAGTACTGTCACTTTAAATTTTTTTTCAAAAGCATACCTTTACGCGCATATATCGGGTACTGTTTTATAACGCTGCGGATATTCTTATACTTATTTTTCTTGAGTTTTCTGATTTGATGTCGATTACTTTAAAATGAGTGTTATACAATCATTTTTTTTAAGAAACTGGCTACAAGAAACGAGTACTGGACAGACAGAAAAAATTAAGAAACTTCAATACTCGAAGCAAAAAAATTACGAAATTATTAAATCGTGATAAAACTGAGAACAACGAAATTTTGTAAAATCCAAGAACAAGACTGCCCTGTTGGCGTAGAACTTGAGGCACAAGGGATAAAAATACACTTCCCACATCTAAATACAGCATCGGAACGGAAGCGAATCTCTTGACGTGATAAAAAAGGTCACGAACATTTCATGACATCATAATTAAGAAACTCTTAAGAAACAATGAGTATTGAAATTTCCAGAACATTAAGAAACTGGAGTACTCAACATCGACCTTTGTTTCTTATAAAAAAATGAGTGTATTATATGTTATGTTTCATACTTTCCAAATGTTGCTAATCTTATATTAGGCTATAGTATATTACTTCATTATGCACGTCTTGAAGTTGGTTCTGAAGAATTGTAAAACTTTAAAAGAGTTTAGTATTGATTCTGTATAGAGTTTTATGTCAACCCACTAAATCAAATTAATCGAAAATAACAGAATTTCAGAGTTCTCCTTTCAAAATTCTAATTGTTTATCAATATTCTGTCTTAGAATACCGAAGTTGTTTTCTCCAGAAATGTTTTTTATAACAAGTTTATTATAAGAAATATGAGTGGAATGATGAAATTAAATTTTTAATGGTAATAAAGGTTTTCCTAATTTACATGAATTTACTGGAACTTTTTTATGTTTTATACTTTATAAACTGTTATTATTTCTATACGCTTTTTCGATCCTTGATTTAAACCAAGTATTGGAAAAATTCAAAAAGGGTGAAAATATTCGAAAGGTTTGTTAAGTTTCTTAAGAAGTTAGCTTTCAGGGTGACTCGTAGTACCAACTGCGGGTGTTCTAGAATAAAAAGAAGGTATTTATTTTAGCCAGAATCAAAGTTTTTAAATTTGTAATGCACCGTGCCGAGCTTTTGGCTCGGCAATGGTTCAACTCAGATTGGCGTCTATTTTAAAGAAGGTAAATTCGCACTGCTCTGCTCTGTAATTAGCAATGCATGAGAAACAAAATAGCGGGCAAATAAAGTATGACGAGGACACACCTTTTGGTTGAAATATTATTTGCAGTAAGATGCGACATGAATCTAATGCGTTACTGGGGATACGCATGCATGACAATGAACAGGCATGGTGTTGCGCGACTGTTGCATTGAATATCTTTGCAGCATTTAAAACTAGTTATAATGGCACAGAACAGATCCTTCCGCAAGTATGAATATATATGGTCTTGCGAATTGTTGCGCCTTTTCATTTCATTTCGTTTCGTTTCGCTTTTATTGTTTACTCCTGGATCCCCATGATGTTTCGTTTCATTCACTTTTCGTTTCGATGTTTTTCGTTTCGTTTTGTCTCTTCAATCAAAGACCCGTGGCAAGTAAGAAATCGAGTTGTTGCGATGTTCCTATAAGGGAGTTTTGAACAACTGACATTTCTTCCTTTTGATGCATGTTTCTATCTTGAGCATATTTCATTCCATATGATTAAAGTGGAAAGGTCGTCATTTGAGTGGTAAACTATTGTTTCAATCAAAAAGGAGCAAAATTTAAGAGTTAAAAAGGTTTGAAATGTTAAGATATCGAGTTTCATGTGGTTTCCGCAGCCATTATTCACTACGGGTCGTTCACAGATACTGTCTTTGAAATCTGTACGAGATATCTTCATGTGATTCGTCCTCATGTGATCATGTGTCTCAGGTCAACCAATGGCAAAATAGCACAAAAATTAGCTTCTCTGTATATCATGTCTTAATGGCCTAAGCTCGATTCTGTCTTACCCACTCTACAGGAGATCGTTATTTGAAGAGAAACCAATCACATGAATGACATCTGCAACTAGCTGTCAATCAATTCAAGAACACTCGAGTCCTTCTCCTGTTTTGTTGAAAACGTCATTACCGTGCATTTCTTTTTTATCAACTTTGACGTCACCTTCATTTTTGACTTCGTCATTTCAAGTTTATATTAATTACTAGGAATAATACAGAAGACCATACATGTTTAAATCTAACCATAAAGTTGAAATGAAGAATGTTAAAGGCATTAAGTCATGGTAATTTCAAATTTATGTAATTAAGTGTAGGCAAAAATGGCTTTGGCAGAAACATATGATCATAAACTGCAAGCTATGCAACGAAAAATTACTGATCAAGTAACTTTAAAGTTTTAGAGTCTTTCAAGTTCTTGAAGCAAATTTGAACAAGATTAAAGAACAATGCAAAATTGCCATCTAACCAAATTCATTTACAACACATTATTATTGTTAGTGTACTGATAACTTCACTTTGATGGAGAAAATTTGTTTCTGTTCTCACTGGTTTGAACTCTTTTGTTCTTCCTTAGAATAGCAGGATATGTTTGTCCTTGGCTTAAACACGAAGCAACCGAGGCCAAGTTTTCAAAGGCTGTTATTGTAGTTTCATGAGCATCTGGTGTGCATCTGACCATATGGGCTTAATTGGTGGAAATAATGGGCAGATTCGAAAACCTAAAAGATTACATATTAATGACGCTCTCTTTAAGTACACAAGTTAGAGTTTAGCAGATTTTATGTCTAGCTTATTTTAGATTTAGCAAGAGTGGACCAAGAAGCTTGGAATCTAGGATAGGTTATTGGGCATAGGTATTTGGCTGCCTACAGTCATTGTCAGCCGTAAAGTTAATAAACCACCGGCCTTTAATTTGACCCCGGCTATAATTTTGGAGCTACCGCCGCAATAGTATAGAATCTTCTTTACACGGCCTAGCAAAAGAAGAAGATTGTAAACTCTTTGAATGAGAAGTTTTGATATTAGAAAGAAATTGTTAAATCTCCATTTAAAGAATGTATCGAACAGGTTTCTTGAGAACTGCGGTGAATCAAAGTTAAGAGGTATTAAATATTGATCTAGATTTCGGCGAAATAATGTAGAAATGCATATCTGCTGGTAACTTTCATGCGCTCGGCCGTAAACATGTGATTTCGACATTGGTCAGGTGTACGACTGCGTAAGCACTTGCCTGTCAATCAAAACCAGATGGCCAAGGTTGTTGCTACGCTTCGAAAACACGCACACGAAACAAAGAAAGTTCGATGGCCACACGCCGGAAATTACATCATAAATTCGACTGTCAATCAAAATCACATGATTAATTATTCACAATATACGTCACAACATGTCAATCTTTCAAGATCATTGTGCCATCTACCTCAAGGTGGTCAGCGAATTCCCCCTCAAATGGTTTGAGAATTAGAAAATGTTATTAATTTCTTTCACGACTTGCTAAATTGAACAAGCCTTTTAAATGAAGGGGAGGGATTGAGCCTCAAAAACATTCTTAAAGCTAAGTCCATCTAACATTGAAGAGCGTCCTAGCATTCCGACTTTTTAATCGATATATGTTTTTGTTTTCAAAAAACAAGCCAGGTCGAAGTTGCCTGAGGACTTCAGACATATCAAACTTGCAAAACAAAAAGCCACACGCACACAACATTTGTCTCTATCAATGCAAAAATACGATGTCTTTTATCCTGCACGTGTTAGGTTGTTAACGCTAGAGCGCCAGCGATGGAGAATGTGGGGCCAGGTCTATGCAATTTTAGTGCTTTGGGTTCAGGACACATCTACCTTGGATATTTGAGAGAAGAGGCCTTGAGGGAAAATGTAATTTGAATCATCTTTTAGCAGAGGATCAAACGCATCATTCATTTTCAATTAGGTTGTTAAGGAAGAGAAGTTAAAGAATTAAGGAAGTTAATTTCAAAGATAGGGGTATAATTTTGGGAAATCAGTTTCGAATCAATTTTGGAAAATCAGTTAACGTTTGATTTTCATATTAAAAGTAAACTGAAATATTCAAAGATTTATTGAAAAGATGAAAAATTTCAAACATCCGCAGTCAACATATGTGACAAAATCATCTAGAGGCGATAATGCTTTTGAAAGATGACATTTTCTAGTTGCAGTCCATTTGTTCGGTTGCCCTGTCAAAGATCTTTGACTTGGAATCTGGCCAGTTTTGCTGTTGCCAAAACTCTGTTCACCGTATACAGGCCGCCTGGGTTGTCTCAAATGTGACGGTGGATTTTTATTTGTTTTGTCTATGAAATGGAGAGGCCAAATGAAGACAAGATAGAGTCAGAAAGTTTAGACCAAGAAATTGCTAAAGCGGAGGAAAACTTGACTGAGAATGCACAGGCGAAAACTAAAGAAAACTTGGAGGAGGGCGTCCTTGACGAAAGCATGTCAACAGACGGCGATAAAAATGAAGAATATTGTTCTACAAACACGCTGTCGGAGCAATTATCTGCAGTGACTTGCAAGAAGGATGGGAACCATAAGTTTTTTTGCTGTGGCTTGTGTAATTTAAATCCTGTTACAGCAAATTCCTCGCCAAAGCTACTGCCTTGCTTGCATTCGTTTTGCGAGAAATGCCTTCAAGAGAAATACGAAGAGCAGAGCAATTCAGGGGACGTAGAAAGTTCTAATACATTAAATCCAAGACTCAAATGCCCTTCTTGTGGACAAGAGTTTCTTGTTTCGAATAATGGAGTTGCAGGTTTCTTGAACAACCAGTTTATTATCGAAGCTGCAGTGACCGTTAACGATATTGAACGGCTAGGCCAAAATGAAAAAGTGTGTACCTCGTGCGAGGATGATAGTATCGCAACATCTTTTTGCATGAATTGTCGAGAATGGCTGTGCGATGCTTGTGTTCAGGCTCATCAACGTGTTAAAGTTACACGGGAACATACTATCAAAAGCATGGAAGAATACGAAAAGGACACCGGGTTGAGAGAGGTGGACACCCAGGCCACAAGCCCAGGTCAAAAACCACTATTTTGCAAATTGCACCCACACGAGCAACTTAGATTATTTTGCGCGACATGTGACAAATTAACTTGCAGAGATTGTCAGCTCGTTGAACATAAAGATCATAGGTATCAATTCATTGACGAAGCAGCTGGAAAACATAGAGAGGTTTTAAAGAAATTGTTACAGTACTTAAAAGTTAATTTGGGCCTCCTGAGCGAAACAATTAAGGACGTCGAATCTGTAGGTTTGGGTTTAGAGGAAAAGGAAAAAGAAATCGAAAAAGAGATTGCAAAGTCCGTTGAAGCTGTTATAAAGGCCTTAAAACACAGAGAAAGGGTGCTTGTAGCAGAACTTCAGGGCTTAGTCCAGAGCAAGTTGGGATTGTTAGCAAAACAGAAAAAAGATTTAACTCAGATGAGTACAATCTTGGAGCATAACCATGATTTTGCAAGATATGCAGTTGAAAATGGTAGTGATGTTGCCCTGCTTTACTGTAGAAAAGTATTAGGGACAAGGCTGCACAATTTGAACAGCCTTAAGTATAAGCAGAGACCTTTGGCATATAATGATCTACGTTTTGCCCTTGATGTTGAGAAAATGTGTGGATACTTGACAAAAATTGGAACTGTTTTTTCACAGGAAGATTTGCAAAGACGAATGGAGCAGTATGGTATTGGCAACAAAAGTGCGAATGCATCTACATCTGCATCAACAACTGCCTCCTCAGTTGTAACACAGGCATCAAGCTTGCCAATACGAGATGTAAGGTCATTGGCAACAACAAGTTCTAGTCATCATTCAAACTTGAAGCAATTAGTGAACAGTGGCAACAAACCAGCACCACTCAAATTAAATCCTATTGAAGCCATGTCCGCAGTGAATAGACGTATATCAGACAATTCAACATCAGCAAATGTTGGTACACAGTACATAGCACTATCATCACCAGGTATTCCTCACTATGCTCCAAAACATGGTACCTCCTCTTCCAGCAGCTACCATCGTGGTGGCAATCAGATAATTTTATCTCATGTCGGCAGTGCTCCACGTTCATCTTCTGTCCAACTTAATGGTGACTATGCAAACACCTTGATAAAGTCTGATACTGCTTCACATCATAGAAAGTTAAGCACAGGATCCTCTGGACTTCACAAAGAATTGTCTGATAAACATATTCAACATTTAAAAAGGCTAAAGCATAATGGTGTTAATGGTTTACAATCAAACTTAGGCAATGGCGTGAAGGCCACTTTGGCGAATATTCAAAGTATGGGAAATGAGCAAAAAAAGTCTCCACATACATTTGAAAATTTTGCTAATCAAAGGGTATCACCAAGCCTTTCTAGTGCAACCACAGCCAAACAAGACAGGCCTCAAACTGACTTCTTCCTTAAATATGGCTCACATAGATCTGTGGTTCTTGATTCAGGATATATATCTGCTAATCAAATCCGACAATCACCTGAAGAAATTCCAAGAGCAAGGTCAAGCAGTAGCGACCCTGGATCAAACAGTTCAGGGCATCATAGTGCTAGTGAGATGCCCATTGTCAAGCAGGAAAAAGCTGAAAGCCCTTCAAGTGGGTCGCAACATTGTATGCAAGGATTTGCTTTGAAGACTAATGGGAATTTTGTCATTCTGGTAAGTTTATCATTTTTTTAATATAATTGTCCAAAATTTCTGACTATAAAACAATTTCAGCAAATTTTCAGGCCTTGCAATCAGAGGTGCTTGAGCTTGATGAAGCACCCGTGCCAAACCTGGAATGTTCAAGGAGCTCAATCAATCAAGCGCATAGTATGTTTATGCTGTTTAAATGTAAAAAAAAGTAATCAAATCTGTGATTGATGGTATTTGATATTATTTGGTGACATCTTTGTTTGAGCACCTAGAAAGATAAAAGCACCCAATTTTTCAAGCTACTTTGCTCCTCGCAAGTCTTGCAATTTTTCTACTAGAAAACTAATCTTAAACGCAGTCTGTCCACTAGTGTGCTCAACTTTGTTTTCCCGGGGGTGAAATTTCTGTCCCATTGTCCTAGATGGATAATTAAACAAATTGAACCAATCAAAGACAGCTTTGATTCCAATGGCTGTGTTCCCGTTGATGTGAAGCTGTGAAATTCAGCTCCCTGTTTTGTTTTTGTGACAGATATGTTAACAGAGAAAAGAAATGCTTCCATTATCATCATTCAATTCCAGTAATATAATCTTCTTATCACTTCTGATAGCCTTTTTGCTCGCATTTTCAAATGTCATCCACTGCCGCAGCTAGGCTAGCCAAAGCAAGCAGCATAATCCGTTAAGGTAGGATAAGCTATTGTTCATATTTCCTGTTCATATTTCCCAGTCATTGGACAGACTGCTTTTAAGCCTATCTGCAAATTGTAAATCCCAAATTATCTTGTTCATTTGTTCCAGCAGTAAAGTAGTAGAGAACATTTGTTAAAAGGCCATAGTTACTTTTGTTTGCCCCAAAAATTTACAAAACCCTTTGTTTTAAATAAAAAACCCTTTTTCTACTGCTCTCATGCAATGGTGCCTCAATAATTCCATCCATATATGGAAAGCACTGCTTTGTAGGTAGCATGTTTAACCAAAAGTACTCGCTCCTTGCGGTGGCAACAAGATTGCAAAAACATCAAACAACAAAATCCTATCAGTATCCTAATCCCTATCAGTACATATTATATGGGGGACAATCCATGTCAAAGTGTACCACTCCAATGCCCACTTCTTGTGAATTTAGTCAATCGTTGATAGATGATTTGCTCTTTGCATAAAAAATTTAAATGATTTCTTTAATTTGCCAAAAATTGATATTTGTTCCATGTTACCATCAAAAACTAGTATTAAATAAAGGTAAAATGGTCCTCAGAATACTTGCCCATCATCAATCACAACTGAAAATGGGGTTCTCTCATCACCTTAGAACTATCTTTGCTGATAAATAGATACATCTTGTCCAAAAGCTCTTGACTTGCATAATTCTATTTTGAACTCAAACTGATAACGTAACAAAAGCAACATGTGCTCTTTGATATTTCTCTTGCTACCTTTTGTGGTGTTCTTGATATTTCTATGTGGGATGTCAATGCAATCTTTTAAATGACCAGAAGAAAATTGGCTAGTTTTCTCAAGATTCCTTCTGTAGCAGCTGGTTTTGTAGTATAGCCTTTTGCTTGCCATTTTAAAACTTGTTTTGTAGCCTTTCAGCATGACAGTTAATGCCAAGATTAATGAATAACATGTTATGTTTTGTGTGGGATGAACTCAGTAGTGGGCAGATCCTGATAAGTAGCAGCTGACAAAAGTTTGATTGAGTTCAAGCTGTGGGAGGCTTTTCCATCTGTCTTCTTCATTTTAACATTCTTAGCGTTTGTCCACTGTATCTTGCTTTCGCAGGCTGCATCTTGTTTTCAATTCTCAAATTGTCTGCTACCAAATTCCTCAACATTTATCGTCAGATAAACATGTTGTTTTAATTAATTTCCCAATCCCAAAATGTTCATAGCTAGGTAAATACTATATTCCCCTTGTGGCTGTTGAATTGGATACTTAATAACTTGTCAACTTGTCCTAATTTCTTCAGAGACTTGATTTGGTGACAAGCAGCTGTGAAGTTTGTATTATATTCAAATCAATTTATATTCCAAAGCAATCAATTTGTATTATAATTCCAATCTGTATGGTTGAAATTTCCTTTGTGATTTCTCATGTCCAATCTCCAAAAACTTTTCCTATGCTCCCCCTTTCCAATTCTCCATACCAAATTCACAAACTTTTCCCCTCATCTTACCTTCCAAGAGCTTGAAAAGTTTGGAACACTTTTCCTTTTCCTTGTTTTCCAGATCTATATCACCTGTCTTTCTTCAGAACTTTAAACCAATTCCATCTCAACTTTCTGTCTTTTTAGATTCCTCCTTCTTCAACATGGGTTTTTTTGTAATATAGAAAGCAAAAAAGCATTGGTCATTATTTTGTTTTGGTTTGTGGAAAACAAGATATCCTTTTTTTGCCTGTGTAATTTTTTTGGAGAGATATGTACCTTTGAAATCCATTTTGATTGCAATTTGGTATTACAAACAGCCAGCAATTCTGTTAAAATGTCATATTTCCTTGCTTATTTTTTTTAGAGATGCAAATTATTTGGAAGTCATGCTTTGAAATATTTTATATGTAATAGTTTTTCAGGGGTGCATGTTGGTTTCAAGATAAAAAAATTAAGGCTGAAATACACTGTGCATTTAATTTAATTTGATTAATTGAATCTTTGAAAATTGGACAATGTAAATGCAAAATTGGATGTCTTAAAAGCTGTTTCAACAAAGCAAAACTTCCTTTTTAAAAATTGGATGTGTTCAACTGTCGTCCAACTTTTTTCTATTGTATTCTTTGATCATCCTTCAAACCTATTGCTGTTAATAACGTGCATTGCACACCAAAGGCTTCACTCAACTAGCCAGGTTATTTTTTTGATCACGTTGCCTTTTGACTGCAAAGATTCTTATAAATGGCTGCAGCCCTTGACTGTATGGATGAAGTTTATGTGTTGAAATCCTATGTTGACCCATGATTCGGATGGTTCCTACCTTTCCATTTGGCAGCAAATTGGTATATGGAAGAGTAAGGACAGCAAGGGAAGGAACTGGCCACTGTACTCGTAGCCTGTGCCCCAGTCCACAAATGCCGCCACATTTACGCACTGTGCAATATTGATGAATATTCTGTCCAGACAGAGGGCTTGGTCTAGTTTGTGAAAATTATTTTATATGAAAAGCCTTCGGAGAATTATTCACTGAAACCAAACAGGACGTATATAAGATGATGCATGGAGAGTTCAAAGTTTAAAGGTTGGAACCGTTAATAATTTCAGCTAATTGCATAATTTGGAAGGGTTGCATAAATTACCACCAGATCCTGGTGGAAACTGGGGACAGGATATTTATCAATATTACACAGTTCATAAATGTGGCAGCATTTGCAAGATGCAAAAAAGGCTTACAAATATTATTTTTAAGATCAGAATACTTGCTTATGCCTATTCAATCTACACATCAGATGGATTCTATGGAGATGGAAAAGGGCGAGAGTTATTCAAATTCATTTGTTAACCAATAATTGAAATACTATGCAATGTTTGTGAATCCAGTTTCTTTATTGCTAATTGTAAAATAATACTTTGCCAAACATTCATAGAAAGAAGGCAATACGACACTGAAGACCTCTTCTGGTAGCTTTCGTCTATGAACATGCTTTGCCTTGTCCAAACAGATTCTACAAATGGTGTTTTTATCCTATGTGTTTCCAAATATTATCGTGTTCTGACTAGCAGAGGGCAAGTCCATGCGCGTTTCATTCATGTAGACCTGTTTAAGCCAACTGAATCTAAAACATTGTAAACTTAAATCGCTGCTTTGTTTGTCAGTGTAACAGCCAAAGTATGGCTACAATAGGCCACAAGGAGGCTATGGGGATATTCCTCGGGAAATATTACGCCGCAATACGTTTGCATAATTCGTTCTGCATTTGGCGAACACCTCCATCAGAATACAGATCAGATCCATCCCTGTTTATTGTCAAATATTTTTCGGGATGTATGTTAAGTCCCAGTCGTGTTTGCAGTAGCTAATGAACCTTTATACTCAAAGTAAGATCTGTTTTTTCCAATGCGAAAGCTTTTTATTGTTAATAAAAGTTGCTATGGAGACATCATTGACTTATTGTAGAGCACAACATTCAAAGGTAAACATAGTTAAGCACATTTATCGTTACAAATATTTTGGGTTCATCTCGCGTTAAGTGCAGGGACACAGTAAAAGTTGTAAGTTTTATAGGGGGGCTAAGGATGAGGGGCGGAAACTTTGTCAAATATTGAGGGGCAAGCCTTTTGTATTGATAAGATGATGTCACATTTTCTCATTGTTTTACAATAAAAGACTATTGTTCTCCAAAATATTTGGGGCGACCGCCATCCCCCCCTTCCAGGTGTCCGCCACTGCTAAGGACTATATTCTTAGCAAATGGTGGATGCTCTGTCGATGTCCCACATTTACAAACACAACGCACCGAATGAGTGCCTGAGCCAAAACTTTGGTTTTTTAACAGGGCAACCACGAAGATGCACAAAGTGGCGAGAGCGGATTCGACGAAGGGATGGGTAACGACGACTACTGCGCAGTGTGTCGAAACGGAGGAGAACTCCTGTGCTGCGACACGTGTCCGCGAGTATTCCACCTGCAGTGCCACGTGCCATCGCTAACGACACTACCAAGGTATGTACTAAGTTTTTGTAAGATAAACTATCATATTCAACATCGGCTTGCCAAACCTTGCAATATTGTTTCACGTTAAATTTCTTTCAATTTTTCATTTAAATTTCTTCACGTACGGTGAGTTTAACAATTTTAAGAATCTTGTCGTCCATTGGCTAAATGTGATAGGTGTGCCTGATAAACAAACGAGTCACAAATCAGCTTGGTCACCAACAATGATATTAACACAATGACCTTATGGATAACATATTTTGGCTTAATTTGGTATCAGCCAATCAGCTTCTAATTAACTGATTTGCAACCCAAGTTAAAGACAAAAATCAACTGCGTCAATGACATCCCATGACAATACTACACAGTGGTATACTTTTTTATGAAGTGAAAAATCATTGGAGTAGACAGTTGACGAGAAATCCTCTTCTAGTTATAAATCTTACTGATATGATATTTAATTAGGGGGTTGTTTTTCGATGACTATAAAATGAGAAGACAGTACATAAGCAAACAGCAAAGTTGAAAACTTCTGGCATTTTGAAATCCGGCCTGCTGACATCTGAAAGCTTTACTGTATCTGAAAGCCTGGTAGTGCTTGGCTCACCAATGGCAATAGAAAACCAAGGGCCTGTTTATATGGAGAAAATCATCCCGCCTTCCAGTTTGTGAGCTGAGAGGTGAGATCCCACTATTTTATAGGATCCTTTGTGTTTTTCGTTTTGTGTTTATATGGAAAACAAGCCAGCCCGGTTTGGTGAGATCCCATTGCCTGGGAGGTGGGATCTCACTGAGGTTGGATGATTTTTTTTTTATATTCCGCTAAAAATTTACAAGACAAGTTACCTATTACGCTACCTACTAATTACTTGAAAAACACTACAGGGACGTTGATACCACGGGGAGCAATAGACCATGACAACCCCGTGGCAAATAAACATAGAAAGTGTAAAAACTACCAGGTGAATCAGGAAGAGGCACCACCCGCCCGCAAAGCCGCACCTGAGAGCCACCAACCGACACACATAATTTGATGCGAATTTAAACAATGCTATAAAAATTGTGTCCCAGGCCTCACTTGAGGGATTATTATTGAGTGTGTGGCCCCACCACGACTTCCCAAGCATGCAGCACCTCTCCCCCGACCCACCCATTACATAAAAATACACAGAAGAATATAAGGATACTACAAAAGAATTAAATTTACATCTACTAGACGGAACTTTACAAACAAGATGCTTTACGATGACGTACATGGTGGTTATGCGAGGTAAAACCAATGAGGTGTATAGAATACGCTAGAGGGATAACTCTGTAGGGAGGCAGTGAGGCCTATCAATTTCCGCATTGCACGGCAAGAAGTGACTCACAGTGTATGGCGTTCGATTGCATCTCGCTATTAGGATTGTTATTTTGTGCGTTTCTTTTTGGTCTAAGAATTGACTGATAAGAAAAAACAGTCTTATAATAGGGTTGGAAATAAACGACTCCAGCCAGTATTTCTACGGATATAAGTGGGGATGGATCAATTTTACTTCACCGGTTTGTTGACGATTAGGCCTATCCTTACCATTAGGTACTTCAATATTGTCGCTTTTCTGTAAAATTTATACATTTTTTCTTAAATTTTATTTCTTTGGTACTTGCTAGATTCCTCCTTGTTTCATGACCGATGCCTTGCAAGGTGATCACTTGATACACCTCGTCAAAAATATCGGCTTTAAATATACGGCTGTTTGTTTGTGAAGGTATGCCAAAAAAATTAAAGAGAGAAGTCATAAATAAAAACAAACCAGGTATTCCCCTTCAGATCAACAAACTCGTTTTGTTTAGCATATTTAGGGACTGCGAAAAAAACGCTATAGATCCTCCAAAACAACGGTCGGTACCTTCACTGTTAATGTCCAGAATTATGCTTTACCTTCCAATTTTCCTTTTATTCAACAATTTAGGTTCGTAGGTGTTTCAGATTTTCCAGTTTAATCACTTAAAACTGAATTTTCGCCTTAATTCTTTGCTTAATTTTGCACGCTTCATACAAGAGTTTGTACGGCACTTCTCCGCTCTTGCCGTGCAAATCAGTTTTGTCCTGGCTTCACTTCCTGTGGTCAGGGCTGCCTCGAGTTGACCCTCTAGCGTATTCTATACACCTCATTGGGTAAAACAAACTATGATGCGGTCCTAATGAAGTCGACCAGTTTCATGGATGAATCTTAGAGTCAATTCAAGAATATTTTTGTTAAGATCATTTGGGAAGTCTTTGTCACCATATAATAAAAGATGTGTTTAGAGCTCGTTTGGAATATTAACATATCCAAGTGGTCGCAGTAATGCAAAAACTCGTGCGAGAAGATTTCGGCGTTGAATCTCAAAGGAAGGGCAAAGCAACAGAAAGGTGTTCCTTGTTCTCAATACCGTCGTTTGTAGGGCACATTGGATTGATGGTATCTCTAAAATTGTACTTGAACTTGTGAAAATTCAACTTGCTTAGTCCAAGCCTAAGTTGAGTAAGATAGGATAGTCCGATTGGGTCATGAATCCCAAAGACAGACTTAGCAGGGTGGCAGATAATGGACAATAGCTTTTTCTTAAAAATCGCGTTGGTTGGTGCGAATCTGATCTTTGGACATAGATCATTCCAATCAGACAGACAACTGGGATAGAAACTAGATTGAAATCTCTCTGTCCTTGCTCTAATTCGCCCAACGACATCCTGTTTGCGAAGAGCATATTGCGACTGTTGAAGTTGCGGGATAGGATCTGTTGTATATGCAGGGGACATGTTATTTATTATTTTATAAAACAATGTTAGGCGTCTACTCCATCTTCGGGAACTTAATGACTCCCAACCAAGCTCCGCGTACACCTTTCCCGTGAAGTTCCCCTCCATGCCCCTGTAACGGCTAGGGCTGCAGAATACTGAACGGACTCTAACTTTTCCATAAAATTTGGTAATTGGATGAATTTCTTCCATATAAACGCTGGAAGGTGGGATGAGCCTGGAAGATTGGATGAATGAAATGTTTATACAAACGCGATCAAATTTCGTCCCACTTGACAGCACACAGGCTGGAAGGTGGGATGATATTCTCCATATACAGCTTGAAGGTGGGATATAATCTTTATGTAAACAATCGATGATTTCATCAAGATTGTGGGTTGAGAGGTGGGATAAATTTGCTCATATAAACAGGCCCCAAGAATCGTCTTCCGCGTGTATCGCATTTCTGTATGTAGAAGCCAAACAGAAGCAAAATCTTTTCAATCAGCTGATGAAAAAAGTGAAGCACACTGTTTGGTAACATTTTGTCGTTTTCTTGAATAAAAGTTATTTTGTTAAATATATTAAGTACCCTGTTTAATGCTAATCTTCCAAAAACTAACTGAAATAGGAGCTTGTACACAGCATTTATTTTCAAGGTATCTTCAGGGCAACCACGTAGCTGTAGGTGTCGGCTAGGGGGGCAAACTCGGGCAAGAACCATATCTCAGGGGGGGGCAGGCTTTAAAACAAGAAAACAGATATATAACAAACAGATATATTTGGACAAAATCAAGGTCATGGAATTATAAATATGCCAAATTTTCAAAATATCATTTGGAAAAACTGTAGCCAGAGGGGGCAAGCTGTTGTCAAAATTTTCATTTGGGGGGCCCCTGCAGCTACGTGGCTGCTTCAGGGTCTAAAATTTTACCGCAAGCCTGTGAATTAGGACCTCTAACCGACAAAAACTAAGCCTTCATTTGCACTTTTCAATGCTTTGTTATTTGCTAACCTACTCGGGCCACCCTAGAGTCCAAACTTTGGAATCTAATGAAAGTCTTCTGGAAGGGTCCCAACAAGCAGCTGTGCATTCCGGTCGTGGTTTTCCTTGAAACTATCCGGTGTGACGTAAAGGCTGACAGTATCCGATGTGAATCACTTCGTGTCGCAATAGTTCGCGGATCTGCCATGGCAAGTCCGGGAATTTGGCCTGTTTCAGCCGGTTTCTTAAAGACTTTTGCCGACCTCGTATGCTGCAGAACTGGGCATTTCTCTCATTTAACCCCTCCCAGTTGACGATAAGGCTATTTAAAAACTCAATATTTGAGTAAATGTAAGGCTTTTTAATGAAGCAAATCGATAGATTGCGATAAAGCCAAAGAATTTGTCAGATCATCGTTTGTTCTAATTACTTGAAAACCTAGACACCTCCAAGTAACGAACTGAAGTGTTCTGGAATCTTATTGTGGGAGGCCTCGCGAAATTTTCTGTGTTTCTTTTACAACCTTCGATTATCTTTTTCTTGCTCCTACTGAAATAACAACTAATGATAATGTTATGATAGTTTATTCCATCTAAACATTCAAGGACAACGCCACGGTCAAATATCTGACACCTGCCAACAACGGTCATCTCCTCACAACAGAGAGATTCCAATAGTTGACAATTGTGCAAAACAGACAGATGATTCTATCCAGAGCTTTTAAACTCTGGATAATTTGAATAAATTTGAATAAATTGAATAATTTGAAAATAATTTAAATCGAGATAAATTGAATAAATTTTGTAGTAACTAGCTAAGACTTTGAACGTGGTTTGAATGAGGCTGCTCGTCAAAGTGGTAATTAAGGAAATGTTTTATAGATTCATACATATTTATAATACGCCTTTGAGAATTCGCTGCCGAAACCTTGCCATTGTTAGATAGTATGGGTTAATCTGTCTTATGATCCAAGTTATGCAAGTAAATCGTATGTTACATAACAATTTGTTGTCACGTGCTCTTACATAATAAGTACAAAACTTTTGGAAAATGCTGTTACTATAAAATTTTCAACTCCATGACGGAAATTAACGTGAAAATGCAAGAATTTCATTAGGTTATGTATTGCATTGACATCGCGAAGCAGTTTTCGCTAGCTTTATAACCTGTCTTCAAACAGCAACTTGCTGATATTTGCATTGATTACGTGGTTAAATCTTTTTAGATAAGAAAAGATAATAGTAAATCTTTGTTTCTGAGACCTCGCTTCTTGAATAGATTGTCACTTTGACATCAATGACAGTGCTTGTGACACAAAGAGGCTGTAAAGAGAATTAAGATAGGAAACGAAACAGTTTCAAAGTAATTCGCGGTTTAATCCCCTGTTCTTTTCAGAGCTTCAGTTCCTATTGTCTCATTTTCCGGTTACCTAACATCCTTGACGCCCCTTCATTTCTTCCTGCATTCTTCTTTGATCTTCTTCATCATGATTCGCGCACCTTTTTAATTTCTTAGTTTTTTCCGTGTTTTTTCTTTCTTCTTCTCTACAGTTGTTTCTTTGAATTCATCTGAATTTCCTTCTAGATTCTTTTCCTTATTTAATCCTTGTAAGTTTCTTGATTGTCACGTCGTCATTTGAAGTCAGTCTTTGCCAGTCTAACTTCTATCATTTTCCCCAATGGTTCTTCCTTTATATTTCCTTGGTTCATTGTCTCTTATTTTGCTTTTAAACCCATAATTAATTACTTACTTCCTATCACTTGCGCTTTCCCCTAATTTTATGATTTCATGCGCCATTCCAAGAATTTTCTCCCATGTTTTGATGCTCTTTTCTTTCTATTCTCCTTTTTCGTAGTTCCTTTCCACTTTTATTCCTTTTTCAGTAATCTAGCACAAAAGTATTCCATGCTTTCTGTTACATTTTTAGTGATTCATGGAGCTGCGGAATGTGTGAAAATGTCGACAAAGTACTGGAAAAGTTTAAGGAATCAGGTAATCATATCTTATTTGACCAAGGCCGTAGCTTTGGTTGCATGTAGGTGCGACACTCTCTTTGAAAGATTTCGTCTAGGGGCGAATTCCTAAACTTGTCGACATATTAAGAGTGGCTCACCCACTTTTTCGGTAATGAAACCTGGACACCCTTTCTTGAGCACAATAGCTAGCAATGGTCCTGGATAATGAATTTTTCCATTTAAAATCTGGCGCAGAATGTGTTTGTTTTGTTCAGTCTTCTTGTTAAAATTTGCAGTAAATTTTTCTCAGTCATTGAAAATGTAAGCCATACACTGTAGTCTGGAAGAAGAAAAGAAATTACTTTCTTTAAGATTTACAATATGTTTTGTTTCGAGGTTTTGTACAGTCCGATCTATCGGTGAATTTGATATGCCAAATTGTGCAGCAATTCGTTGAACAGCTAATCAATGGAAACCTCTGGGTTTCTTCTCATCAGATACCACCAGAGCCCAAATATCCAGTTAGGTGTGAAACACGATGTCATCGTGCCAAAAGCAATTTTATGCTTGCCAATAAGAAGGCTGGTGGGTTGCCAAGTTTGATGGAAATCATTTTTCATCGGAAATTGTTCTTCTAGAGCGTTGTGCATATAGCCTGTTATTTTCTAATAATATTTGTTATTCGGATTTTTCAATTATAGTATTTCCTTTCAGGCCGGTCTTCAAACTCAAATGGTTTGATGGATCACGAACTCAAGGTAGATATTTTTAAACTATTGAACTGTAATTGAAAATTAATGTATTAATAATTTAATTTAAGTCTTCATCACGCAATTCAAATCTTGGAAAGAATTAACAGTTACTTAGAAATATTAATAGTTAAATTTTTCCAAAGTTGGCCTGCTCAAGGGTGGTTATACGGAGAAAAATTAGTTTCAAATTAACTAAAATTCTAAGAATGAAAATTCGCAACAGTAGGTAAGTAACTAGCAAGCAGATTAACTAACTAACTAATTAATTAACCAATTTTTTAATTAACTTACTAGCTAGCTAGCTAATTTATCAACTAACTAACCAATTAACTAACTAACTTACTTACTAACTAACTAAGGAACTAACTACATTGCTAACAAATTACCTAATTGACTGACTAACTAACTAACTAAACTAACTAAACTAACTAACTAACTAACTAACTAACTAATTAATTAACCAATTAACTAATTAACTTACTAGCTAACTTACTTACTTACTAAGTAACTAAGGAACTAACTACATTGCTAACAAATTACCTAAGTGACTGACTAACTAACTAAACTAACTAACTAACTAACTAACTAACTAACTAACTAACTAACTAACTAACTAACTAACTAACTAACTAACTAATTAACTAAACTAACTAACAAACTAACTAACTAACTAACTAACTAACTAAACTAACAAACTAACTAACTAACTAAACTAACTAACTAACTAACTAACTAACTAAACTAACTGAACTAACTGAACTAACTAACTAACTAACTAACTAGCTAAGTAAGTAAGTAACTATCTATCTACTAACTATTTTATCCTATTTGCCAACCTAAATTATGTGATCCAACTGCAATAACATCCCATCGAGTTACGTTGAACAAGACTTGCATGCCTCGTTGTTGCTGTTATGATGCAGTTACTGAACACTTTTGTTGAAACTGTTCCTGCCTCGTTTCAGGCATGCGAAAAGCTACTACTCGAGCTGCTGTGTCATCCCGACAGCCTCCCTTTCCATCACAGAGTAAGCAAGCAGGTTTGTTTATATAAATTGAATTGCATTGCTAATCATACAGTTCTTTTCCAGAGAAGTTCCATGTTGCAGATCAAATCCAATCGAATTGCCACTGGTGATGTCACTTCATGGATTCTTGGAATTTGCTATTTTCCCTATATCAAAAGGCTAAAATAACCATTGGACCTTAAAATGTTTTTCTATTTTTCGTTTCATAGTTCGTTATACACAAATAAACCCTTCAGCACAGATAGGATCTTCAGATGTCTCTTGTTCTTCTTCAAAACGATCTATCGGTGAAAGCTCATGAATTTTGGCACGTGTATCACTCCATGCCTTGAGTGCCGCATAATTAAAGCCTTTCTTGCATATAATGCCCTATATCTATGTATCTGCATGCTATGTATCTGGAAATTCTTGCAATGCCTTGTATTGTTTATTGAGTTGAAAGATCTCGGTTGGTATTTACCCCATAAGCTTTCAGGGCATAGTCTGTGACTTTTGGCAGTGTCACATAAAGTTGGAACTTATTTTTGTTTGGTTACTGGAAAATGTAGTCCGTTCAGTGTAAAGAGGGGTCGTGTTTAGACTAATGATGAAACGTTTTTAAAATTGGTCTTTAGAAAGCCTGTAAACTTGTCTAGCTTAAATTGTCTTACCATTAAAGTTAGTTGTTTGTATAGGTGGTCGTTTGAAAGAGGTCACGTTGAAGTCATTCCAAGGAGGGGTATGATGTTGCAAGAATCTAAGGAACCATACTAACAAGTAAAAACTGGCTATCCAGGGTGGCCTAGATCCCCCGAGGCCCCTTACATATAAGTTCTGTTTGTGAGTCCCTGTCTACACTAGATGTTTCTGGATCCGGTCCTAGGTGCTTACATGGGGTCGGATTGGGCCCACTCCTTTTTTACCCGGTTTATGATAGCCGTGTATTTTGCAGAGGTCACCAGCGTAGAAGGTAATATCGTTGTCGTGTTAAAGAAGTTTTTTATCTAGAGCAATAACAAACATATCATTTGCTATTTCTCATTGTCAATGAAGACCAATGAAGCAAGACCGAGATCTGTTGACTGCTACATCAATCGCAGACATCCAAGAGCTACCTTTCTAACAATTTGATGACTGCACGAAAAAGTGGAAACACAGCAAACTGAAATAATCTTCGTCTGACGCATATCTAGGTGTGGATCGAAAGTCACGTGAAAGCAAAAAAGACTCGTTTGATTTGTCCTTTTGATTTTCACCAATCAGCGACCGCTAACCTCCCACCTAATTCAAGAGTCCAAGAGAGAAAAGAAACTTTCTTGTCTACACAAGTCGGAATCATTTGTTCTGATGTAAACAGGTTACAAAACTCCTAAATGAAAAGACGACCTTGCTTGCCCAATGATTTGAAATTGTGCGCATCCGACGTTTATACTTAGAAGAGTGTCGGACGGAAAGTGCTTCAGGATGCTATGTTTTCGCTATTTCGTGCCATCTTCAAATTTCGCGGCACCAAAGATGGTTTGGTCTTTGTAACAATGATGGTTTCTCAGAATATAAAATGCCAGTTCCTCCGTTTATTCTTTGAATGCTCATTTCTGTAACTTAATGAATTCACTTGTTATGGCTCTAAACGTGGAGGTAGCCTTTAAAGACCAATGCATGTGTCAATGCCACCACGCTCCCGGGGCAGCATGTTCTCTTATGTTTACTGAAGAAAGCTTAAAGAAATAAAAGTATAGAAAAAGGAAGTTGTAGACAGGATGACCTTCGCATAGGAATGTCTCTTATGCCAGTCATTTTTTTGACAAGTGTGCTCTAATGAGCGAGATCCAGGAATGTGGTTCGATTTTACCCTTAGAATGACAACCCAGATCAGAGAAGTATTTATTTTACAGCAGCTGCATTTCTAGTTTTAAAGACAGTCACCGCCAAATGTCTCCGAAGGCTAATGACAATTTTCAAGGTCAAATTCAGTCATCTTTCACCCTTCCCCTTGAAACAATGTTTGTTAACTAGAAGAAGACGTAGAAAGTAAGGATGAAAAGCGATTTCCGCTACTAGCCCCGCTTATTGCGAGCTTCTGGCTATTACGAGCTAACAGTCTGGCCCTTAATCATACTCCCGTTATAACTAACCCTCTTTGTCCCTACAGATTTCGTGATTGCGCCATTCGACTGTGCGTTTCCATATGTCTTGGAAGATATTTGCTGAAAATCAGGGTTGCAAAAAGAAGGCCAGATATTTGAAATTTGGGTTTACACCGTATTATTTTGCCCTTTAAATTTAAAATTTGCTTGATACCCATGGTGCTAAAGTTGATATAAAGCAAAGGAATGTCCTCAGACTTTCTGCCGAATAAGGCCGTATGTTAGCAATAGACCAAAAACAAATACACTCTGAAAAAGGCCAAAGTTGGACAATTTGGTCTGAAAAAGGCCAATGTGGCAACCCTGCTGAAAATATCCACATTTTTCTGGGAGAGGCGGAAGTTGATATTTTATGCACGAAAAAGGAAGCTTTATATAGAAACAATTTTTTTGGCCGGCGTTGTAAGTCTTGAAGAGTTTCCAATCATGGAACATTTTTGGTGATTCGTTCTTCTTTCGCAGGTGCCGAATTACTACAAAATCATCACTCACCCAATGGACCTTACAACGATCAAAGCTAAACTCTTACAGAGCAATCCTAACCGTTACAAAACCATCCAAGAATTCCTTGATGACGTCAGTCTCGTGTTCGCTAACTGTTCTCTTTTTAATCCGGTACGTTAGTCCAGTATTTTTGTTTACATAATACAATATATCAGATTGGTTCGCTAGAATTTTCTTTCCTAAACATTTGTGATCTTGGATAGACTAATTTGAGTTTGAGTTTGCACCATAATATGTATCAAACACTTCAAATATCCTTTCTTGACATTGCGTGGCCTAGTTACTGGCACAGGAGATGCTTCGAGGAGCAATTGAACCGTGTCATGTCTTCAGTTTGATAAATAGCTTTGCCATCAAACTATCCTCAAGACACGAACATTGCAAGTTTCAACCCTGAAGGTCCCAGATCCCTGCTTAGTAACACAGAGTTGCAATCAGCCCAATTCTCTATTCTCATGCATAGCAAAGTTATTGATACGCATTTATATATATGCTCAACAAACCACCCAGGGATTAAATTAATAGAAGAAAGTTTGAATAATCGTTACACAATTAAGAGGCTATTCAGTTCGAAAAGTTTAACTTGAAATAGCTTTACCAAAAGGACACTGATCAACTTTAGGACATTGGTCACTTCCCTTGGATTTTTTTGTTTATCCCGAATGGCTGTCCTTGTATTATTTCCCGAGTTGCTAACTTGCTAAGGCTATGAAGCAAGCTTGCTTTTATGTAAAAATGTTCGGTTCTTTCTAGATACGTTACAGTAGTTTCAGAGAGTCTCGTCTTTGTTTTAACGCTTTCATGCGGTCTATTTTCGTTGTAGCCGGAAGCAGAAGTCGCTAAACTTGGGAAGTCACTCGCAGAATTCTTTCGCCAAACAAAAAGGAACTATTTACCCAATTTTCAAGAAGACACTTCGGAACCCAAATCGAAAAGACGAAAAGATGAATTTGCTATTTAACTCCCTGTGTTATTTTTAACCGTTAGCTTCACTACACACGTTTTAAACACAAACTAACGAAAACGTTGACTAGACTTACCCAGAATTAGTGTTCTATTGCAGTACTCACCTTCTCAGCTGTAAAGATTCATAAACCTCTCGAATATGCCCCCATCTTGGGTTGGTCTCGCTTTGAATATTCAGGTGAAACCATTAAATTGTAAAGGAGACCTCACCGATTTTTATCTGACGTCCCTTCTCGCAATTTGAATTTTCTACAGTAGACTTACTCTACAATAAAATGAGAAGTGCCATTCAATAATTATTGGCTTTTTTGTGTTCAGTTCTATTTCTTTAATCCGGTCAAGAATTAATTATGCAAGCTTTAGGCCATGTCTTTCATGCTCAATATGAAATGCAACACTGAACCCCCCGATGATATTTATATAATTCTGACAATGGAAACTAATTTCAACTTCAATATTTCGTGTTCCAGAGATATGAGTTTATTGCCTTGCTTAAAGTTGCATTATGAGATTTTAATGCGTTTGGTTCTACTGTATTTTGCATTTGCAAACCAGTGCATAGTAATTGAACAAACATATTGTTCAGTAAAACATATTTTTGTATTTATTCGAGAGTTATAAGCTTTGTTTTTAGCATTCATTATTTTGTAAAGTTCTCTTTCTTTCATCTTTACGCATTCTTTCCCTGACAGGACCTATAAACCCACTTTGGGCGCCAGTGCCATTCAACCCACTCTGGGCGTCAGTGCTGGTGACCTCCTGAAGATTTTCATTCCTGTTCTTTTTTATCCTCGTTAATGCCAGTAATATTTTGTTAGTATTTGCTGCGAATATGATCCACTGTATAATTATAGCCAATATCCAATTCTCAGAGAGCTGGAAGCAAATATCATAATACAATTTTTTTAAAAGCAATCCCACTATCAATTTCTGAATTTCCCCAAATAATGAATGTGTCTTCTGATATTATTATTACAAAAGGTTTGAACATGCATTTGAAAACGTTTTGAAAAACGCACTTAAATTATTTGTCTAACTATCTTCAGAGCGTAAAGCATCAGAAAGGC
Source organism: Rhopilema esculentum (assembly GCF_013076305.1). Next base: position 3,133,531 of record NW_027020228.1, on the reverse strand, counting down.
GAACGAAAGATATCTTTGAGTCATCTAGTTTCATTACGTCATAATTCTACTCTACCGGAAATATCAATTTGATTTTCGATTTTTTCGATTTCTTAAGGTTTTCTCAACCGAGTAAAATGTTTGTGGTCATTTTATTCATGAAAATGTATCCTCACCACAAAATCACCATTTCAGAGTTCTATGACGTAAATGACATGAAAACCATGTTTTTGGCAGCAATAATCGAGCATGCTTTTAGTATCGGTGTTTTTGGTTTGCCATTTTTCATTCCAAATGCCAATATATTTAAACAGCTGCGTTTACAACACAAAAAAGAAATCTGTGATCGTAAAAACGGCTGTGTGAGCAATTTGATGGTCGAAATATCACAAAGTAGCCCGAAGCAAATAAAGTATGTGAAACGCGCTGATTTCCATAGATCGCTAGACTGCTCCATTATTGGTCAATTCTCTCTGTGATCACAATCATTTTATTGCAAAAGGCAATAACCTCTTAAAAACGAGAGTAATTTTGAGCGCAAGTGGAAAAATCTTCTTATTAGAGTATTATCCGCGAAGATGACCATCTTAACGACTTTGATGAAGCTTGATAGGTCATACTGCCTGCTAAGAGTTTTGGTACACACTATGATTTGACAAATTGTTCACCAATATATTCCTCTTCAAACAATGTTAATTACGATTTTTAAAAATTAAATATTGCACAATTAAAGTCTAACGGAAACATTTTATAGGGCTATATAGTATAAAAATGAGAAGGAATTTTAAAAATTAAAAAAATGATCACAACTTTTCAGTATTGCAATACAATTTAACCGTACACCTTTTCAGATACAAGCTAATTTTTAGCAAAGCTTAATCTACGACACCAAAGATTATGCAAAAAAAAATTCCAAGGCAACGCAATAACAGCTGTTACGTAACTGTGGTGAAACACCCGCGGCCTCGATTTGATTGCAAACCTGTCGTACCTTTCTTTGTTCATATGGTCACACCTGCAGGACACAGTAACAACTTCTAAAAAGTCATATTGCTCGGGAAGTAACCAACAAAATTAAACTATAATTGTTGTTAAAGTTCCGAGTCGAGTCTAGACTCGGAACAAATCATCAGTGCCCTATGAGTTAATGTTTTGATGAGGTTGATTTTTCTTTTCTTTGTGCAAAACGAACTCCATTGAGTGTATAATCCCGAAAATGTTGGTTATACATTTGGGTTATCTACTTTTTCCAAGTTTAAGCTCGAAACCTCTAACTTATTGATTTAAGGACATCAAGACCCAATTTTCCAGTAAGGTGAATTTTCAGTTTTTGAAGATCGAAGTTTCTTTACAGCTAAAGCTTTATAGGATTGCTCCTTAATATTGCTAGCTCGTGTAGTTGCAAAAAACGTATTAATGCCCATGTATTTCTTTTACAATACAACCATCGATAAAGACCCTTTAGACAAGAAAAAGATCTTACCCGTCGCCCACAACCTTAAGAAACTTCTCGAAATGGTTATTTTGTAGACTAGATAAAAAAGATTTATTAAGACGAAGGTTTCTTGAGACTGGTTAAATGTTTTGTTTTACTTTATGTAATGTAATTATACGTTTTTGCTCATTATCATCATTTCTATCGTGTATATATTTAATACTTCGTATGGAATAAACCGATAAGAAACTTTAAGTACGAAAGTGAACAAAAAATTATGAAACTGAATACTTTTCTTGAGTTTATTTTATAAAGAAAATATGCGTGAAATCTCAGATGACATCATCTCTAAGCTTTCAACGATTTGGTTGTTCGGAAAAGTTTGCATCCAAGTTTGCCATTCACACTTTGCAATACGTCACAATACTGCCCTCAATGCAAAACGATCAATCACGTGTACTCTACCTGTCTACTGATGCACCAGTATATCATAATTATCATGAATCTTCAATATCTTTTTCTCACGTGCAAGGAATTATTACTCAATTGAAATATTATCTGCAACCTGTGACTGGTGCAGGTTCCAATTATGCCGTGATCTCTTAATTGTTTAAAACGACCAATAAATTTCCCATTGACCTCAATGACATTTTTTCACTTTAAATTGATAATTGAGACCCAAAAAGCCCCTTGGAAGTCATAGATGTAGCCTGTAGACAAAAGAAGTGTTTTGCACATGAGAACATCATATAGTTTAGAAATACTGTGTGTCTAATAACCCAGGAAAAGTACTTTTTATGACCGGGTTACGTTATTCTGAACATTTTTAAGAAGAGAATACTTTGTCTTGTCTTTTATTTTCCAAGTCATCCCATTTCATTTCCAAGAAACATCTCTGGTAGTAAGAAATGGTCGTGTGTTTCGTTGTTGCTAAGATGCTAGGATTTTTAATGCTCCTTGAAATGTATGACTTGTGAGAAGAAAGCCTCTTTTTGATCACAAGTGAACTGCATCATGGGTGAATACATCCGTTATTTTATTGTTCCTGTCTTGGGAAGAGCATAAGCACCGTTTAATAGTCAACTTATAACAAGTGATTTTTGGTGGGTATTTACATGTTTTATCAGATTAATATAGTTATGATTTTTTAGAACATTATGTATAATAAGTTTTCACTGCATCAGATTTAGATTGGCACGATTTTCGACCCTGGAATGATTTATTTAAAGGGAAGATTATAATAGGCCTAAATGAAGCCATCACAATGGTACGCATCTGGGATTATGCCGTATTCCTCGACCTCTTTCATATGTAATACCTTTAAACTAAGTATTAACTGAAAACTAAATAAGATGTTTTTTTATCTAATATACACCGGCTACAAGTACATGACAGGCTTTGAGTGGAATGTTTGAACGTGGGAAAATCGCGGCGTTTTCGGCGTCAAGGATACTGCGACTTTCAACGACCGACCACGAAACATATCCCTTCTTGACGGTTGAAATTCTAAAATAGAATAAATTTTCTAAATGATAGTCTCTCAATGTAAAGTATTCCACGAAGAATGTCAATTTTCCTTAGCAAGCTAGTATCAGAGCAAAGTTGTAGTTTAGCTCTAAATATTTTTATAAAATTTATCTTGTCAATTTGCTGTCTTGAAATCCAATTTTGCCGGTTGATCCAAATCTATGAAACTTCCACTGAGATAATCTTCTAAACGTTTTAATTTCTGCCTTGGCTATTAAGTATTAATTTTAAAGACTATTCTCTCTTCATAACAATAATGTAAATTTTAGACAATAAAATTAATAGTTATGTTAAGCATGCAATAGGAGTTGTGTGATAAATGAAGTAAATGAGTTTTTTTTGTTTATTTTTTATATCCAAATATTAGCTTTAAGTGATTTTATAATCCCAATTTTTGGTTACTTCGTTTTGATTGCCCTTTTTAAATTGATTTTTTTCAATTTTCTCACAATTAAAAGTTTACAAATAGTATGATTTGATGATATTTTTTATTGTTATCAGCTTTTATTTTTTGATTTGCTGATGCATCAGGCAAGATCTCTTAGGATTTTGGAAGCTATTGAAACAAAGACCAAGATACAACTTTTTGTCTGGGGGCAGCCCTTATAAATCAGTGTAACAACAGCCATATTCCACAAAATAAAGATATTTTACTTATGCAATTTAAGTTGTCAGGGGCCAAGCCTCCTACCCACCCCCCTCCCCCCGTATCTTTGTCCTTGTATTGAAATATATACTGATTCAAAAACAAATATATATATATATATATATGTATATGGTTCAAATGGGATGAAGCTTTCCAATAATGTTTTGTCCATTGTAATCCTTTGATAAAGGCAACAAGTAATCATTTTAGACATTTTGACTCTAAAAGGAGGGGGGGGGGTTAATTCAACCACAAGAAATATTATGGAAAACAAAGGACTTTCAGGAGCCTCACCCATATTACCCTTTTTTCAATGTTTTTTTGGGGAAAGATTTATCAAGTTTTGGCTTTTCACCTGAGATGGCTCCAACATTCAAGTTCTTAAAATCTTAGTGCCTTTTCCATATTTAAAGCATCATGCCCCTTATCTTCTCTCCCCATCCTCGTCCTTTCCTCGTCTTCTTTGGCCCTCATTTTTCCACCCTTTTTTGGCTTTGTCATAATCCTCCATAGTTTAACTTTATATACTTTGTTTACTTTTTTTCCCCTGTGTACCCAGCAGCATTAATTTTTCTGATTGTCTTGTAGAAAATTCAATATTTGTTGTCCTGAAAATCTGCCGCACTGGACCAAAGGGGCGGGATCTCACTTCATTCAAACAAAAGGGAGGCTGCACCCCACCGGTATGGAGTAACACAGAACTATTTACGTACTGCACCATCTTCAGCTTATAAGTCTGGTAGTGAAAAGAGAGATGTCAAAAGTGATGTTGCTTTCAAAGATGATAGGCCTGCATCTAGATCTCCAGTTTCAGCAAAAGCCAGCAATACCGGTCGTTGGGTCCCTCTTAATGTTGTGCGAGATGTACAAGACAGAAACGAAGCTATTTTCAGAAAAGTTAGAGGGTGTGTTTATCTGATTTTTTCATTAAATTCCCTTATATGACTGTTTTCTATATTTGTCTTTATTTCTTGTTATCTTCTATTTCAGAATGGCAGACATTTGTGTTGTAATAATTTGTGACAAGCTCAAATACCCTCTTAAAGAATTGGTTTCAGGAAGGCCAAGGCATAAACAGTATCAAACTTTGAGCCATAGTTATTTTGTTGTTTCAAGGCCATGGCTACTTGGGGCATGGGTGGGTTGACATCCTACTTCAAAATAATTTGTTTCAAAAATGAGTGCTCAATTGGCAAAGTTTTCATCTCAATTACTAGTAAAGAATGGCTCATCAGCAGGGCTTGAAAAACAAATTTTCCTCCTGGCAGCAAAATAAAAAATCTAAGATTTCCTGCGAAACTTTGACAAAGTCCCCAGCCACTAAAAGTGATATTTTCACTTGCTTGATTCCTTCAAACATTTGTCCTAAAAATAAACTATCATGCTAACAAAGAACTAATTGTTGGTCCTCGATTTTTAATCATAGCTATTCAAACAGCAATCATCTCGTTTATACTTTATAAGATGATAAAGGAAAACGTGATCAAGAACAATACTCATAGTTTGTTTTCAAGGTTAAAGTTAGTAGATCTTAAAATTTATAATAACTTTGATTTAGTTTCATATCAGTACTAGCAAACTAGATACTATTGATGCATTGATGTATCCTACCCTTTGCTGTGGGTTTCGTGTTTTTTGCTCAATTTTATCATCAAAGCTAGTAGTTCAAACAACATGTAAGAATACTATTTTATTTTTCAATGGTAAAAATTTATGTTTTAAATCAGGGTTGGTGTTAGACGCAAAGATGTAAGCTCAAAACAGTTACATTCAATTAAGCTAGCGATTAAAAATTTATGCAAATGCCAGTAGAAAATATGAATAATAATGGACACTTCCACCCAGTTTTGGGGCAGGTTTACCTTCAAGTGTGTTCACATGTTCAGATTTGCTGTCTTCAAGTGTTTTTACTTATCTAGAATGGCTAATGCAAAACGAAAAATGAACTTTGTTTTAGCTTACTTGAATTAAATTAGTAGCTGGAAATCATGCCTGAATTGCTGGAAATTTGGTATAATAGACACTGATAATACCAGATGATTGTATTTTGAAAGATAATCTTCATTTTTTGTTAGTAGTGCAGAACAAAAATTATACAGTTGTATGTATTTCACAAGAAAACAGCGTTCCATAGAAAGAGAGTAACATAAATTTAATGTTCATATTAAAATCAAACAATGGAGATTTTACAGTGAAAATTTCCTAGCAAACAGCAGCAATTTCCTGCAATGAATTTGTGCTAAAAATTTCCAGCCCTGCTCATCAGCTTTGTCAGAAAATGGGTTTTAGATGCCCCCACCGTGGCATTGTAGCTTGTCATGGTCCTGGATTCATTAATATTTTATTCATGCAAAGCCAATGTTTAGGTAAAGCATAATTTTAAACCATGAATTATTATTTCTGGAAAATAGTAATTTTTAATGAAACTGATATGTTCATGTTGTTAATACAACACAAGTAACATAAAAAGTAGAAGAATATATGTTTCATTTTTATACAAATAAATATAGCCCTTTATCACAATTTTGCTTTTTTGTGCATCATATCCATGATTCTTAATCAAAATGCAATAATTAAGCCAGCTTGAAGCTATTAAGTTCTTGCCACCCGAAATAAAATTTTTGGCTAATATCTGCTTTTACCAATGTCTCATTCTTAATATTCTTTTTTCTTTTTCAGTATTCTCAATAAATTAACACCAGAAAAATTTGATCGCTTAATTTTTGAGCTATTAAATCTTGGTCTAACCAGCAAAACAATTCTTAAAGGGATTATTCTTTTGGTGAGTTTCAATGTATGTTTTATTTCTAATGTCTATCTTAATCCCTTTGGTTCATTTTGTATGTTTAGGTGTCAAAAATCAATATTATTTGTTCTATATGTATATATTATAAGTCATTATAATATTGCGTGGCATCCATAAAAGGAAAAGATTTGTGAAGATTTTGATATTTATTTTGTAGAAAATATTACATCAAAAGTTGTGAATCATTGTTTCATTTTTTTGATAGCTTTTTTGTTTAAAATTTGGACCTTTCTCCTTTTTCTTCAGATTTTTGAGAAAGCGTTAGAGGAACCAAAGTACAGCAGCCTTTATGCACAGCTCTGTTTACGGCTCAGCCATGATGCACCAAATTTTGATGATTCTTCTTCTTCAAACACTACAGTAAGAATTCATGACTTGCACTTCATTATCTTCATTATTTGTCACTAATTTGACTCTACTGTCTAATTTGTTATAAATTTTGATTATATATTTGCTTTACAACTTGATGTGAGCTTCTTCCTCCCAAAACAGTTTTTTCCCTTGTGTCTTACCTGTTAGCCAAAAATCTCCCTTATTACTAGTATATATTCTTCATTTTGTTTTCTAGGTAATTATTTCTATGATAGTCTCTTTTTTCTTCATTCTGTTCAAAATTGTTTTCTGTTTGCATTTTATTCACAATATGTATCTAATTGCAGAACTTTCTAAGAAAAAGTTCAAGTTTCCACTTTGATATGCTGTTCTCTTTAATTGCAGAGTTTTAGACGTTTGTTGCTTTCAAAATGCCAAGAGGAGTTTGAATCAAGAGCAGATGCCTCAGCAGGTTTGTTTCGAAAGCTTTGGTAATAAAACATAATTTTCATTTTAAAGTTAATAAAGATGTGTCATTATAAATTGGATAGGATTCTCTAGAGTAAGTGAATTAAAATTGCTTGTATCAAAGGAATCAGACTCCTTTTTGTATTAAACATGTAAATAGATAAATTGTATTTTGCAGTCTTTGACAAGCAAGAAGGGCTGCTCACGACTGAGCAGCAGGAAGAAAAGGCATTGTCAAAGAGGAAGATGCTTGGAAACATCAAGTTTATTGGTGAGTCTGTTTGCATGTTTGATGCAGGCCAACATTCTGTTATACACTGACATGGTATTTTCCTAAAATGGTTTCCAAACCATGAACCTTGTTTTCAAATCTGTAGTAAAAGATACATTGATTTTGATTTGATTTGATTTGACCTATTTGTTGAAATTTCATGATGCAACTTGTTGTAAAATCTTGGTACATTTGAAAAATGAAAATACAGAGAAAGGACGATCTCTCCTTGGGCCATCAACTTAGCTCCTGAACTCTCAATGTGTAAAGGAAAAGAAACATACCTTGTTAGGATATGAAAAGTTTTATTTTATGTGGCCTCCTGAGCAGTTTAGGCTTCTCGTCATCCAGTAATCCAAGCACACCTCCTTGAAACGCCTCCAGGATTGCAAATTTATCTCCATGGTTCATCTGACTGATAGAAAATTGTCTATGTTCTCTAGGCGAGCTTGGAAAGCTGGGAATGCTTCATGAGGCGATCCTTCACAAATGCATACAACAACTGTTGGCCAAGAAAAAGAAAGCTAACTTTGTGGACATGTCAGAGGACATCGAGTGCCTTTGTCAAATAATGACAACCGTTGGCAAAAGGCTTGATGTGCCTAAAGCTGAAGTATGTTGTTTTGCGATATAAATGTTCACTTGCACTCTCGAATATGTGGTTTTATGCTGGCCTTTTGTGAACCATGGAAGGTTGACTCGCCTGTAGGTTTTAATCGAGTAGTGTCAAGTCCATTATATTAATCGATTTTTATGTACCTAATGAAGTTGGAATGTAACAGTTTGGTACAAGAGCATAGCTTTGTTATCTTCCTAAATAATACAAGCTAGAGTAGTTTTATTTTTGAGGTCATTGCATAGTGTTTTTTTTTCAAAATGCAGTTTAAACATTTTGAGATAAACGTAAGAAAAGAAATGGTGTTTTAGATTCAATCCTGGTGTTGGTCAATTAGTGATCCTTTATCTTCTACCAATCAAAAATCCAAGTTGGAAAAAATTTTCAAAATTCAAGGGTTTTTTTAGCAGAAATTTTTCATTTTTTTCTGTATAACTAGGCTAGGCCTGGTATTTTAAATCTTTTTCATGTTTTGAAATTTATTTTTATGATTCTTCTAAAAATCCACAGAACATCATGAATCAATATTTTGATCGGATGAAGATGTTGGCAGATTCCCCTGAACTGCCGTCCCGGATCCGGTTTATGCTACAAGATACCTTGGACCTTCGCAACCATGCCTGGATATCAAGGAGAGTGAAAACCTCTGAAGCTGGACCTGTGCCAGTATCCAAACTAAGATGGGAAGCATATGCCACATCACCTGGTCAACCTCCACATAATTTCATGCACCTTCCCTTTCCCCCACCGATGCCTTTTGGTATGCCACCGCCTCAAGCCTTGTTTGGCCAGCCAGGACACCCGATGGCTCCAATGATGCCTCCAGGCATGTTCCCACCTGGTGGTCTTGGTCCTAGAATGGCTGACTTGACGCTGGTTCAAGACGCACAGAAGGATATTTTTGGCAAAGATCCCGTACCAAAGAACCAGCAAGTGATGAAGAAAATCAAAGAAAAGAGGGAGGATTTGTTTGAGCCTCAGTACGTATAGCCGATTCATTCTGTATCCAGCATGTTTGATTAAGAACTATTTTATCTGCTTGATAAAGAATTTATGATCTTTACAGTTTAAAAGCTTCATTAACTTAGTTTATTCGGTTAGTGAATATTGCTAGTAAGATCTCAGATTGTCTTCAAGATTCAGTTTCGTAATATTGGTCTTTATTTGAATACATAATCGTGTAAAAGGCCCTGAGTTAACATTTATTTATTATTATTATTATTCCCAGCTATTTGAAAAACAAGCCAACATCATCAGCACTTAGTACCCCCGCCACCTTGGCTGCGCAGCATCTTGCTCCGAAGCAAATTAAATCCTACGCAACGGCTTCCCTTCCTACAAACCTACCACAGATGCAGCAAACACCTCCGAAAAAGTACGATTTCTTTGACAACGATGGCTTCAACGACATCTTGCAACCAACTGCTCCCAAAAGCTCACCTTGGAGTATTGATCCTTTTCCAAAAACCTCATCCGCCACGCCAGTGACGTCAAGCACAGGTTTTGTTGACGGCAACTTTAACCAGGTTTCACAGCAGAACCAAGCAAACAAAGTGGTCAATGGACAATCGGATAACAAAACGTTCCCATTCACAAGAAGTACTATGCAGAAGGCTGGAAATGTAAGCAAGCGGTATTTTCTTAGGAAGGTGTTTGTCTCCTCAGCCAAAAGAGCGCTTGTTCTCTTTCGGCACTATTTCATTACCAACCAGGTGCCCCCTCTAGCTATTGATGTGCTAATACTTACGTCAAACGTAGCACCGCAGAGCACAATGAAGTGTGTTTTATCAGTTATCCACGGGCCTAAATTAGCTTTTGATTGCTATCTTCTTTTAGCCATGTCTAGCTTTATGCCTCGAAAGAAAAATGCTTAACAAGTTTAATAATTTGTTTAGTATGTTGGATTTGTTGAATTATGTTGAATTTTATTTCGTATTGCAAGGTAAACGAGCTTAGAATAAGTAACTAAAAACATTCGCGTAATTAAGCACGGCTAGATCTATAACATGACCTGTTTGTAAACGAGTGCTTACTCGAATGACATAAAGCTTTTATTCAAGTTTTATGCACAGTCGTATCGATATTGTAGTTCCAACATTTGGTTATCGAGATAACAGTATCTAAAAAGGTACTAGATTGCTTAAATTTTCACTCTGTTTGCATTTAATGTAGTATTTTTTGCCTTTTTGTCATATTTATACTTACGTTAACATTATGGGCTCGTACCGCTTGTTCTGACATTCTTAACATTAACTATTGTTTACTCTTTCATCCCATGTGACGGGATTCTACTAAGCCTATTTTGTTTTCAACCCAGATAAGTTTGCGTCCAACTACTTCACTTGCGACCCCTAAGAAGGAGGAGGAGACAAAACTGGATAAATCGCCATCGAAAACATCAACCAATGCAGTGAACCTCGTTATCAAGGACAAACAGGAAAAATCAAAGACGAAGAAGAACTTACTTTCGAAACCGGAATATGAAAGAAGAGTAGAGCTCACCCTGAAGCAAAACGGAACAAATGGAAATGTCGATAATGCCGTTCAGGCGTTGAAGCTTATCACAAATGCCCAATCGTAAGTAACGATAACTGTTTTTTTAATTGTCTGCTTTATATTGGATTGGATCTCATTTGGAATATGTCAGTTCAATCCTGCTGAATGGTCATCTATATACAAACGACTGCTTGTCTTGAACAACACCAGGTCAAAGCAAGTTTAACGTTTGCTCTTAGGGTTAGAAGTCCTTTATTAAAAAATTCGAACTACTACCGTTATTCACTGTCTGCCATATAACTTAACGAAAAATTCAATATTTCATCAATATAATTAAAAATTTACATAAATTTACATTCTAAAACGACCAGATTTGCTATTTTGAAACTTTTTACTTTCTCAAAATGACCAGTTTTACTTGAACGACCGATCTACTTACTCAAAAAAGCAAAACCTTTAATTCATATTATATTCAATGGCCAGCCATTCCAAGAATTTGCCTTTAACCTATATAAATATTTTATTCTATGAAGCCAACGCTCTATTTCAGTCAGTCTTTTGTAAAGTTACAACCTCTATTACCCAGTCTTTCTTAGTTTTCTGGATTTATTTCTATTATTCACATTTCAATCAGACTTATTTTTATCGGTTTTCTTTTATTTAGGTACAGCAAAATGCTGGCAAACAAAGTTATGAAGGAATCCTTAGCGAGAGATACCGAATACTGGAATTTCATTGGTAAGCTCTTGGTAGAGTTGCAGAAGAATGACGTCATTTCAACGGATGTACTCCAAAATGTATGTTCACATATTACATTTAGAGAATATGTTTATTCTTATGAGAACCTTAGTCTTGAAATACTGGCCTGTAGTTTGTCAATTTGATGCCTGTTTGCAGATTTTATGTTTCAAAGATCCGAAAAACCATAACATAGGGATATCTTTCATTTCTAAGGTCTCATAATTGAACCTGATTTCTTGCTAAAATGAATTGATAAATTTTTGTCCCTTTAAAGGCCTTGATTGCAACTGCTGATTTTGTTAAGACCAATAGAGTGGAAAATGGAGTGGACTATTTTTCGACAATCGGAACATTAATCGTTGAAGAGGTAAGTAGCAAAAGAGCTAGAACTCATCCTTGTTGTCTTACATTTCCTTAGAGACCACGTGTGATTCAGATACATTTCTAGTTAATGCCAATCATTGCTGATATTATTTAAAACGACACATTTGATGTATTCAATATGTTGATGACATGTCATGACATATCGGTGAAATGTTTCTCATGTTTTTGTAATTTGAAAGTACTAATGATGAGCAAGGTTGGTGAAAAAATTTTAACCTTATGTTTGGTTTCTTAATCAGCTCCTTACATCTATCAAAATCTTTGGATTTTGGCTTTTGTTACTAGTTATATATAATTTCTACGATCTGTAAAGTTAAAAACCACTGTCCCCTATCCCTCTAAACTTTTGAAACGCCATTTCTGTAGTTCAGCGTGTGAAAAAATTAATTCATCTTCCAGGAAGTGCTGTCGTTAGTCGAATTACGTGATTTCTTTATCAATGGCGAGCTGTTTCCCGGATTTTTCAAGGCCCTTCATAAGTTGGCTGCCGACAAAGGAGAGGTAAAACAACATTTTGCAAAGAAACAGATATTTTCTTAGATGGCTGGTTTGAATTTATATAAATATATTTAGATATATTTGTCTGCTGGTGCAATGGTTGTTAACATATTTACTGGTTCCTGGTTCCAGGATCAAGTCAAAGCATGGAGCTTCTCCCTTCCTAACCAACTTAGAATGGACATTTAAAGGGATGAGTATAGTGGATTTCCCCTCTAGCATCCCCCAACCTTCATGATCGAGCTATACTCGACTGTAGTTTCTAAAATTTGGTTTACTTTCAAATAAAATCGTGTGAAACAACTTATATATAGAATGTTTATTCCGCACCAGCTATTAAAGGCTCTCTGTACCTAGATATTGGGGTACAAATTAGGTGAAACTATAAATATATATAATTGTGTTGCATTTTTGTCTTTTCAAGAAATGGCTCAGTGAAAAAGTTGAAGAATATAAAATCGATGTTATGAGCACACTACCTGGTTTGTGTATTCATGTTTTTTTCTTTAAAAACTCAATGTGTTTTGCAGAATTATTTGGTTTTAGGATTTCGAAAGTTTTCTGATCATTAGGTTTATGTTTTGTTAATGCACTTTGTTTTTTTGAGTCTCCGAGTGTGGCTAAAGTTTTGGTTTTGTCTTCAACCTGTTTGTTTACTCAAGTTGACTTTCAGGGAATTCGAATCCTATCAAAACGTCGATTGTTTCTGTCTCCTGTTCAATCGACCTTGCCCTTACGTGTTCTTGTCTTATCTTTAGTTCTCCTTCTTTGTAGTTGATATGCAAACAGAAAGTGATTTGCTGAAATTTGCAAGAGAATCGGTGAGTTCATTGTATTCTCATTGACATTTAGAAAGCACAAAAACGCTGTCAAGTTTTCCGATTTGAATTTGGGAATTAGTTGCTGCCTTGATACGAGAAATACCTATGTGTTTTATATAAAGGAGGTGAAATATGCCAAAGCTTGATTTTGTTGTGACTGATATTTTTGTTAGGAACCTTAGAGGCAGCTGTTTAAAGGCGCAATGTTCCGTTTAGCTCTTTGCCATGGCATTTATTTTCTTGCTCCCTATCGTTTCTCTGTTCAGCTATGTTTTTCACCAACCTTGAATAAAACAAGCACTGATTGGAGCATGTAACAATAGCCTATTGTATAATTCATCCAGGTGCTCACCGAAATTATCCGGGCCTATTTCTTTCTAGCGATTTGTTTTCAGAGCTTTTTTTTGTTTTACAAGACTTTTGAATTAGGAAAGCTGTCGTTGAACCATTTCTTGAGAATGTACAAAGGCAAAATAAAGGCTTGCTTCCGCATTCCTGTTGCACTTGCGGTTTTTTTATTACGAATTAAATCTATATGTATCGTTATGTAAGCTCTGCTTATACGATATGGAGCATTTTATGAAAAACTTATGAAATCGAGTAATTTTTATATATATTTCCATGTATTCACTTTAGAATGTGGGATTTCTGTTTCCCGTTCTGTGTATCCAAGCACAGTTGTCCGAAGTTTTGAACACGCAGAGTGATGTTGGTGAAATACAGTCATGGATTAAGGTAATATTTCGATTAAAAATCCTTCTTTGCTACATAGAATGTTGTATAGAATAAAAAGTATTATGTAGTATGTAGCATACTTAAAACTGTGTCTAAATCGATGCCAAATGCTTTGCTAATTACTGACTCAATTTGATCAACGATTTTTTTTAAAAACACTCGAGAAACTGCGATAATCGATATTTGGATGAACTGAAAGCTTGGAGAGGGCTTAGTAAACTGCCCCTTTAAATCCAGCTTAGTATTTCACATAACTACTTGTACAAATATTTTGCTACTTTAGACACGTATAGATTGATTTTCAAGAATATTTTTTAAGACTGTGCTTATTTGTAACTTCTATTTTTTAGGAAAATATGGAAAACGCCATGGCAGATAAAAAAATGTTCATTCAGTCGCTTTTACTATGGTGAGTAATTTGTAAAACAGATAATATATAATTGATAATAACTCCTTTTTATCGTTTTTCACATGTAATCAAAGCTATAAGACGTTATAATAGGACATTTGTGACTCAATCCTAAAGAATCCCAAAAATGGTAGCTCGGTAGAGAACTTTCGTTCCAGTTATTTCTTGCCATTTTTCATGGTGATTTGCATTTCGTTTTTCTTTCGCAGCAGCATTAAACGATTATCAAATTATTTCTTTGTTCGTGCTCGTATCTGCGTTGGAAGTTTAAAAAGTTCACCAAAGTATTATGAAAAAAGGACGGTCTGATACTGGATATGAGCCTAATGTAGCATAAATGCGTTTACCTTGCAGTTGCTTCCAATTGTTCGTTACCGAGAGTAAATACGTATTTTGAAAACAATAAGAATTTATCATTCATCTAGATTGTCCACTTCTTTTATTAACGTTGCCCTACCTTTTAAGTATACTGAAGCATGTATTGGCGGACTGTACCTTGACTGCTGGTGTTGACACCAATCATATACCCGAGAAAGATTTGCAGGAAAAAGAGAAAGAATCCATCAAAAAATTTTCGCCGCTTATCAAATCATTCCTTGATGAACACAGCAAGCTGCAGGTGAGACTAAGTAACCCTGTAACCGAATATGGTTCGTTAATTGGATACAATTCTTGGCATTTCAGTCGCTACAAAAATTATCATTTCAATTAAAAAGCACTGATTGTAAGGAAATTTCTTCAAAATATTTGAAAAGGCGTGGTAAAGATTTACATTATAGTCTTGGGGCATTTGTTTTTAAGCCCTATTGTATGAAAATAGATTATAAACTTTTTAGAGATCCTCGTTGGGAATGGAGTTTGTTTCATATTTGTTTTGGTTTTTCAGATTGAAGCTGTGTACGGCTTGCAACAGTTCTGCTTCCTCAACAACTTTCCTAAAGGTATCTGGCTATATCTTTGCCTGTCAAATATTTTCTAAAGTGTTGAATTATAAGCTATTTCTTCCAATGCCACATTTATTCTATGAAGGAAATAAATCTGCGTTTGAAATGCTAGAAGTATGAATACATTTCTCTGTCGATGATACACTGGTAATTCTTGATGATTTGTCAGACTCAAGTTTATCCAAGAAGCTAAAACATAAGATACCTCAGGGACATGAAGTGTCGTTTAAAGGTCATACATGCCTTCAGTTACTTCTTGTAGTCTTCCTGCACTGTACTACATCTTGCGACGTGCTATGGAAGCCCTGTCTCTAAACAATTTTGTTTAATTTAGATGTCAGATCTTCATACAGTTAAATTAGTAAGCTCTTCAAGTAAAATTATTTTAATGGAAGAGGGTCTTGCCTTTTTCTTTTACCAGGTACTGTCAATTTTTTAACAATAGTTCAGCTACATAGAGTTTCAAATACTTTTTGCAGGAATCGTATTTAACCGTAAAGAAGGGCTGCAATATAAATTTGTACTAGTTTTATGCCTGTGAGTGTTGTTGATTGGCTGTTGTTTATTTCAGGAATGCTTTTGCGGCTTTTTATGGCTTTTTATGATTTGGAGATGATTGAAGAAGATGCCTTTTTGAGATGGAGAGAAGACATAAACGATGAATACCCTGGCAAGGGAAAGGCCTTGTTCCAGGTAAGTTTTCAAGTCTTTTTTCCTGAATACCTCACCCTGTTACTTTCAAAGAATACCTCTTCTCGTGATCTTGGCAGTGCTCTTCACACCCTTCTGTTCTATTGACTATTACAATGTGCCTCTTTCATCAATAGCAGTTAAATTTTGCTGGTAGAATAGGTTATGTGTGTTATTGACAAAGTACCAGGATTATTGACAAGTTGCTAGAAAATATTATCAATCTTTCCTTGCATTTCAACCAACCATGCTTTCTAATCAACAGATACTTCATTGAGATTCATCCCGTCGAAGGTTTACATGACCACTGATTGTGTTTTTCATTCTTCAAGGCAGTGATTTTGTCTTTCTCAAGAACACATTTCAGGTCATTTTTTAAGAACATATTTTTGTCCCAGGTCAACAACTGGTTACAGTGGCTGGAAACAGCTGACGAGGAAGACGAAAGTGACGAAGAACAAGCTTGAATACTTTAAAAGCAGAGCAAGACAAAAAAACAAAAGAAGAAAATTATTGTAAAAAATGGCCGTACTTTGAAGAAAGCTAACACGTTGAACGTGGTATAAATTAGAAAGACAACGAATAGCTAATGGACCAGATTAAAAGCCAATCGGCTTACTTAAAGTTAACATGTATTATTCTAAAGTAATTTGAATAGATGGTTTGGATTGCAGGTTTAGTTGGCATGATTAGATGCGGTTAAAAATGTGTGTTTACTTGTATTGACTATCTTCAGCTGAAAAGCCTTCTCACAAAGAAACAGGCATACAGTGCCCTAGCTTCTTTTTTAAAATCGTGACTGCTATCATTTCTGTTTTCATGCAGAAATTGCCATACAGTAAACTTCCGCAAAGGAGAATGTGCTTTTCAAGAGAGATGAATATTTTAAGAGTTGAAGGGAAAACGTTAAGTTCTTTTTCAGAGAGGTCCCGTTAAGAGTTCCACTTATGCACATTTTTTGAACTTCAACACCTTAAAATATCAGAATAAGCGACTTTTGCATGGCTGTTTTAGCGAGATGGGTTATTCAAGACAAAATAATTCAATTACCATTTCCGTTTACAATTTTATTTATTTTTTGTTGGAGGTATTTTTCTATCTGTCTCCAAGTTTTGGCTCATTTGCCAATGGATAGATGGTAATTTCTCTGTACTTGACAACGTATTTAAAATACCTTGAAAACCTAAAGCTAAACTTTTTAATAGGTACTGTGAGTGAAAAAGAACATCCCCCGAGCAAGAAAGCACTCCTTCGGACAACAACGAAGCTATTGGCATATCAGTTAGCACTGAAGCATTTTGTGAAAAATTTACACTTTACAGAAAAAATGATGTGCGACATAGCTGTTTTACTATTCAAGTTTAGAGATCAGTTATCACAAAACAAAATTGCATCATTAATCTATTCAAAGATGTTAGACATGAGTATAAACCATAGAATAAACCAAACTTAGTGTGAAGATTGCAAACAGAATTATCCGAGTATAAACCATAGAATAAACCAAACTTAGTGTGAAGATTGCAAACAGAATTATCCGAGTATAAACCATAGAATAAACCAAACTTAGTGTGAAGATTGCAAACAGAATTATCCGAGTATAAACCATAGAATAAACCAAACTTAGTGTGAAGATTGCAAACAGAATAATCCGAGTATAAACCATGGAATAAACCAAACTTAGTGTGAAGATTGCAAACAGAATTATCCGTTGTCCGTATCAAATTATATCCTTGTTATTTCCTTGTAAGCACAGCTCGTCTTTTGTTATTTCTCCCCCTTCCCTACCCACTTTTGCCCTGTCGTTAGTTGAGTGATTGACTAAGGTGTGAGAGGCACTTCAGACTTAATTGTAAATGCCATCTTGCTTCGGCGCCATTATTGGGGTCTCGTATTCAAGAAAGAATTGAATCGAGGTTTCTGCTAGGCCTTCAACATCAAAGCCCACCTAGAGAAGGTGTACTGTTCTTCGATGTGATTAGAAATCGTCACAATGTTGGCTGCAAGAGCACGCAGTTTAGTGCGTAAGTAAACATTATTTGTTCTTCTTTAAAGGAAACTTTTAAGCTATGGTTTTATTTCCATTACATGCAAGGTCAATGATCCATACTCTCAAATCTCCTTACTTTTCAAGTTGCTGCACTTTAAGAAGTTATCGTTAATTAAAAGCAGAACCAAAATATTATCCGCATTTCTTTATCCTAGTCTTTTCTCACGGCTATGAAATTATGGTACTCATTCTACTTTCATGAGAATATAGCCTACCGTAATAACATAACCTTTTTGATTGGTATTTGCATTTTTTGTAAAACAAGATTTATTTCCAATTTATAATACCTGATAAATTTTATTCATGTGTGACTCCCCTACTCTCATTTTTCTGGTCAATAAATTTGTCCATTAAAATCCACTTCTGTGCAGTTTTTCAACTTAGGTCACTCTATTGGTACATCAAGTTTACAGGTTTAAGATTTTAGCTAGTATGTTACACAATGGCTCAAACATTTCAAGCATAATTATTTTGTAATTTTAAGGTTTTGATGTCTATGTGCCAATTATATCAGAGACAGCTGTGCAAAAGGTATGTTAATTCTTGGCAACAAATTGATATCTCCATGGCTAGGAACATTTTAGTAGAAATGTGTATCTTATACCTTTGTAATTTGTTTGTGAAATGAATGGTGCATTTTGTGAACAATGTTCATTTTCACAATTAAGCTCTTAAGAACCTTTCATTTATCAAATTTATAATATGACTCATACTAAACTGCAAAATTTGGGTATGTGCAAAACTAATTTTTTCCTCAAGTCCCATCGGGAATTTTTGCAAATATAGATTGATTCACTCACACAACCTCACCTTGAGGCTTACAAATGCTATTTAAAAATTCCTATAGCTTTTAACCTGCTATCTTGCAACATGATTTGTTCCTGGACAAGGGTAAGCAGCAAAAAATAATTCCCTGTGAACAAAAAATACTTTGCACGCTGGGACTCATACAGTTTGATATGAACACATTCAAATTTCAAAATTCTTTCTTAGGGTGAATTAGTGTTATCATAAACATATTTCACACTTCATAAGTTTTTTCCAGAGGTTTTAGAATTAGTTTTATAAAATATTCACCTGCTTAGGAAGCACAGGAAACCACAACAGTCATTTTAAAAAAGATTTGAAAAATCAAACTTTTAATTGTTTTCAATACACTCTCTTTTTTGTAAGAAAAATTTTATAAGAGCACAAGCCTCAAAATTGGTCAAAAGTTAAAAACAGATTGAGAACAAGCTGAAGCTGATGTATTTTACTAAAAGTATAATTTTAACCCAGTTGGGAAACCCCCTTAAATCTCTAATAAACGAGGAGTTTTTCCCAATCGAGAGGAGCTTAATCCAATTATGTTAAGAGTTATTCAACCTCAAAGTTTTGGAAAAGTAAGAGCAAACTGCCTGACCGTCGAATTACTGACTCTTGTAACAAAAAGAGTTTTATGAAAGGGTATTGGTTGGTCATCATTTTAAAACAGTTTGTAAACATGCCAATGTTAAAAATGTTTGCAAGTCATTGTTTTTATGATCCTGTAGTCATTATGTTACACAAATATAAGTGTTGCAAAAAAAATGAACGAAAGTGACATTTTGCAAATGAATTTAGTTGTCACTGAAATTTGAATCTGAATTTTGTTGTAAATGAGATAGCAAGGCCCAAAAACAAGTTCTTTGATTGGAGGGTAACCTTCCAATTAAATTAAATCAAAGTCAGGTTACAAGTTCATATGTTTTGAATGCCTTTTTCATATAATTTGTGAATAAAACATTGAAAAAATGCTTTTTCAGAGACATGCAAGTTCTCAAGATTTTCATCCGAAGAGAGGTCCTGGAGGTCGATCATCATTTAATGGCGTTGTTGCAACTGTTTTTGGCTCAACTGGGTTTCTTGGGAGATACACTGTCAATAGATTAGGTTTGCTTATACTTAAGTGTCAATTTTAGCTGTAGTTTATTCTTGGAGCATTTAGGCATATGGCTACTTTTATGATATGTCCCAAAGCAATGCGATTAGAAGGCAGTTTCCTAATTCTTGCAACTGATCTGTCTCCTTTCTCTATCAATTCATACTAAATTGATGGGGTCATTTAAAATGCCGCTCTGATTTCATTATGTGAAAAGAGAGTATATCTGTAGGGATTTGAATTGGTTGGAGAATTCTGCTTACAGGGATTCTGCTAACACATTTGATGTTAACTTAAGGTTTTCTAAAAATTTGATATGTATCTGGAAAAAACAAGCAATTGTTCAACAGATTTTTACCAACTGAAGTTTATGTGTAACACTCAAAGATATATACCTTTTGTGGTATGAATTGTATGCATTGGGTTTCTTATGAATCTGTGTGATTAAATAAATTTGTATACTGATGTATATACACTGGTGTTTTAAAGGAAAGTGACTTGTTATGTTTTTAATAAAGGAATGAATATATAAATAATGGATTCTGGTTACAATTAGACTGTCATCTCTTTATAATTCCTTGTGGGGAATCTGATATGTCCAATATGTCGAAGATTATTGCATCAATATATTTTGTTTGCATATGGCTTGACTTTAACTGTGCCAAGTATGTTGCCGTTATAATTCTCTTGACCATAGTTTTTTGTGTGATTTGCAAAAAAATACCCCCTATTTTAGATCTTCTGGCTCACCCTCTATTTTTCTTGAGTATATTTTGATAAAAATATGAATGTTCTTTTCTTTAGCACGATGTGGCACCCAGCTTATTGTTCCATACAGATGCATGGAGGATTATCTTAGACATTTGAAGCCAATGGGTGATATTGGACAAATTATGTTTAATGTAAGTTTAAGTTTTTCAATTTTTGCCTCTTGTCAAATCGGCTGACTTTTTCAAACCTTGTTTCTTTAAAATTCAAAAAAATATCTTCAGAAAAGTTGGTTGTTATTCAAAAAAGTATTGATCTAAAAGAGTTTAGATATTTTTAAAGCATCTCCCCCATTGAGTTCAATGATTTATTATTTGTTAATATTTATTGAATTTTTTGATGCAATTCAAACTCCCAACTGTCCCAAAAAATCTACCATCAAACTTCATCTATCAATTTAGATTTTCTGGAGATACTCTAAAGTATCTTATGAATGTCATTTTTATCTTGAACTATGGTTCTTTGCAGCAGACATTTTCACACTGCCTGCTAAGAAGAAATTTTGACAAAAAACTGTGCTTTGTCAGAATGATAATGCTCCATGGCAATTTCTTATAAAAAACTCATTAGTGAGCAGTTTTGTATCAAGAAAGTGTGATGATTTCCTTTTGATAAGATAATGCTGAATCATTTAACAATTTTGATGTTTGGTTTTACTTATTCAGATTCTTTGATTTGTAGAATTTCCACCTTAAAGATGTCCCTTCAATTGAGAAATGCGTGCAGTTTTCAAACGTTGTTGTCAATCTTATAGGGAAAGAGTTTGAAACCAAGTAAGTACTTGCATAATGCAAAAGTCAGAAATATCATAAACAACTACAGATATTTTGCACCTTGGCATATAATTACCTAGAAAAAGTTTTAAAGTGCTGTTAGGGAAGTATTAAATTATTTAGGTTACACGCTACAAAGATAACAGGCAAGAATTAGCCAAACGATGGTGCAGAACCTAGTTGGTTTTTCACTGATAATTCATAAGTTCCTGTAATTGTTAACTGAGAATTCATATTATCCGTAACATTGAGTTTGGTATATTTGTACAATTTTAATCACGCCAAGATATCTTGTGTTATTTTTTCTGTTTATGGTATTTTTGAACATTTATAAGTTGCTCGTGCATTCTTAGATTTGAGAACATTTTTATGTGTAGTCCTACTTTAATTTTCTAACTCGTGAATAAAATACCAACAAAATGACGGGCAAAAAGCTCCCTTAGAAATTATGCCCTAGACATCAGAAAATCAGTCATGAGGCTACGTTCCCACATCATCGAGAGCGAGATGGGCCGTTGGTGCATCGGTGCAAATCGCTAAACCAACCAATGATTTAAACAGGAAGCGGTTACTTTGGAATTTTCCATAATAACCTCCAAATTTAATTGATAAAGGGGAGGGAATGGACAAGAAAAGACTTTTCCCCACTAACAGCCGATGCACCAGTCCTACCTAATAGCATCCAAATAAATGCTAACAGCATAAAGGAATGCCTAAAGGTACGAGAAATTTTATTAAAGGCATCAAGAGAAAAAAAGAGGGAGGGAGGGCCGGGAAAATAAACAGCACACTCTATTCGTCGCCTTTCACCAAGCAAAGTGAAACCAACACTATGCCAAAAAACCTTAAATACCCCCAAGAATAACCTAGGGAATAAAAACGGCCACGAGCCATAAATCTTGCCCTAGCATTACTAAACTAAACCCCCGGAGGCCAAGACGACTTCGCAATACCAATAAACGAGTAACGCAAATGCAAGTGGACCACGAGAAAGCGTGGCACATGAGACCAAAAATATGAATAACAGTCAATAATAAACTCAGGAGTAACATCTAATGCAAAAGCCCCTCGTTAAATTAACTCTGATTAAATTTCATTTAATCATCATTAAACTCTAATTGCAGCCATCATATTTCAGGAATTTCTCGTTCCATGATGCTCATGTAGAAGGTGCTGCAGCGATTGCCAAAGCTGCCAAAAATGCTGGCGTCAAACGTTTCATTCACGTGTCTGCACTGAACGCTGCAACGAATTCTCCATCAAAATTTCTGCAAACCAAGGTGAGAGGCGAAGCGCGTGCTATATGTGTGATTATGACAGCAGGCACTTTGCACTCTTTGCGAGAGACATCATGACTGGTACAAATTTGCTACAACAAGAAAGCAACAGAGTTGCCACATTGGACAGGGCCTTATCGGAGTAATCCAAGCAGGCAACTTTCTGCTGATTCGCTACTTTTTCATATACATAAGATAGCCTGCATGCAGACTCGGAAATTTAAAAGAGAAAATATCCTATTTTCAATTTTGTCAACAGAGTCTGCACGCAGGCTAACATAAGATAGATGTCATTTTTCTATTTAGGCCCAGTTGCAACTATGTTTACCAATGTTTCATTTGTCATCCTCGGTCACCCATATTTGTCTTACTTTGACAACGGCAATATCATCCGACCAAAGGGTCTTCGGATACAACCAATGCACAACTCTCCTTTGTTTTAAACACAATTTCTACCGTAGTTAAATTTCTTAAATAAAAAAGAGAGGAAAAGAGAAGAGAAGGGAAGGGATAAGATGAGATTGGACTGGATGGGATGGGATGGGATGGGTTGGGATGGGAAGGAATTGGATGGGATGGGATGGGATGGGATGGGATGGGATGGGAAGGGAAGGGAAGGGATGGGATTGGATGGGATGGGATGGGATGGGATGGGATGGGATGGGATGGGATGGGATGGGATGGAATTTTCACTATTTCATATTTCTTAGAAACTCTGATACCGAGAGTAGGGGTAAGAAACTGGTAATAATTTCTTTTTTCGAGTCAATATTTTGTGTGACAATGCAATTGTTTTTTCACCATACAAACGACTGTGGAGAGAAAATTTTCTGATGAAATATGTTTCATCTCAGGCACAAGGAGAGCGCGCAGTCAAGCAAGAATTTCCAGAGGCAACAATCCTTCGACCAGCAGAATGTTATGGACACGAAGACAAATTTCTCAACATGTATGCATGTAAGTAATCAGTTCAAATAAAATGTTTCACTGTTAGATCTCGAAAGCATTAACGGAAACCTCCTTTCATGGACAGCTTGAAATTTGTCAGAGAAAAATTATTTCCCAAGCTTTCATTCTTGCATTCGAGGCCTCAATCCTCATACAAGTAATACCCAGTTATGGGAACCTCGTTAACAGAAAAAAACTCCGGTCTCACTGCTGCCTACTGTTTAAGTGACTGGACAAAGTTTCAATGATTTTTAAATTGTTTTAAGTGTTATAAGCAAAACGTAATCTAAAATGAATTCTTGCCGAACATTGTTGCAAAAAGGTTTCGTAATCTGAATAAACTGCATTAGGAAAGCAACAAACTGAATAGTTGAGAAGTGAAAGTATTAGGGAAAAGTTTTAAAATGTAGAGTTATAAACGAATTGGAGTATTGTGATGCATTGTTAACAGAAAGTGCCCCGAATCCAGTTTGAACCAAAATTATTTCTCTTGGAATAGTGAAAGGAAGTGCGGACACTTTACAGCATTCATAGGGTACTTTTATGTTCGGCCTATTTAAAGTACTGGTAAAGAAGATGTAGAAAATTCTTGCTGAAATTGCTGGATTTGGTCGTTAACAGCAAGCTACCAAATGGAACACAGGAAGAAACAGTCTGGCACGAAGCAAAGATTCCTTTTCTACCTCGTATAAAAACCATTGTTTATATGATTGCAATTTTTTCCAGACCTCAGAAATCTCCCGTTTGGTCAGCCTCTTATTGATAATGGCATGGAAACAAAGAAGAGACCAGTATTGGTAGGCAATTCAAAATCTTATTGTGGTCTACACCTTTTGAATTTATCCAATGAAATCAGGAAACTCTGTATTTTAAGCAACTTCAACCCTTCAGCTTTTGCGTCTCTCAATAGGCCTAGCAAAGCCGCTCTTCAATGTTCAGATGTTGTTTGCCCATGACAGGTGTTACTTGTTCAGTCAGATGATCTCGTTAGTTTTATTTTATTCTGACTCTCTTTCTGAAATCGTCATTTTATGATGTCTAAGAAGAACCGCCAATTCAGAAACTGAAATCCTGAATTTTCATAATAGGGTTCTGGATGATGACGTCATGAAATGTATTTGTAGAATCACAGTAGCTTGGTTCCTGGCTCAAAACTTTATATACCGATAGCAAACTTGAAACTGTAATTGGTAATACCTCCGTCAATTTGCAACAGATGTAATGAATTTTGGTGCTCTTTGGGGCTATTTCAGGGTGTTCTCTCTTGTCCATTAAGTGCTCTTTCCACAAAACAAGTTTTGAACGTTGAAAATTTCCGAAGTGAGACAACTTGAGTTCCACAGAGTGTGCTCAATGTTTTTGTTCAATGTTTATGACTGAACATTTTTGACATAGAGTTAAAGAAGTCCTTCAAAGTTCCACTTGTGTTTATGTTGATGGCAGGAACTTTACCTAGTTGCAAACCAGTAGAATTAACATTTTTTCCATAATTTCCTATTGTTTGATATAGTTTAATTTTTTTCATCTTGAAGAAGATCTACGTGGGTTGCACATCCCAATGCAAAACAGTATTTGGGTACGCTCCAACACTCCCTCCCCCCAAAAAAAGCAAACAGGACTGGATACTAGTAACTTTTATATGGTAGTCATACTCATTCAAGTTTCCATTATGAATATATGTTTTTAACTGACAACCCATCAGTAACTGGCAGTTCTAGCCATGTTATACCAGGCATCTGTCTCGACGCTTGCGAGGCAACTGCTGTTTGTAAACTTCTTTCTGAATTCGCTCCATAGGTTGCAGACGTTGCTCAAGCTATTGTGAATGCAGCGCTGGATGAATCTGCTGCAGGAAAGACTTACGAGCTTTATGGGTATGTCGGGCTGGTTTACTTGATCCATCTTCTAGATCTAAGGTTTTGCCTAAGAATAATTTAGGCCTATTTGGTCAGGGAACTTTCTAAGATCTGAATTTTTGCTACTGCCGGTGTAAAACTGTTAGCTTGTGTCTTTACCTTTTCTGTGGCAATGAGAAGTTTTTGAAATTGAAATAATTTTTCAAGCAGTCCATTTGCTACATTCTTTAGAAATCTAATTTGGGAAGGTATCTCATTCGTGATGTTATAATGCCTTTATTGATAGAAGACTCGATATTGTATTTAATGGAGTCTACAGACTGCGAACGAAATAGATGGAAATTTTATGCATAGATACCGCTTTATCTTGCTCGTATAATATTAATTTGTCTATTTTGTTGCTAGGTTTCCTTTCCAGCTTTTCTCTCTTGATAAAATTTCAACTACTTTAGACAAAAGATTAGTTGAAACTCGCACCCATGTTCAAATTTTCTACTATTTACCAAGACGTAGCGTAATTAATTTCTTTTCTCTATATTTTTGCCTTGTTTTGTCCATATTGTTTGCCTTGTTTCTTCTCAATCAGGGGCGGACACTTGAGCAAATATTGAGGGGGGGGGGGGCAAGCCTATTGTTTTAATAAGATGACGTCACATTCCCCATTGTTTTATAACAAAATACCATTTTCCTCTAAAGTATTGAGGGGGCGGTCGCCCCCCCCCCCAAGTGTCCGCCACTGTAATCACAATGTTTAACCTTTTTTCTATCTATTCGATGTTGACAATGTTTCCGTCTTTTATCAGATCCCCTTTTGTCTTCTTCCTCTTTTCCCTTCTCTTCTTTTTTCCTTCTTCCTGTGAGGCCAATCCACTGTTTGAATCAAGTAATGCCTTTCATTTCTAAACATGTTTGTCATACTTTTATTGTTTAATATGATGAGAAATATTTTGCTTTTTTATCAATCAGACCAGAAGAATATTATCTTCATGATATCGTTGAATATGTTTACAAAATTATCCGCAAGCCATTCAGACCCTACAAGATTCCTGAAAATATTTACAAGTAAGTCATTTATATTGATGTATTTAGGTTCATTAAAGTGCATCCTATTAGTCCAAGTCTTTGTGCCGCCACCCATCCTTTCTTCCCAGATCTTTGTGAACTTTGGATCGCTCTACTCTCTTCCTGACTCATTTTCTGCTTCCTTGACTCTTTAAACCTTTCTTTATTCAAGTCAAAATTAACAAGCTTGATCTTTTCTCCTCTCTCCCGAAGCCCCTCCCCCTCCTTTATCTTGTTAGGGCTTCGCTATAAGATTGTGGGCCTTCCCTAACATCACCAACTAAAAAAACAAATGTGACATTTTCTTTCAAATAACATATGTGAAACAATATGATCTTCTTTGCTAGAGATGTTTTCAACCAACATGTGTGAGAGAAGATGAGCTTTCATGCCAAACCGAAATACTCATTCAACCCACATCCGGGACTCACATCTTGGATTTGAGATTCTCACCCTTTAAATTATTTTTGAAAAATATTTCCATTCTTTGCGAACCTTTATTTGTATAAGTTTAAGCATAAATACAATAGGGGAACAGCACAATTTTTGATAATATGTTATAAGTATAGTATGGTACGTTTAATATTTTGAAATTGCCGTCAATTATGTGGTGTTTTTGATGAATGGTGTCGTTTTCGTAAACAGATTCTTTATTTTTCGTAAATTCATTAAAGATTCAATTTTTAAAAGAAAATGAAGGTTATCTTTCAGCACATTTTACACGTTGATTTTTTTGTAGGTAGTGTTAAAAACGTCCAAAATAGGCCTAAATCTAGCTGCGAGGCACGTTTGTTGTCATATTCTTGAATTCTGATTGGCTAATGGGGTATGCAGAATTGCTATGTTCTGCTGATGTGAATTCTCGTAATCTAGCCTTATTTTGATAGTATAATACCGTGTTTTGTTTTAGAATGGTGGCATATTTTCTTGAACAGTCAATATTTGATCCACGAATGACCAGAGATAAAGTAACAAGGGTAGGCTTATCTTCATATCAACTTTGAAACTACCTGTTACAGTTTCTTGTTTTTGTAAAAGAAGCTACTTTTGTTAAAAGAAGCTACTTTTGTTATTTTCACGGCTTTTCGTAAAATAGATCCATTTATTCAAGGAAATAAATATTCTATGTGAGATATTCATTTTTGATATCATTTTACAATCCTTGCAAGAATTATTGACACAAACAAAAATTATAATTCTGTTTCTAGCACTACCTTAGTGACCAAATCAGCTCACATATTATGTCGTTTGAAGACCTCGGAATCAAGCCAGCTACAATTAACGAGGCTGCCATCAGCATGCTTAGAAGACATCGTGACATGATGCACTACGATGATTCTCATACTGAAGACGAGTTTTGCAAGCCCACTAGTGCGTACAATTGATTTTTAAGACGTGTTTTCTCCCCACACAGGTCACGTGCTCTTCTTGGTTAAGTTTTGTAGCATTACGTTGTGAAATTTAGAATTATCGAATTGGATGAAAAGATTGCTATGTATAAAAGACTGTTAACGAGATCTGTTTGCTTTTTACATTGTTTCATTGATAATATTCAGAAATGCCGTGGAGCCTTTTCATCAGTGGTACTTTTGAATATCTTTACTCGCGATAGTGTTTATTAAACATTTAAGAGATTGTTTACAGACAACAGGATTTTTGAAGATAATTAATAGAGAGTGCGGGAAAATAACCGACCCGAGCGAGACTCGAACCCACGACCCCTGACTTTTTACGTCAAGTGCTCTACCGCTGAACTATCGGGACGACCCAAAGATATCTATCTGTGCGAATCTCCACTAACAGCAATCTGTGATCGATTAGCTGCAACATAGAAACGATGATTCTGGTTTTTCAAGTATGCATTTTTCTACTTTAGTAGTTTATGGGCGAACCTTTCCTCATACCCTATCATATATCATATCACATCACATCATATCCTATGATATCATATCATATCATATCATATCATATCATATCATATCATATCATATCATATCATATCATATCATATCATATCATATCATATCATATCATATCATATCATATCATATCATATCATATCATATCATATCATATCATATCATATCATATCATATCATATCATATCATATCATATCATATCATATCATATCATATCATAGAAATGTTTAGGCACGATGCCCTATCAGCTATTACAATAGTATAATATAAATAATAAAGGTTTAAAAACCTAAAAGGCTGCTCTTCCTAGGGGCACCCGATTGCATCCAGACCCTCTGACCTCATCTTCCCAGTCCCTTCTCATTGAACGTTTTCTCGTCCGATGGTCTTTTCTTGTTACAAACAAAGCATACCATCTTTTCCAAAAGATTCTGACTTACAGAGCGACTTGACATACTACCAGCTACTGCGGCAGGTGTTGCATAGCAATAAGTTTCGTCGGCGGATGCATCTGAGATGCAGCCATATCGTTTTTAACTTGGGTCCACTCTAGTGCGGAGTGTCTTTCTGCAACTTATGTCTGCCTTTCCAAGTATCAGCAACATTTGAGAAAACCAAAGTAAAATTCAACCAAAGGCTGGCTATCTGTCGATATTTTGATCTTGGACCATTTTTCTGTTTGCTCTTTCAAAGAAACTTTATCTTCCGTTTTTATGAGAACATAAGAAACAATTTTCGCTGTTACTTTCAAAAGATTACTTTCAAGACCTTATCTTTTCCATACTAAATTTCTGTGATAAAAGTTGGGATCTCAGTAGCGGATTTCATATATTACTTGAATTTTTTTAACATGTTTTGAATTTTCGAGCAATAAAAGCAAGCATAATGTATCAAGCAAGAGGAACTTCCAATATTTTGAGTGTACCATTGAATGAATTTAATGGTGAGTTATTTACACCTATTTATTAACTTTCTCCTTACACCTATTTATAAACTGCCCAATGACACTTGATCGTTCTACTGGCTTCATTTCCACCGAGAAGATTCAATCTTAAATGTTCTTTTGCTATTGCCCACTGTCTGTCCAGTTTTTGGAAATAAAAAATTATATTAATGATGTTATCTATGAAGTCACAAAAGTTATAGACATCGGCAAATTTAACTACATTTATCGAAAGCTTTTAAAATGCCCTTTAAATAAGACTTATCATCGCTAATTCGTGCCACAGGTTTTGAAATATTGCCGAATTCTTGAAATCTTCCCATAATTTATGATATCATATTATGATATATGATATTATGATTTTTGATCTGTCTATGGCTACTTATTTCCATAGATAATAAATCACCCAGCTAATTTTTCAATCTGATTAACATGTGTAACGAGAAGCTCGCGAATTGTTAACTGCGAAACAAAGCTAAGATTTCTTTGTAGGCAGTTCTATTTCAGGGATTACGAGAACTTTCTAGAAGCTTCTGCACGATCCTTAATTAGCTAACAATAGAGCAGCAAGCAATCTACTCTAATTATACGTCCTAAACTGGCTACTAATTACGAAAGTTATTAGCTAACCTACGTAATCAGCAGTTAGCGAAGCTGTTGGGGGCATGTTCCCAACAGTAAAGAGATTGTCAAAAGTTAAGAACAAATTAGGAACAAGCTGAGACTGAGCTACTGTAAAAGGCATTTTTAAACAACGTTTTATCTCAAAAACGAAGATTTTTAGCCATGTGTGGGTGCTTCGTCGGTGAATATTCAAACTTGTCGGCAAATGAAGGTTTTCTCACTCACTTTGTTAGCAAATGAGGCCTGAACACCTCTCTCGAGCGAAAAGCTAGCAATCGCACTGCTTATACCCTGTAAATTTCAAAACAAATTAAGAACAATCCAGCCTCAAATTTTTGAAAAAGTTAAGAAGAATTAGTCTGAATTTAAATTTACTGGTTCTTATAAAATGTGTGTTATACTTTAAAATATCTGAAAAGGATCATGAAAGATTTTTGTTTTTTTGTCAAGTTGAGACAATAAATTTACTGGTTCTTATAAAAAGTGTGTTATACTTTAGAATATCTGAAAAGGATCATGAAAGATTTTTGTTTTTTTTGTCAAGTTAAGACAATAAATTCACGAGGTTTGCTTATTTTCCCAATATACGTACGCTTACACAGGTTGATCTCATTGTTTACGAGTTAATCAATAAATTTGTTTGACCGTTGTACGATAGATTTGATTTAACATGTACCCATTCACAGGTAATGGAACTTTATAATATAATGCTCTAAGAAGGTGTTCAGGCCTGATTTGCCAACAAAGTGAGTGAGAGGGCCTTAATTTGCTGACAAATTTAAATATTCACCGAAAAAGCACCCACACATCGCAAAAACTCCTCGATTTTGAGAAAAAACGTTGTTCAAAATTGCATTTTGCAGAAGCTGAGCCTCAGCTTGTTCTTAATTTGTTCTTAATATTTGACCAGTTTTGAGGCTCGTGTTCTTATAAAATTGTTCTTATAAAAAAGAGTGTAGTCAATTTTCAAACGAATCGAAAAATAGAAATGTATCAATGAGTGGGCTGTTTTATCTCCAAATTTGTTAATAATTGAAAAGTTTATAAGCACCGATTATAGTAATCATTTAGAAGTAGATAGGATTTATCAATGTTGCAAACGAAGCGGATGTGTTTGTTGGAACTCATGCAGCACAAAAAACATTTTCACAGTGTTGTCGTTGTTTAAGTTGATTTGCAAAATGCTTCATTTCTCAAAGTGAACTTGATAAAAGTTAAAAAGCTTTGAAAGCTATCTACTTGTATAGCAACTTTTAGATGTATCGTGAAACAGCCCCATCGTAAAGCCCCTATCAAGAAACGTATCAAATTGAATATCCCCAAGGCGGTCTAATTCAAGGACTTCTGTTATGTAATTTGAATCATAAAGGCTGTTTCTATGCCACTGCGGAGGAAGCACTGTGGAAGTGCAAAAGATTCACAGTAGCTAGAGCAGAGTTAACAAAAAAGTTTAACCTTCCTTCCATTTCTCGGCAGGATCGAATTTGTATTTCGTTTAATTTCAATGGGGATATATTGGTGAAAATGTATACTACGATGCATCTCGACCCCTGCGCGAAGTACCTGTGTTCCCACCATGCATTCTAGGTTCTGCCTTCCTTAAGAAAAACAAACTCATTAAGCTCTGTTCGATTCAAAGGTAAGCAAACACCTCAAATGAACCGTATAGGTCCCCATGATCTTTGTTCGGATTACCACATTTGATTACACTAAAAAAAGTATTTAAGTTCGCAAATCTGTAACTGAATTTGGCAAGAACCAGTTCCTGATTTTGGTGAGTCTTTGAGTCTCTTTGTTAACTTTTAAATGTGTCTGCAGAGATTGAATCGATTGAAAGATTGAAAATACAATTACACAACTGTGAATTGTATCCTCTGATGCATATATTGATTGGCTTTCTTACATAAGCAACGTCATCATCTTTATGTGTGTTTATTTGCCTGAATTTTCCGCTATTGCATTTTTTATATGCAACGGCTTAATGTCCGGCTAGGTCTAAAGTCAATTCTGCATTTATCTACTTGTGAGCCATGACAAAAACTGAGATAGTATTTTAAAATAATACGGAAAAGCAGAAACATAACATACTAAACCATTCATGGTCCGCCACTCCTCTGATTGTTAATTTCGTAACGACCAGAGGTAAGACATTATTAATTCTAGGTGTGGAACGAACGTAACGTGAGAGGAAGAAAAGGTGTGCCTGAAAGTCCCTCGTTCTTGACAAACCAGTGAGCACTGAGCACTAACTATTCAATAACATTGTTGAAGTTTTCAAGAGAGATAAAGATATCTTCTGTTTTTTTCTATGAGGTCAGGATCTTTATTATTTCGCACACTTCTTTTAGGAACCATTAACCTGATGTTCAGGCGAGCTGTTCTTAATCAGCCATTTAAAAATGTAAAACAGCCATTTTTGCGGTTTAACTATCCAAAATAGAGAAAATTTGCAGAAATGTTCTGAGAGTTTTTACATAAAATTATCCAAGGGATTAATTTGGTGCCAAAATATGTTTCAACAATCCTTTTTAAGAATGTCTTTTTTAACTGGTTATTCATTGCTATTCCACGACTATATTGATCATTGATACATTTTTTGAATATTTCCATTTATGTATTTATTAAATCTAACTCTGCCTATATATTTGCGCTTGTTTTGACTTAGCAGAATAAAGAATTTCTCGATATTTTCTAGGCGACAGTCATGAAGACGCTTTTGTTGCTTATGCTAACATCTCAGTTGTTCCCAGCATCTGCAAGCAGTGAAGTAGATATTGAAACCATCTGTAAAGATTTCATCAGAAGCAACCAATTAAAAAGTGATGAAAAGCTTAACGAAATTCGAAAGAAATTTATTGACAACAACGTTCTTTATGCCGATGATTCTGGTGACAGTGGTATGGAACATCTGTGCCGTGATCAAACCAATCAAGTGAAAAAGCAAGTTTCTATCACCATTGCCGACATTCTACGTGTTAAAATTCTCAGATTGCATCCTTCAGGTCGCGAATCGTACACTGCCAGAGATCAAAATTCCAAAAGAGATCTTGCTGTTGGACTGTCTGAGAGGCCACAAGACTTTGCCAAGGCTTTAACAGGACGCTCTGCAAGAGAACTTCGAGATAAAATCGAACGAGATTGCTTGAGTCAGCCTCGAGATGAAATATTCTGTGAACATTTACCAGAATTGGTGGACATAGTTGACACGTATGAGAAAGTAAAAGATGAAAGTAGGAGCAGTGAGAAATGGAACGCTTATCGCATCCATTTTCTCGTTCTGCGACATAACGACCCAGAACAATTCGCTCGAGTAAAACCAAGAACCAACGAAAACATTCAAAAGCTGGTCATTGATAACTTGAAAACATTCTTCAAAAATGTTAGAAACGGACAAACGGATCCATTGACAGAGCTCATATCTCTGACACCAGATTTAACAACGATGAAAGAAGGTTGTGGAGCCACTGTCGGCCATCCTTCCGACGAAACAAAGAGCATCTGCACCCTCTTCAGAGTAGTTGCTCAGATAAGGCTTTTCCTAAAGTCTCAAGTTGTGTCTGATAATGGACACGTGACAAAAATTCTGAATACCAGGATTGATTATAAAACGTTTTTAGAGCTAACTGAAATTGACAGAATATTGCAAATTGTCCAAGACACACAAAATGCCCTTCCTTCCCTGTTTAGTTGGCTTAACAGCGAAGTCACTAAAACAACCAACGACAGATTTAAAGGCGTCAGGACGTATTTCCAGAAGGTTGAAAGCTTCAACAGAGATAAAGCACGTGCTGATGTAGATTTCGTTAATGGAAGGTTAGAATTATTTAGAAAAAGTGTTTCGACACTGAGTCAAGAATTAGGGGCAAACCTTGATGACCTTATAAAGCGAGCAATTGCGGCTATCGCCCTGGAGATAGCTGAAGATACCGTTCAAGTTGGTCTAGCTGCTGCTGTGTTAATGAATCCTCTTGAGAAGATTTTCGGAGGGTCAAGCGTGGGTGATCTTATGGATCGCAGTGCCAAACTGGCTGATTCAATAACTATAGCAGGGGAGCTTGTCCAAGTGAAACGCTCTTTTGATCGACT
Source organism: Rhopilema esculentum (assembly GCF_013076305.1). The sequence goes on along the minus strand of NW_027020228.1, from coordinate 3,099,549 downwards.
AACTGAAAAGACCGTTGAGATATCAGGCAAGTTTCAGGAAAATGCCAAATTTCTTGAGTCTGTAAAAAAAGTCGTCGATAATATTGGAAATGAAGAGTCATCCTCCATTTTTCAATCAGAGAAGCAAAAATTCATTAGAGACTATACGGCCTATGATCCAAAGGTTACTAGGCCAGAGTTGACAGCCATGACAGCAACCTGGACTGACCTTATTGAAGCCACCTGTGATGTTATTATGAATACGGAAACGCTGATTGCTGAACCAGTCAAGGCAACTGTAAGGGCGTCTGGCTTATGTCCCAAAACAAAGTTGCTTGCAGAGAGAATGATCGAAACCTATGCAGAGATATACGATTTTCAGTTTGAGCTCATTGAGGCACTAGCTACTTATATGAGGGCTGCTACATCCATTGATGCCGCTTCAAGCATAACAGCCGGGTACGAGCAGCTCCCTGCTGAACAGGATTCAAGCAGCAACGCTGTCAACAATTTGAGAATTGTTGGCTTGATTTCCTATATATCGTATAAGATCAACATTTGGCAGGCTACAGAGGCATACTGCGACATTTTGGAGTATAAAGAAGGCGGAACAAGGCCCAACCTTTGTCAAGGGTTAAACACGAATATTGCTAATCTTGTCTCTCGTCAGGTAAGACCTTGCCAGGAAAAAGTAGGATTTAGGGAAGTACCAATCAGTGCAGCAACAGAAGCTGACAAGGCTTACCTCGACATATCTAATTTGTATGCTGCCAAACAAGTAAGGTTCAAAATCCCAAATAGTGACTGGTTGGTGGAGAATCAGTGGATTGACACTGGGGATAAGGATTCTGTTATCACGGTGAAGAAGTTTGAAATTTTCTTGCCAACTATGAGTGGAATACGAAGGAGAGTCAATGTTGAAGCAAAATCAGAGGGGAGGAACCAACTGGTGCCGAATGGCAAAACATATACGATCATCCCAAGCAAGAATTTGAAGTTTGAATACCTCGAGGGTGGTAGCAATGAAGGTTGCCGACAAGAAACGTTTCAAAACCCTTATGATACATCAAAGCCCGAAATCTGTCCGGTGAATATGGAGGAAGATAGATGTCTGGATCTCTTGGAGAGAACAGCTTTGTATCCCTCTGTCTATGCCGACTGGAAAGTGTCTATCTCTGGTTATGAATCAGATGCAGTTCCACAATTGGCCAGCAATTTCAAATTGAAAGTTGGAATTACACTCTGTGTTACAAATGGTTCCAACAAGAAGAAGAAAAAGAAAAAGCTTAGAAGCCTAAAGAAAAAGGCAAAAAGGAGCAAAGCTGCTAAAGTAACTTCCATTGCATAAAATTTGCAAAAATAACGATGTGCTATTATTTTGATTCATGCTCAATCTGCCTACTTGTGCTTCATTTCAATAAGAAAGTTGATTCAATTATTAACCAATTTGTTATGAACTAAAAACCGTTGTTTCATTTTTTCTTGTTTCCTTTATGAATGTGTCGTTTCATCGCTCGCTCAAACTTTACTGGGGAATGCACTGTTAGGGACGCATCGTCCTAGGCCACGGCATTGTGTGGTAGGATGGCCAGTTACTTTCCACGCCGCTTTTACCTCCCTAGTATGTTTCAACTAGGTACTCATTTTCAGCCGAGTGAACTGAGGGCAGTCCGCGAGCCGTACCCGGAGTGCTAGCATGACAGTCGAGCGCCTTAACAACTCGGCTACTCGATTAATGGTTAAAATGATGTAAAAACACAGATTTTCTTCACAAGCTCCCAGACTTGCTTGCTATCTCAAAATTTCTTGCTATTTGAATTCAGAAAGTTTACAGAAACGTAAAAAGATCCTTGATATAAATATGAATATAAAAAGACTATGAAGAATTTTGTCATTTTATTTCTTTAAGAGTGAGACAGTTCTGTTTTGTTGGCCTGCAACGACTTTGCGACTTTCGAACGATAGATTTTCTGAAATTTCATACAAAATAACGACACAACAATTTTATTTAACTGGATTACACGATAAGTAAAACGAGTATCATGCAATTCTTTAACTCTTTACCTGCAGTATTGCACCACCTTGTTCTAAATATCAGCACAACTGGGTGAAATAGGTGTACTTCATAGCAAACATAGTTGAAGATGCATTTATTGCTTAAAATTGTTTTTTATTTGTAGAATATAGCTCATATCTAAAGAATAAAAGTTGCATAATGAGATACGAGTCGCTACAAAATTTATACGAGAAAGTGGACTATAAGTTTCAAAAATTGCTCAGCAAGTTAGATGCAGCCACAAAATCGCTGTAAAATTTAAAAAAGGTTTTATTGACAGTGTTTTAGTAGCAAAGGAAAGTGGAGAAGACGTCTAAAAATATTGATTTGACATAGAAGACAATTTTTCTGTGCATTTTTCTCTGTTTAAGCTTAGGGACAGTAAAAGGCATAAAACTTGATGCTGAGCAAGATTCTGCAGTTCAAATTTCTTCCAGACAGTTTATAATGATTGCTCTCCTAAATTGCAAAATTTATTGATTTATTGAGATTTGTTGCTAACAAAACAGTTGAAGTATTTCCAGGGCTAGTTTTCCATGGAAAACATTGGAAACCATGATCCAAATTGTTCTCCGAGTCGTTTTTCTACTCAGGATCAATTCCTATTCGCCCTTTGAGATACAAATAATTTGCACAACGATAGTTTTCGACCATTCTTGCGCCATTGTGGAGTGGCCTTACGACAGAAGCGAATATTGTTATATAAGATTTTTTTACTTCAATGAAAAGCTTTTTACACGTAAGTGTCAACTTCTTATGTTGCATTGCTTATATAACCAGAGCCATCCACCCCTTGCCATGAAATACATGTTGATCTTAATCGTCAAAAACCTTTCCTCGGCAACAACTTACTAAATGAATTGGGCTGATCTTCAAATTTTGTATTCGAATTATGGAGAAGTTAGGCATGTCAACAGTGTCACTTTTTAATAAACTAGACTGGATAGGATTCAAGAGTTTTTCAGCTCAGTTTCAGACAACTTCTGGCAAAGGACTGCGGATCATATTACGGATTTAGGGGGCTAAATCGTTTGAGGGGCTGAACATGCTGAAAGCCAAGGGCAGGGCAATTTTTATGGTTTTAAGTCAATTTTGAGAACTATTTGGGGGAGCTAAAGCCCCCGTAGCCGCCTCTCCGCTTCTGCGGTCCCTGCTTCTGGCTATCCTCTGAACAAACAATATCTGTTGTGCATTGATCAATGCTTTTTCATTAAGCTGATGCAAGGACATCACGCTCAATTCTTCCATCATATCCAGCCATCCTGTTGGACGCTGCGGAGTACCTAGTACCCTCGTGTTTTTACTGTTGATACCATCATTGTGAACAAAGAATGTTCAACAATGTTGTACCTGACCGAGCAGTAAATTAAAGATTTAACGATCAAAATTGCCATTTTACCAAAAAATTTATAGAGCAAAATCTTAATTCTATGAAATAAGTTGTCAGGCCAATTTATGAAGATATTGCCATCTTAACTGTGTGTCGTTCAATAGCGATGGATATTTATAACCCATTTGTGAAGGGTGTTTTTGCACTTCGAAAATCGAGCTGGAAAACTTCTATTTGATCAACTTACACCAAACTTTTTGCGACAGAAAAATTTCAACATAAAATTGAAAGTACATTGGTCACAGGTCCTACGCCACGAACTTGAAACTGGGGGGTCAAGGCTAGCAAAAGTAGGGGGCCAGGGCTTTTTCCCTTTTACTGCAGCTTTGAAAGTGGACCTAACTGTCACTGCTATTATAGGAGAAAATTAGATCTGGAAATTTGCCGTGGCTCTCTAGTGTTTCTAGTCCATAGGTGATGTTACAATCAATCTTTTTTTTTTACAATTGACGAGGAATCAATCTATTGCAACTCAAATTACCGGTGGAAAAGAATACCTTGAAATCAGAAAATGTAGCTAATAAAAAGTACATTTTTCGAGGTTCTTCCATTTATATACTGAAAAATCATTTTGATACATCCATTCATTTGCTGCTTAATCTACATTAAACTAATAATAAACTACAAATCTAAATTTACAATAAGATTTATGAATATTTACCTAAATCAAGTTTGTGGCTCTAACATAGCTAATGATTCTCTTGCTCATCTAATTATCTTTTCTAACAAAGTGGCTTAAACCGGCTGTCAATCAGAATTGTTCAATCAATCAGCGTAATGCCACTCACGCGTCTATTGATTGGTCAATGGTTGATTGACAGGTGTCTAAAGCCACTCTAGTATAACTCCTGCATCTGCAATATTTATCCAAGTAAGTCGAGGTGATTTGACGTGGTTTGATTTAGCAGAGGACTGATGCTTACTAGGTTCTTGTTCTAGCAAGCCAAGATACCAACGGCGATTTTGCCTTAGATGTCCTGAGATATTAAGGACCGTTTTGTAACACTCTTCAAGATGGACGAATTTGCGCCCTCCTTGCTGAGGAATCCCGTTTTCCCTTTTCAATACTGGCCAGTTTGCCAGTGGGAATTGTGTCCGCGGTTGTCCTGCAAATTGTTAATCGAAGAAACTGCTTCTTTGTGCAACGGGAATTTCTAACTCAGGGAAATGCACAACTAGTGTCCAGGTTAATTCAACTCCAGGGTGTAAAAGTGTGCCTTGGCTTGCAAGAAAAAACCTTCAATTCAGAACTCAGCATTACCCCTTGAAAGATTAGGAAATAAAGATGGAAGGCAAAATACTATATGATATTTCCAATTTATATGATGCAAAAAGGCCGACAGAATAACGCGACCCAGAAATGCAAAAACAGGTTATCGACTTCACTTTAGCAGGTGCTTGGCATAATATTAGGGGGGCTTGAGCTTGATGCTAAGATGAGCTAAGATGAGCTTGGCTTTTTGAAAAAAGGCCTAACTTCAATTATTTTGGGAGGAGGCAAAATTTTCTCAAGTTTTTAACATATTTTGAAATGCCCTTTGGTAAGATATTCTTGTGAAGACAAGCAAATACATCATTACTTTGTTCGATAAATTACAAATTTCATCGATATTTGTTTTCTTTCTTGAGTCTAACAGTCAAAACATCGTCCGGACTGTTTTCATCAGAAACGTTCAGTTCTCCGCTGCTTGAATCGGACATGTGCCTAAGGTGCGTTGGCTGTCTTGCGTAGGGGAACTGCTGCGAAGGAACATTTCGCTGGTAGTCGTTGATGGCATGGTACCCTGTGTATTGTAACGCCAGCATTGGAGCGTTGCCATTCGAATAAGGAGGGCTGGCTGCCTCACGACAGTTGACTTGGGAGCTGTTCATTGCATTGGTTTGGTAATACGGGTACGAGTAAAGAGACGGGGGATGATGCAATTGTACATATCCGGCTGAACCGTATGCTTGATTACTGCAACCACTGAGAGGGCGCCCAAGGGGACTTGGAGGTGCCTGAGCTACCCACTCTGACGTATTGGGGTAGTTTTGCGATTTAAGAAGCGCTGATGATGAATAGGGCGAAGGGGCAAGAGATCGAATGTTTGTGATTGATGTCGACACGTCGTGGAATCGCTCCCTCTTTCGCCATTTTGCACGACGATTTTGAAACCATACCTAGAAAAAATTGAATTCAACTTTTTATCTAATTGTTAGGAACCGCAGATTAAAAACAGAATTCACCCGAGGAAAGGGTGAGACAAAGTTGCTAAAAATGCGTTTGGCTTTAAAAAGAACAAGGAGGGGCCTCGCGAAAGATTTCTCGAAAACAACAGCCTCCCAGCTCTATACCCTTGGTTATTATCTGCGAGGGGCAATTCACTCTTGAAAATAGCGTACGAGATTTTCCCTAAAAAAGGATTTCTGGGGATTTTCAGATGAAACAAAAGGCGAGGGGCAAATCACTCCAAGAAAATCTGGTACACTCTTTGTGAAAATCCTATTATTTTATCTGAAAATCCCTGGAAATCCTTTTGTTTTAGGAATAATCTCGTACGCTATTTGCAAGGGTGAATTGCCCCTTCGACAAAAGGCGTACGAGATTTTCTTGGAGTTATTTGTCCCTCGATTATCTGGACGTCAGTAGCAAAACTGAACATTGACAATGTAGGGAACCTTATGTAAATTGTTGCTATCGTGTAAAATAGTTTTTAACTCAAGCCGTGTTTAATGTGCCATGTTAAATTCTATCTTAAATGTAGTGTATAGATTGCTGTTGTGTAGCACTGCTGATAAAATGTTGCATGCTGGTTGCTTGGTGATCGTTGATTGCTGATTAGTGATTGCTGATTGTAGAGTGATGATGATTTATTACGATGGTGTTGGTAACGATGATCTTTGAAACTTGAAATCTTCGAGCTCAAGGTTGCAACACTAGAATTATATTACAAACAAAATGATGTTTGCTTGAACTTTTGTATCATTTAAATACAAAGGCTATATGTAATTCTTTCGTTACTGTGTAAAGGTCGAAGACCTACAAGATAAATTCTGGCAAAAGTTCAATCTAATTAGACTGAGCAGGAAATTTCTCATTTTCGTGCAGAAATTCGACCTGGTTCGGGGTTGATGAATGCAACAAGAGGCAAGGACACTACGATAGGTGACGTCAACAAGTTAGAATTCGATATTTTTTCTTTTAGCCGATCTCTTTGATGTTTGCAGATTTTAGCAACCAAATATTACACCTCCGGTGCCTGGCTTAGGAGGCGCCAAAAGCTGCCACTATCATCACACAATGACACATTCGGCAAACTGTTAAACCGTTTGTTTACGCTGTCGTGTTTCTGTTTACACGTATTAAAGACCTAGCGTCTACTTGTTACCAATTATTGTGTTTGTCCCAAGCCTGGCATTTGGTGTACACTGACTGAAAAATTAGCCAGTGTGTACTAATGAATGCAAGTGATCCAAATATACATAAACAAGGGTGGGCAAATTCCAGAGTTGTGTAGGCCGTTCGCCTTCATATGTAATGACAAATATCAACGAAAATGATCGAAGTCCGATGGTTGGAACTTTCAAGAGAAACAAAACTTTTTAAATCATTAATAGTTTGTCTAAACAGCTGAAATTATATGAAAAGAGTTTTTTTAAAATAAGAAAACGCTTTTCATAAAAATTTAAAAGGTTTGAAAAATAAAAAAAGTTTAAAATTTGTCAGGAAGTCGAAATATTGTACCCGCATTTGACCGGGTACAATCGTATCGTTGCAATACCGACTGCTTTTGTAACTAAACGCAACTGGAAATCTTAGTATTGAGGGTCGTTTTGTTGTTACTTTGATATATTTAGTATTGGCTTGGAAGAAATGTGTAATCTTCTTGGAATATTTTCCAGAATGAAAGCCGTTTGAATGCTGAGTTTTGTAATTGTGATGTCATCAAATTGGATCATGTTAGCTAGCAATCTTGAAACCATCAGCAGCAACTTTAGATAATTAGCTTCAGTTGATATTGGCTCAATGTTTCAATTAGTGTATTGTTACACTGGATTGGCAAACCGTTACAATTTCTATACAGGAATATTTTTCGCTATGTCCTCGGTCAATGGAACCCGCGAAGACTGGTGGCAAAATCTAGCTGATCCCTACACAAAAACTATATCAAAGTAACATTAACTGGGGTGGAGAAAAACGATTTTTTTCGGCCACGCCCTTCAGACTCTTGGAAAATTCTTTTTTAGTATTTTTCATCTATTTTGAAATTTTTGAACAAGCAACTATCTCAAGCAGCATTCTCCACCCCAGTCCACCCCGTGACGACGCCACTGTTTGAGTGTTACCATTGCCTATAGCAAAAAACGCCCAGGAAGGAACAACTGTTGGCTTGACCTCTGCCCAATGTCAAAATGCTTTTTTACGTTTTGTCCAAGCATGTTGTGAAGTAAATGACATAGTAGCGGACAATTTTTCTCACGTGAAAAGCTCCTACTTTATTCATTTTTAAAGAAGAAAAATTTCCCACGTAGAGACAGGCTGCAACTTGTCAAGATTCACTGTTTCATTTCTATGTTTGGTATGCGGTGGAATATTTGCGCGCCGTTTTGTCGTGCAGGAAACCGCGAGCCCCAGCTGGGCTAACAACTCCTAAAGTTGATAGGTGAAAGGACACAAGTGAGAAGTGTAGGTGAAGGTTGAAAGGTGTTCGATGATGAATGTGGGTCTTGTTGAGTGAAGAGGATAGAAAGTGCCTCGGGTTTGATGTATGGTTTTGTGTATGTATTTTTAGCTTCTGTACGGTCTCTATCCGAGGGGCAATTCACCCTTGTAAATGGTGATTGCCCAAGAACATAAGGATTTCAAGAGATTTCCAAATAAAACTATAGGATTCCCACAATAGGTGTACGAGATTTTCATGGAATGAATTGCCGTCGTTTTTATCGACGAGGGGCCAGTCCAAGCATTTCTTTTTTACAGAGCACTATATTTGAAATTCACAATATATAGGTACCTTGGTGCATATTTTTATTTGTATCTACATCACAGTTGCGTTTTCAAAATTTATAACATTTTTTCATAACATTCCACTCTAGAAGGCGCCAATTGTTTGGGTTTTTAGTCACAAATTTCTCATTCATGAACAGGAAAGGTAAAATCTTTATCTTAAAACGTAATCCTGTAGATGATAGCCAGAGACAAGGATTCTGAACAAAATGACATTTCACAACACCCTCTTTTTATAAGAACCAGATAATTTTTGCCGAGCCTCGATGTTCTTGAGAATTTTTGAGAATTTTAGGCTCAAGTGTTCTTAAAATTTTTCTTATTTTAATAGTGATTTTTTTGCAAATATTTGAAAAGTTACATACTGTTTATAACTTCTAAGACGTTTTACTGGGTAAAGTTTAAAAATAAACTGTTTTTATGTTTATATTTTATGTTTATAAATTGCATAGTATTGTTCTGTTGACGTGACATAAATTTCAAAATGGGATTTTTTTTATATTTATCATCTGAAGCTGAGCATGTTCTAGCCTTGTTCTTATTTTTTGGGCATATTGAGCCTCAGTGTTCTTATAAAGTGTGTTCTTATACAAAAAAAGAGTGTACCTGAACACGTGCCTCTGTCAGATCACAAGCTAATGCAAGTTGCTCTCTTGTATAAACATCAGGGTAATGTGTTTTTTGGAATATCCTCTCCATTTCTTCGAGCTGGAAAGCTGTGAACGTCGTTCTATTTCGTCGTTTTTTACGCTTCTCGATCATGATGTCATCTGCGCTGGAATCAATGCCGTGCCTTTGTGCTATGTGTTTACGGCCTGTAATGTAGAATAACACAAATCGTTTTTTAATTCCTTGACAATTGGAAATGTCATGATAATCTTGACTATGAAGCTAAAACATCACAGCAATCAAACTAGCTTAGACTACAATTACAATCGAATAATAGAAGTTGTGGGAGAGGGGCAATATGGGCAGGTACCCCTAACCGAAAGGTGTTCTATACGGTGTACGGTGTCTTTTAAGGACATGAAAAAAAAGGATTTTTCCCAAGGGTGTAAGAGATTTAATGGGGTGTTTTCCCTCTCGCCCCCGGCACCCTTTTGGTCATTGTCGGTTGTATTGATTCGCCTTATTTGTAAAAGTTTTACTAACAAGTGGTCTTAAAATGCATTTAGATTTTGCTTTAGTTTATGAATCGCGATTTTTGTCAGATGGCCAAACATTTTCACGTCTCACTCACATAAGCACTGCTTTTTTGAAAGCCCTAAAAAGCCACGCCCTTTTGACGAAGTACGCGCATTTTACTTAAAAGACAACGTCCTAAGATAGAATCTGATGCGGAGTCGGAGGCCTTGGGAATTCTGGGGTCTTCAAATAAGGAAGAAGGCCTCTAATGGAATCATTGAGAAGACTCACTGACTTTTTTTGCTCTTCAAGTAAAAGTTCGTTAAAAACCAAGCTCTTTCCACGTTTTAATTGTTATAAATATTATTCTATTCTCAGCTGTTCTGGACCCTTTGAATCTTACGATACCATTCTCATACCATTTTTTAGGCTGCCCAAAATCTGGAATGTCAAGAGAGATTTTGAGTCGTGTGATCTGTCGCTTTAGGTACAAAATATCCCTTAATTTGATGCCATGTAAAAAGTTGTTATTTATTTGATCTTGTTTTGTTTTGAATTTCAAAATATTTGCAATCACACCGTTTGGCGAAAATGCACACTGAAGTTCATAATGTTGTCTGATGCTGAAAACTTAGTTTGAAGGGCACTGGGCACGAAAACTGTTTGGGTTTTTCCTCAGTGTCCTTGGCAATGTTTATTTAACTATCCTAGCATTATGTAATTTCTGGCGTATCTATTATAATCTTAGCAATTGTATACCTTTAAAGCTTCTATGATTGTTGCTGAATGAGAGAGTTTAATTTGATTTGATTTTGATGTACGTATTTCTACACCCGATTTTATCCTTCCTGTATGCACTGTCCCGTGTCATACACTCCTTTGATTTCGCCGATAATATTGGACTCTGCATCTTGAAGAACTGCCATACTGTCAAAATTCCAACATCAAAGAAGAAAAAGCCGGAGTGTCCGCATTAATAGTGAGTTTTATGGTTAAAAGGCAAATTAGACTAAATGATTTTAGCATTGAAATTCAGGTATAACATTGATTGATAACATGGCATGAAAAAACGACATCCTTTTGCTCCTCAAAAATATAGAAATTTAAAAAGTTTCTTAACATTTCTTGACCAATACTAAAACTTTCTAACTTCTTGTTAGTACCTTTACTATAAAATGTTTCATGCAAAGACCTGTGTTCAGAAGCGTCACCATAGGGGGGAATGGGGAGAGATTCAGGGGCAACTTTGTCCGTCGGTACAAATTTTTGTTGGGAAAACAATAAAAATCTTTTCTCCTCCTTTAGTTTAATTTCAGCCTTATTTATAACGTATAATCATTTCCTTAGTAGTAAAAGCAGCATATCATATTATTCATCTGATGACCACACCCTTAGAGAGTCAGACACGCCCTTTTTTGGCAAAAGTCATTTCTGTACCCTTCCGAAAAAATCTTTTGGTTTCGCCCCTTGTTGTGTTGTCGACATTATTCCTCATAGCTCTGCGGATGGCGAAGGAGAAGAAACTGCCTCTCGACGATCACAAAATCAAATTATTTTCAACGGTTACTGTGACGTATTGTCAATAAACTCTTGTCAAACTAACACAATTAACACTCACTTCAATTTTATTGATATCTGTTCTTGGATTTAAATCAGATTAATTTCCTTTCAGTCGATTTTAATTAACGCTTATAATCAAATATGTTCAAGTATTTGTTTCTCTCGAAGCCTCTGAGCTCTTTCAGTTCAGGAAAGAAGACCAGACGATCGAGATGAGAATTACCGTTTCAAGAAGACAAGATGGCTACAATAAATTCTAGCCTGTCAGTGTCTTTTAATAAATGGAGGGTCGATTGTCAAGGGCCTTATACACAGCCAGAAAGGTATGTCTTTCTATACATTTCTTTTGGCTTTTTTTAGTTTTTTGAAAAATCTTAGAATTTGAATGTTCTTAATTTTTTCTTAAATTAATAGGGTGTAAGCAGTGCGATTGCTAGCTTTTTCTAGCGATTGCTAGCTCTAAGGAGGTGTTCAGGCCTCATTTGCCAACAAAGTGAGTAAGACAGCCTTAATTTGCTGACAAATTTGAATATTCACCGAAAAAGCACTCACACTTCGCTAAAAATCCTCGATTTTGAGAAAAAAACGTTGTTCGAAATTGTATTTTACAGTAGCTCAGCCTCAGTTCTTAACTTTTGACCAATTCTTAGGCTTGTGTTTTTATAAGAAAATTATGACTTTTTACAGCTAGAAAGCAATTCATGTTTTTGAGGCACAATTTTGCCCGTTTTTGAGGTACAAGAATATGTCAGCATTGTCCGTAACGGGCGATCATTCTTTTAGATAAGAATAAGGATGCATGGAATAACGTCTTGAGAGTCTAGATGTGTTCAAAAATCTATGTTAAAAGTTTTTCTTGTTTCAATTTATGCAGAGCCTTAGTCTGTGGCAGAGATAAATTAGTGTGGGTCTAGCCAAACTGGAATGGAATTGAAAACATTCAATTGTGTTCGATAACTAAGGGCCCCTGTTAATAGTTATCTTTCCAGGCTGGCAATAGTTACAAAAGTCACATTTTTAGCAACGGACCATGTCAAAGTTAAGTGGACCATAATGATATGTGCCATTTTGTCCCTTTTCAACAATTCTTTATTCCAATATAATACATTTACAATACCTTCGATAGGTGCTTTAAAATCTTTTACCGTAATATGATTTTGTTCTTTTGATGACGTAACACATATGGTAACGAATATGAAGCTCGTAAAGCTTTCAAGTCAACGTCAACTTACTCGGGCAGTATCGGATGCTATGCAAGTGCTTTGCAGTATCAGATGAAACGCCAGTGTGTCACACTTTATGTATGACTGTGTGCTTGTTTGAAGCTTACTACTCTAAACACTGCCTAGAGATGGATATTTTCTCATCTTCCAGACTGACATTTCCAATATCATTAAACATTCATTCCCGTAGTTTCAGTGACATTTCTAAAACATTCTTAGGATCCAAAGATCATAATGAGTTTTTAGCCATTTACATTAGCACACTAAAAGACTTTATGCTTTACCATACTTTCTTCCACCGTGATATTACGGTTTTATATAGAATCAATGATATATGCGAAGACAAGGTTTTCATTCTGAAAACAGGGTAGCCATCTCCTTTACAATTCAAGAAAATTAGCAAACTTCAATTTTTTTTCTTCAGTCAATGTTTATGTTAAATGTTCGGGGCTATTGCAGTTTCGCACCTCTCAGCGTGTGGTTCCATGCATAAGGATAGGGTTTGGGTAAGGATCAATGTCCAAGAGGTGCGAAACTGCATTAGCGCCAAATGTTCTTCTGGCTCTATGAATTTATTTATTCGCTCATTTTTTTCATCATTCACTTGAGCATTGATAAGAAAACAAAGTATGTGCTTTTGTTAGCCGATCACACGTGTTTTCATCATATCCCTTGTACGAGGGGCAAATTTATCTTTTATGAAAGTCTCGTATACCTTTGGTTGAAATCCTTTTTTACCTGAAAATCTCTGGAAATCCTTTTGTTTTGGTGTAAATCTTGTTAGCTGTTTGCAAGAGTGAATCGCCCCTCGTTCTAGTGGATATCTCTTACACACGTTTTTTTTCTCAGCCCAGCCCTCAGACTTTCTTATCTATTTCCTAATTTCAGCACTAAAACTTTCTTAACATTCTCTTAACGTAAAATTGGAAAGTTTTACGTTACTAAGCATGCGCAGTGATGGAGAAGATGAAATGCAATAAATATGCTATATTTCTCAAAAACCCTCAACGTCATACTGTATTCGTCGTTTCCAGTTCAGCACATTACTGTATTGTTGAAATATTTCACTCTTACACCACAATTTCTTTTGAAACTTTGAATATCTAAATTTTTCAACTTTCTTAGGTTTCAAAGATCCAGCCCTGAACATTCTTAACTTTTTAAAGAACCGAGCACAACTTTCTTATAAAATACTTTCTTATAACTGTCTTAAACGTGTAGTTGTCTTCATCTCCATCTTTCGATTTCAATTATAACTTTGGTATAAACTTTAAAACAGAACTTAAAGATTAGATTTTGCAATCATTTTGTATTTCTTTGGATGCGCTGCTCTTTGCTATTCTAGGGAGCTGTAAAATGGTGAATGCTGTAGATCATTCCATGAAAATCCTGTCGATCTTTGTTGGAAACCTTTTATTTCATCTTAAAAATTCTTAGGAATGATTCCAAGAGCTTTAGTTCAAATCTAGCACTTTTTTGCTACTGTGCATTGCTCTTCGGACTAGCACATAGCATCTTTGCTGCACATAGCACCTCAACAGGCCTGGATGCCTAAACTACCTGGCTAATTATCGTTAATGACAACTGCAGTGCGAAGTTGATCGGATCAAAAATACTACCTTGTTTGCAGTATCTACGCAATAGGCTATGTTGCTTCTTTGCATATTGCAGGTATATGCGCACTGCATAGAACGCTTTTGTCTTGCTTCTAGTAGACGGCTTTAATTGTAATTCTATTCAATACAGTCAAAGTGCAATTATCCAACTGCCTGCTAAATCGAAATAATTTCTAATTCAAGCAAAAAACTGTCCATCCATATCTATCTTTTTTTAAAAAAAATTTTGGCAGTGGGAAAATGAAGAATTTTTTCCCCTTCAAATTCCAGATTACACGTTACTATCATCAATACGAAAAATTGCAGATTTTTCTGTTTTATAATTGGAAAAACACTGTACCTATTGCCTCAAGATCCAGTCCTTGGTTCTCCATTCCCTCTACTGTCTCTTTTCGTCTGTCTGAAGCGAGCTGTTCAAGTAAGCAATTGCCAGCAACAACGCTGCTCATATCTGTACTAACCTTAACGTCTGACTGACCAATCGATGCGACGAACTCTGCAAATTTCTCCATGGCCTCTCTTCAATTCTGTGATTTGTCTTGTAAACCTGATGAGCGCAGGGCCCTTTGAAATCATCTTCTGACGCTAGTCATGCTGAGACGAACAGCTCGCCTTTTGTAGACCAGTGCCCAGTGTGCTGATTCATACGACATATGTGACACTGGCGCGGTGTGGTTGCTGATCGACAAGGAAATTAAAACTATAGGTATAGCTCAGCACTAGGAAAAATTTAACTTGCCAGGTCACACGGGAAGGGAGCAAGGCAGGGGCAAGGAATTCACAACAGGTCGTTAAATTTGTTGGCTGCATGCCAGGGTTACAATTTTGCCAACCCTCTTCATGTGGGCTTCGTGTGCACTTTTTTTTAAAGGAACCAATCAAATGTGGCTCAGGCTGGTTCTTCCAAAACTTTGAGGTTAGATTTGTTCGTGGTTGTCAGGGTCCGAATTAACCAATTTAGACAAGAGACAATCAATTCTTTCTTATAAAAACACAAGCCCCCACATTTTTACAAAGTTGAGAGCAAATTAAGAGCAAGCTGAGACTGTAAATGAAATTTTGAACAATGTTTCATCCCAAAACAAGGAAATTTTTGCTATCTAGGGGTGCTTTTTCAAACTTGCATTGGCTCTGACATAGGTTGGAAAGTAGGGGGGCCAAGAGAAAATTGAACACCCATAACAAAAGCTTTATTGATTTACAAAAATGTGGTGGGCAATGTCGTCGTTGAAGGCCCTGACTTGCTGGCAAAATAAAGAAAGTCTCGCTCACTTTGTTGCCAAACGAGGCCTGAGCCCGCGTCAGATTTTCGAAAAAAGCCAGCCTCAACTTCAAATAACTAGTTCCTATAAAAATATGCGTATTTCACTGCAGAACGACATGAGATGTATTGGATATACCCTATATACCTCAGTAAAAAATATACCCCCTCATGAAAGACGTATCCATAATAGCAATGTTTTACAATGCTCTCTTACCTTCTAATATTTTACAGCCAATTTTTGGGCTCGTCTTCTTATAGAATTAATCTAATAAAAGAAGTAAAGTTGTTTTTATCGGGATATATGCATTCTTTGCTTTTATGCAGGTACAAATCTATTAAAAAGTTGCAACCAATTCAAGCTCCACAGAAACGGACAGAGTTAAAAAAAATTGTGACTTGGTGTAAAGAACACGCCGGCTACATTTTTTTTATAAGAACCAGTAAATTAAGTTCAGGCTGACTGTTCTTGATTTTATCGAAAATCTGAGGCTGGATTGTTCTTAATTTGTTCTTAATCTAATAGGGTGTAAGCAGTGCTATTGCTAGCTTTTTCGCTCTAAGGAGGTGTTCAGGCCTTATTTGCCAACAAAATGAACGAGACAGCCTTAATTTGCTGACAAATTTGAATATTCGCCGAAAAAGCACCCACACGTCGCTAAAAATCCTCGATTTTGAGAAAAAACGTCGTTCAATATTGATTTTGCAGAAGCTCAGCCTCAGCTTGTTGTTAATTGGTTTTTAACTTTTGACCAATTTTGAGGCTCGTGTTCTTGTAAAATTGCTCTTATAAAAAAAGAGTGTACTTTTTAAAGATTTCGCTCCCCTGGTATCATCTGGATTCTCTGTCAAAAACCTCAAACCCCCTATGATAGTTGGAGAATTTGCTGGGATTATACCAATTTTCAAAACAAGGCCCATTTGCTAGTTGCTCTGTTTCCATGCCCCCATAATTTCCACCACTGTCTCTAATCATGATGTGTAAAGGTTCAGACTGAAATTCAAACTATTATGAAATACCAGGATAATATTTATTTGCATCATTCCGATACATCTTTATTTATAAGCGCAATCATGAACATCAAAATCCTTCGTTCATGTCCAAAATACGTCCTAACATAACGACGTTCAATTCAAAAAACCTCTCAATATCTAAACGCTAATTCACATAAAAGCGTTCCTAATGAGATTAAACCTAATATCACGATACGCGAAGTAACCTAATTAACTACACAAATTAAAACAATAGTATAGAAATACGCCTCGTTACTTCAGCTAAAAACTAAAAGCACAAAATCATGCAAGAGATTCAACAACGTTATCGTTTATAAATGTAGTTAGTAAGTCAAGCTCGAGGTTAGCCTCGTATTCAAATCATCCTCCCCCCTGATTGAGGGAGGTCAATCATATATTTAACCAAAGTGTTTAATTTATCAGCTCTTCAGCTTCTTCATCCGCAATAAATCGAATCGGTACATCAAACACCTCAGACACTGCAGGCTCCGCAGCAGCAGCGATACCGTAATCTTTTTCCGAATCCTCTCGTACTTCCAGTGGATATAAATGAGTAATTGATCTTTTCAAAATAATAGATCTTCCAGCTGAATCTGTCGTTTTTACATCAGCTGCGCGAACAATATTATCTTTTCCAGGATAAACCTTTAAAATTTTCCCAAGTTTCCATTGTTGTCGTTTAACTTTGTCGTTCAAAATAACAACAACATCGCCAACAGCTACGATTCTCGCTCCGGTTTTTCCCTTGTTTTTGTGGAATTCTCGCAAAGTTAGCAAGTACTCGCTTGACCAACGATTCCAAAAATGCTTCAATAACGATTTAAGATGCGATTGGCGGTGTGTCAGTTTTGTTTTTGACGAATCATATTCAGCATACGTTTCAACATTCGGAGCATCGATAAGTCTTCGCCCTATAACGAGGGACGACGGAGTTAATGGTTCTCCAGCGAAATCACCGCTGACGTACGTCAAAGGACGTGAATTGACAACACTTTCGATTTCTATCAAAATTGTCTCTAGTTCTTCGTAGTTTAAGCGAGCATTTCCGACAATTTTCCGTAAACAACGTTTTACCAGTCTCACCATTACTTCAAAGAATCCGCCCCAAAAACTCGCGCGGGGAACATTAAATTTCCACTTTATTTTTCTTGCTAATGCATGTCGTTGAACAGTTTTGTCGCGAAATGTGCTGCCATTATCGGACACAACAAGTTTCGGAACGCCTCGTCTCCCTTGGAAGCGTTTAAAACAGCGTAAAAATGCTGGTGCAGATAAGGTGCAACGCTCGTGAAACAGTACATGTAAATAACGCTATATAGGCCTTGTTCATTCCCTTTTCAGAACCGTATATGTTTTTTTTATAAACGGGTCCAGCGAAGTCAACTCCGATATTTGAGAATGCAGAGTCTTCAGTCACGCGATAACTCGGTAAAGGAGCGGCCGGTGGAGAGTTATAAGCACGTCCTTCGAAACGATTACAAATGGTACACTTTGAAATAAGATTTCTTACAAGTTGTCTGCCACGTATAATCCAAAATGAACTACGCAGATCGGTCAAAGTTTCGGCAGTTCCGTTATGTTTCACGTTTTCATGCGCTCGCATTACAAGTAACTTCGTAATATAATGATTTCGGGGTAACAGTATCGGAAATTTAGATTGAGTTGACAAGTTAGCTTCTTGAATTCTACCTCTACATCGTAGCAAACCATTTTCATCCTCATAGACGCGCAAATAGACTAAATTTTTATCAAAGTTTCGCTCCGAAGATAAATGAGATTGGATCACGCGGAGCCATGATATTCGCGCATTTTCCACTTCTTCCACTGTTAGATCATTCGTTTCTATATCTTCCTTTAATAAACGCCGTTTCAAATTTTCCACGAAACGAAAAACGTAAGCAGAGACGCGAAATAGTCAATTTTCGTCACTGAAGTCTTCTGCTTTAATGACATTTTCAAGCGCATAATTCGATGCTGTGGACACTCCCACAAATACGTCACTAAAATCCTTCCGAGGATTAGATTTAGTTTCACGATTAAGTTCAAACGAAACGTCCTCCGGAATTTTAGTTTTTGTTTCAAAGTTCAAAACGGCAGGCCAATAGTTTTCTGATTTTGCCAAAAAGGTGGGTCCAAACCACCAAATTTCAGAGCCTGAGATCTGTGACATTTTACAGCCTCTAGAGGCTAGGTCCGCAGGATTAAGATCAGTTGGACAAAAGTTCCAGCATGAAGGAGGAACATGTTTTCTAATTTCTAAAACTCGGTTTTGAACGAAAGGTTTATATTCCTTTTCGCGACTGAAAATCCACCACAAAACAATTTGGGAATCTACCCAACAAAATATTTTATCAACTTCTATCACCGGCTTCAAGGCTTCTTTTGTACGGAAATGTGCCGCACACAAATCGCTAAACTCTAAGATTCGCCATCTTGTCTCGTGCTATCGAAGATCTAACTAAAAATAACTGAAACTCGGTCCCAGTTCTCTACTGTCCTAAACTGTCCTAAAATGTCCACTACTAATCAACATAACGAATGATAATAATAAAGTACCGTACACAAACTCCCCTAAAATTTGAGTAAAGTAACATACCTGAGTCAAATTTTATCAAACCTTTACGGTACGCAGTTGTCCTCTTCAATCTTCTTCCAAACAAAGTCTCGTCTTCACTTCTGCATCCACCGCAGCTCTTCTCTTCTCTCTTGTTGTCACATTGGCCTTGGCATCGATTGCTCCGTTGATTGTTTCAACTGTTATCACATTGACATGGCATCAGTTGCTCCTTTGATTGTTTCCACTGTCTGTGACTCCTTCGCTTGACAACCAATCTCCAATGGGCAGATAGCTTGAACCGGTCGCTCTATGAGATGTCCTTTGTGTCTCAAAAGCACTCCCCTGACTACGTCGTCTCTTCCTTTCACAAGCTCTTCTACTCTCGCTTTCTTCCACTGCCCTTTATTTCTTTCATCACCAACAACTAGTACTACTTCTCCGATCCGTGGCAGACATGCACTCTTTTTTCTGTTAATACGATGCACTTCCATTAAACTGTTGATATACTCTTTGTTCCAACGTGACCACACGTGCTCTTTCGCATTCTTCAATCTCTTATACATCTTGGTCACTCTTTCTTCGTCTACCTCCACATTTTCAAACGTATGTGAATCCTTCCCCCACATTATTATGTTAGGTGTTAGCACTTGCTCCTCCCCACTTTCACTTTCTACATATGTCAATGGCCTGTTATTCAAATGCCTCTCTATGTCCATGATGACTGCTTCCAGTTGTTCAAATTGCAAATGCGTTTTTCCAAGGGTTTTGTACAATGTCTTCTTTAAATCCTTAATTAATCTTTCATACATCGCCCCCCACCAGGGACTTTTCGACAAGTTGAACCTCCAAGTGATGCCTAGAGTTGCCAAATGGTCTTGCAATTTTTCACTTTTTCGTATCAATTTTATCCACTCAGCTGTTGTCTTGAATTTCTATGAGCTCATCTGTCTGCTCTGTATAATAATTCAACTTCGCTATTTCCTTCTCGATATCAATCTCTGGGCCTAAATTTTGCCCATCTCCTGTTGCTGTTTCTGTTGATGGATTTGCCATGATTCTCCCGGTATGTGTCCTGGCAGGGTCGCCACGTATGTACGGAAATGTGCCGCACACAAATCGCTAAACTCTAAGATTCGCCATCTTGTCTCGTGCTATCGAAGATCTAACTAAAAATAACTGAAACTCGGTCCCAGTTCTCTACTGTCCTAAACTGTCCTAAAATGTCCACTACTAATCAACATAACGAATGATAATAACAAAGTACCGTACACTTTCACAGATTTAATTAGCCGCGATAGTACGAGTGCTGCCATCAATTCCAAACGTGGTATTGTGTCAGATTTTAAGGGCACAAGCCTTGTTTTTGCAGCCACCAAATCAACAGATATTTTGCCAGATTTCTTGACAACACGTATATAAACTGCAGCCCCAAAAGCAATGCTACTGGCGTCACTAAACCCATGTAGCTCGACATGGTCAATTTCATCCTTGTTAACATCAGTTACTGATCGATTTACAAAGACAGGAGGAGAACTTTGAATGTCCGAAACAATAGTTCTCCACTCAGTACTGATCTCCTCAGAAAGTTTTGTGTCCCAATTTACCTTTTTCTTGCAAAGTTCTTGAAAGAGTAACTTTAAAGGAACCACAATTGGCGAAAGTAAACCAAGTGGGTCATATATCTTAGCCGTTGAACTCAGAATTTCACGTTTCGTTACGAATTGGCAATCATTTGAAAAGATTTTTGAGAAATCAAACCTAATTCTGTCGGACGTTTTGTCCCATGCCAAGCCAATTTCATCAGCCAATTCACAACAATTAGATTCCCACTTTCTTAAATTGAAACCTCCCCTTTTGAAACAGAGTTTCAGTTCCTTGTAAGACTCCAAGGCTTCCGTCTTAGAAGAAAAGGTGGAGATAAAATCGTCCACGTATAAGCAATTCAAGACATTTCGTACAAATTTTTCATTGCTTTGGGCATATTTGGCCAAATGAGCTCTGATAGTAGCATTCAAAACAAAAGGTGAACTGACGAGGCCAAAAACCAATCTTGTGAACCGAAAACAAACGATCTCGAGTTTGTCACTGTCAGAAATATCATTGACCCAAAGAAATCTCAGAAAGTCGCGTTCATCAGGTTTGATACTAACATTCAAAAATGCTTTTGTAGGGAGTGCTAATTTATCCCGAAGTTTGTAGCTAATATATGTTCTTTGGGCTCCTGAATCTAAAAGAATTCTAACATTAGCAGTTGTGTTTTCATTTTGCGGAGAACTTACTTTTGCTCTAGCGGTTTGCAAGAGAATATTTTGACTCATACCTTGTTCAAGATGTACGCTATGTTCACTTGGTTGATACTGCATATCACCCACCACCGGTGGTGGAATTTCTCTTCGTTTTTCGACAGCAACTGGTCCTCCTTTTGTTGGGCTTTTCTCGGCACTGCAAATAGTGACATGATGTTTTCCACCACAAGTATAGCACTTTATATTCGACAAACAATTAACTGCAATATGCCCAGTTTTGAAACACATGAAGCATCTTCCATTTTGCATCAAAATTCTTCTTCTTGTCGAGGGCTTCGTGACGGTTTGACACTTCTGCGACGGATGGTCACCTTTGCAGAATACGCAATTTGGTTTGGCAACACGATTGCCTGACGTGTAAAGCGTGGATACAGTTGGTTGCCTTTCTTCCCGTTCTCTGTAAGGCGAAACTCTAGGTAACCTTTTCCTGCCATCATTCGGCATTAGAAAGCAATTTTCTCTTATCATCAGTTCTTCCTTGAAGGTATCTAACAAGCGCTTTAAATCCCAATTTCCGTTTCCTAACCGTCGGCTAATTGTGATCTTAAGTTCGTTCGGTAATTTTCCCAACAATACAGGGGTCAAAAATGTTCCGTAATTTTCCTCGGTTATCCCCAAGCCATCAAGACTGCGAACAACTGACTCTGTTTTATCGTAAAGGGTTCGCAAGTTTTTTAAATCGCTACAACTTTCAACAGGGGACAGCGAAACCAACGTCGTAACGTGTGTAGTGATCAAAATTTGTTTTTGTCCAAATCTCTCCTTCAAAATTTGCAAGGCGCTTTCATAATTTGCATTCGTGACTTTTAGACCGGCAATCGCTTCTTTTGCTACACCTTTCAATAAAGACTGCAGGTATTGAAATTTAGTAACATTCGACAAATGAGGGTCGCAATGTACTGCCGATTCAAAAATGTCATAAAAGGAAGGCCAATTTTCGACCTTGCCGTCAAATGTTGGCATCGAGAGTTTCTGCAACTTTGCTTGCTGTTTAAACGCTCCTGTTGTTTCCGCACTGGAGGCCGACGAGGTATTAAAGTTTTCGTTTCCAATAGATTGACCATCTTTTAAACTGAAACTTCCAATTGCTCCTTCTATGATGCACAAGGCATCTTCAATTTCACTCTCAAACTCCAATTTCTCCTGCGTCTCCTTTTCGACTGCTTCCTTCGGTAAAAGATCAAAAATTTCGTTGTTCAAAGTATCCAATTCTAACTTCTGTTTATTCAGTGTCCGTCGATACGATTCCAGTTTGTTCTTAGATAATCCAGATAAATCCCGTCCTTCTTCGGGTAAAAAATCTCCGTAACTAGACAACACATTTTTAACGAAAAGCTTATGTCCGCTTCGTTTCCTCACCTTTTTCTTTAGGCTATCCTCCATGATCGCTCAAAATATTTACTTAGCCCATGCTAATTCCAAATTCAAAATCGCCAGGTTCGTTCCCGGGTCACGGCACCATGATGTGTAAAGGTTCAGACTGAAATTCAAACTATTATGAAATACCAGGATAATATTTATTTGCATCATTCCGATACATCTTTATTTATAAGCGCAATCATGAACATCAAAATCCTTCGTTCATGTCCAAAATACGTCCTAA
>NW_027020228.1:3012373-3076772 GCF_013076305.1 Rhopilema esculentum | reverse complement strand
CACGTGATAAAAAATTACTCGCCCTCCTGTGACTATCGCTAGGAAGGGGGGAGCCTCTACCCCTTCTCTATCTCAGGCGACCCCCTGACTAGCGATAGTCACAGGAGTGCGAGTAATTTTTTATCACGTGACCTGTGCGGAGCCAATTTTTTTCAAATCGAGGTTGATACACCTTGTCTTTTCCGAGGCTAATCTGCATACTCATAGGGGGCTTCGACAGAATTCTTGTCTTTTCCGAGGCTAATCTATGTACTCTACCGTAGGGTCACTGGCAAGCCCGCGTAGCGGGCTTCGTAGGGGAGCTAGTCTAAACGCTAATTCACATAAAAGCGTTCCTAATGAGATTAAACCTAATATCACGATACGCGAAGTAACCTAATTAACTACACAAATTAAAACAATAGTGTAAAATGTTTGCTTAAATCGATCGATTCTCAGGACCTTTAAAAAGCAGAGGATGGCCAATAAATGATGCGACGTAAATCGGTTAAATCTTTCCTTCTTTTCTTTCGATAAAATCGTCCCGGCAGCTACATAACTTGCATGCTAACAACGGCATAATGATTAACGCGTGACATGGGCATAATCTTTCTCAAGAACTATCCCAGAGGTCTTCCAAAACTGATAAATCTCCTATAAATATTTCAAAACGACTAAGTGCAAAACGAAGGCAACAAGATCTTTCACAAGCATCTTGCCCCTAAAACGGTGCATGCCTAAACTGCTTTCTCTTGCTGCTACTTTTCCATAATTCTTCCTGCCTAAGATGAGGTACGGGGCTCCTATAAATACTGAACTAAAAACAATAGACATACGTAAAAGAAACGGTGAAAGGAAGTAATCTACTTAGTAACGAGCGGGGTGGGGTAGCGCGATATCCTAAAATACTGGGTTGCTATGGCGATCTACTTAACATGCTGATAATTGACGTAGGTATGAAGTTACTCATAATATTACAAAGATTATCCTAATACACGTGATAGAAAAATGCGGAACGAGCAAGGAAAGTTACAGATAAACAAGAGTGATTAGGTAAGGAAAATCAAACGAATGGACTAGAGAGAAAGGCCTAAAATTAGCAGTATTACAATAGTATAGAAATACGCCTCGTTACTTCAGCTAAAAACTAAAAGCACAAAATCATGCAAGAGATTCAACAACGTTATCGTTTATAAATGTAGTTAGTAAGTCAAGCTCGAGGTTAGCCTCGTATTCAAATCAAATCATACTAAACCTTTCATTTAATAGTCGTTTCACGGTCAACGACTGCGGGGAAGTCCATTAGAAACAAAGAAACTGTAGTGTCACGCAGTGGCGTACCCAGGGCTATAGCAGTTGGGGGGTCTTTATTAAAAATTAAAAAATTTTTGGATCACGCCCTTCATACACTCGCAAATGCGGGGAAACGCCCTTTTTGCAGAATGTCACCCCATTATTTGATTCATGTTAGCTTCGGTAAATAGCAAAGTATTTTACATTGTTATTGACACAAGCATACAGTATACTACACCCCCCCCAATGAGTTTTGCATCATTTTTGGACAAATCTCGAGGATCATATTTTAGAAAAGTGGGGGGGGTCCGGACCTCCCTATTCCCCCCCTTGGGTACGCCACTGGTGTCACGCTTAAACCCCAACTTTTTCATTGTCTTCCAAGCAAGGATTTTAACCAAGTTCATGGACTGTGTCTTCATCAATAAGTTCCTTTCACATTGAAGAGAATAAATGCTAATTTATGCACTGAAAATTGTTTCCCCCTCGCAAACAAAAGCGGAGTTTAAATGAAATGAAATGCAAAATGAAAAACTTATATCATTTTGAAAGGGCCTAAAAATCATAAACTATAATCTAATGTGTCTTAAATGAATTGTTTGAATTTAGAATTGCGTTGGTCTGAAGAATTACGAATATATCAAACCACGATTTAGAATTGGTGGTGTAGTTGGTAAGAGACACAAATACAAAATAGTGTAAACTGATAACTGGTATTTTGAAAGAACCAAGGACACAAGGTACATAAAAAGATTTATCAGGCTGTTGATTTTCTGAGAAATCAAAGAAGTTATGTATAGTGTACATTGTGATACTTTGAAATGTATTGTTGTGTTATAATTTGCGTAATAATCATCTTATATTTTAACATATGATACTTCATATAAGATGATATTTTAATTTATCATCTTATTCATAAATTTTACTAGAAGTCTCAACCTCAAGTAGTTTTTAGCTGTTGTTGCAAAATTTTAATCATCTTCTCAGTTAAAAGTTTCATAGATTTTTGATAAGACCAAATTTTTAACTAAATACTACATTGAGTTATGTCATACGGATTTATATTTATAAAATGAAATGAAAATAGCTAAATTCTAGGTGTAGCTGAAATCAATAGATTGGCAACAGCAGTCTTTTTCCAAAATACTCTTGTTCAAGGGGGTGTGACGCCTCTCCGCCTCCCCACAATGAAATGTTCCGGTAGAAATACTACATTTCTGTATATTTTCGTACCAAATGGCAGAAAGACTGGAAGTTTTCAGGAAAATAATTTGATGTCATTTTTCCTCGAACCGGAACACTTTGTTGGCACGTGACCTGTGACGTAAATTAAGCCACGTCTGGTTAACCTGATTTTCTATTGTGATCAAAAGGGTTTAGGCCATTCATCAAAGAAGCGATTGCTGGTTACAGTCGGCAGAGAAATGGCCCATAAAACCATCTTATTGCTCC
The DNA here is from genome assembly GCF_013076305.1 of Rhopilema esculentum. The sequence continues at coordinate 3,074,048 of NW_027020228.1, read as the reverse complement.
TTTTTTGTGTTTTAGCTATAAATGAAATATATGGAAAACCTATACGAAAAGAAAAAGAGGAGAAAGAACATCCAAAGAAAGAAGAAGAAGCCGAGTACTTGAGGTACTTAGGCCAGGTAAGATGAAAGTGTTCAGAGAACTAAATAAAATTGTCATTTATCAGCTCTACTTTGCAGGGATTTTTTTATTTAGTTAGCTATCGAACAAATGAAAATTGAATTATTATTGGCTTTGAATTGTTCGCCGTGATCAGAGCAAAGTTTATCGTTGTTTTTCAAGGCCTCGCTTCTAAAAAGTAATTGAAACTGCACCTAATTATCAAGTAATTAGAAATGTAATACCAGTGCATGAAGGAATGATGCTAAACGCTGTCACGAATTCGCGAAATGGCTTTGAGATTTAATTTTGAATGTTTCTATTACATTTTATTGACCTAAAGTGTCCATGAAAGCTTGTAAACAAAACGTTTTGCCAGTTCTGTAAAAGCTTCCTAGATTGTATTGTGGCCATAATATGATCACCTGATCATGCTCCTTGGCCTCGTTAGGGGCACTAATTACCAACTTTTGCCAGTAGCTCTCTTTGTGATACATTTGTTGATAGATTTTCAAACACTTTTCCTATTTATGTATTCATGACAGAAGTAATGTTAAAAAATTCATGGAAAAGAGAGTTCAGCAGCTGTTTTTAGTGAACAAATATCCAACAATGTTTATAATACCATTTCAGGTTGTTGAAATCTTAGAAGAAGATGATGAATTCAAAAAGAAATTACACAATGCTTCAGAAGATGAAATTCGATCAGGAGCAATTGCAGATCACATAGACTTGGTTTCCCATAAAGTTAGAAGTAAACTAGATGAACTTAAAAGAATGGAGATTGAGTTCCAAAAAAGATTAAGAAGGCAGGAAAGGGACCATCTTAATGGGATAAATGAAAGAAACTTTTGGAGTCCTCTATTTGATGAAAATAGCGATACATTTGAACAGGAAGATTTAAAGAAATTATTGCATAAGGTTTGTAATGTTTGTTCATACAAATATAAGTTAGTTACAAATATATTGCTATTTTTGGCAAAAATAGCTCTGCAGAAACTTTGTGTGGAGCATTTATGTTTTTCAAAAAATACATGGATTTTTGTTGTTTGAAAGGAATTACCTCCATTGGAAATGACACACAGCAAAGTGTGCCAACTTTTTTAGTTCAATACTAGGAGAGGGAGAATTCTGAATCCCTCCATTATATATTTTCATACATACCTATTGTTTAAGACCTCTAGAGAGTGTGATAGCCCCTAAAGCCATCACCATCTGCATCTTTGAGGCACCTTTTGATCCAATTTAAAACTTCATTCATTTAATTAGATCTAGATCATGAATTAGAAAGAGAGTCTGGGTTTTGGTCCAAAAGTAAAAAACGAAAATAAAGCAACCTAGCATAGAAGTACTCTATAGTTTTAAGACACAAAAACTTAGAAAAAATCACTTTGAAGACAACATGTAATTGCATGGTGCCTTAATTACGCAGATAGAAATTGCAAAGGCGAAGTTGAAAGTTGCCATTTGTTTTTTAAATAAATTTCTTACAAGTTTGTCTTTTCACAGCTTATAATTTGACCTTTGGCATAGACAATGTTTACATGGCCTATGTATTTCAGCATTATGTTTGCATTTTTGCTGATGTAATATATTTAAAAACAAAAGAAATTCTATTTGCACATGGTTTCCCAACAGATCTATTAATATTTAATCAGTGCTGATTTTTGTATGGTAAAATGAACAGCTGTCTCAGCAGAATATTTCAATAATAGCATGTTCTTACAAGTGCTGTTAGACCAGGTTCTCCTGTGCTTAGCTTTAAATCTAAGCTGTTTTCTGTTATTATGGTATCAGATATAACCAAAATAAAATATTAATTTGTTATTTACAAGATATTTTTCATTTATCATATATGTATTTATACATAGGTAGGTCAACTAAAATGTTCTTTGCTTGGACAACAGCCTTATAAATTCTAATAAAAGATACTTTTCTTACCATGCAAAAAGTCAATTATTTTCTCTCATTAACATCTATTGATTTTCAACGATAGTTTACTTTTAATAGATTGAGACTTTGGAAACCGCAGCTTGATGATAAAATTAATAGCAAATACCACAACAAAGAAAAAAGATGTAATATTTGAAATAGACATAACAGTTTACTTTCATTTCTGTGATTGATTCATCACATCCACTCCCAAGAACACATTGTCAGCACTCAGCTGCAAAAACATCTCCAAAGAATATGTCTATAAAGAAATTATTATGATTTTCCTAAATATCTCATTTAGAAATCTCATTTAGTTATAAAAACTGAGACATTTGAATAAAAAAGTCTTGTTAGATGATTAGTCTTGTCAAGAAAGTCAGTGCTTATCTGTCTTACCAACTTCCCCTATTTTTAGTGAATTCTGTACACATGCTAGTCAGGGGCTTGATTTCCCAATAATTGTCAAGCGATTTTAGCAGATTTTGAGCTTGCCATAATGCATGCTTTGCATACAGCCTCTGAAAGAATGGCCCAAGTTATGTTTGAGGAAATAATAGGGGGAAGAGAAAAAAATTAAGTATGCTTTGCTTCCCTTCAAATGCTCTGCTAGCATTGTTGGGTTTTGCCCTGCTTCATAAATCATTTTGAAATAGTTGTTGTTTTTGCAACAAATACTTTTTAACTCAGGCCAAAGCAGGGGCGGATTTTAGTGTCAAGGAGTTTGGGGGAGATGTCAGATAATGCTTGGTTTTCACACAGTGTATATATGAAGATTTTAAAATGTTTAGGGGGTCCATTTTTGTTGATGTATATGCTTCTATAATCATTCTTAGTTTTACTGATTCATTGTCTATATAAACTTTTTTTCCAAACTTAAAGTTCTGAATATAGTTTACTTCTGCTTGGCTTATATTTAAGTTCTGTATTAAAGTTCTGTATTTTTTATGTGTATGGGATGATGAAGAATAATATGATGTAAGTAAAATTTGTTACTCTTGTTAGCACAATATTATGATGGAGGAACAGGACAAGAAGAGGCGTGAGGACTTCCACAAATATGAACTAGAAAAAGAACACAAAAGGAGAGAAGAGATGAAGAATTTGAGTGAAGAAGATAGGAAAAAGAAAGAAGCCGAGCATGAAGATGAGCTGAAGAAGTTAAGAAAACACGAGAAAATGCATGAGCCTGTATGTAACTAATTCTATCCCATTCCAAAGTACCATGCATTTTTAGATTATCTTGTATGTCAGTTTTCTTTATCAAGATTACTTTGCAGTTTTGTAACTTCAAAATTGTGTGATTTTTTGTTTATGCTTTCATAACTAGCTTACTTTATGTCTACTTGTTTCAAAGCTACCATTTGTTTTCTTTTTTGCATGGGTATGCATTGTTTTATCCAATCTTTTTTCCAAGATTTTCTCACAGATTTATTACATCAATTTTTAGGGATCTAAAGCCGAGCTTGAAGAAGTTTGGAAGGAAGAAGATGGTTTGGATCCTGAAAGTTTTGACCCAAAGACGTTTTTCAATCTTCATGGTAATTATTTTGTTTAAATTCATGCTAAGTTTATGGTTGGTTTTAATACTCTTCCATTTCATGCTAAGTTTATGGTTGGTTTTAATACTCTTCCATGGGTTTGATGATTTAAGTTGTAAATTTGTGTATATAGCTTATGAGTGGTTTAAGATTATGCATGGATGCACTTTGATGGCTGCAGTCTAAAAATTCAAAGTTTCAGATCTGGAAATTTTATTTAGGGAAGTAGAGTGTTTTTCAGTTTATAGAAGTTTTTAATTATAATTTAAGTATTTTGCAATATGGCAGTATTCAGATTGATTTTGATAGATTTTGAGGATCATTTGACACTATTAGTATCAAAGTTACTTTGAGAATTGTTTTAAACATCTCTGTTTCTTACATTTCTCAATCAAATCAGTTTTGTTTCTAAAGAATCGTGCTTGTACATAATTTCACAGTAAGAAAAATATGATGTATATAATCAGCAATTTGAGGTCTATAATGATTTGGGAATGCCAAAATTATCTGAACACTTTGCTTGGTGGCCTAATTTGAGAGGTTCTAGCTCCTTGCAAACATTTATTGCCTGCTTAGGGGTACTATGATTCCTGAGTTTCCTAGTCACGCTTTTGCCTGCCCTATAAAAAGATATGCAAAATGTCTTTGCTTTTTTTCTTTATTTTTGAACGTTACCTAGCAAAAAGTTTTTATTTCTCCTACCATATAAATATTTGCATAGGAACTGAGGTTTAACTTTGACAGTTAGCAATAGATGATTGCTTCATTCAACACACAGATTGTACTCACAGATTATATCAGTAGGATAGACTATTTTGGTTTTTGTTTTTGGCAGTACAACCCTGTTACATCCAGGCCTTGTGAGGAGCAAAAAGCAGGTACTTGGCAAACTGAGCACCTTCAACTTTTTAGGCGCTAAATTGAGCACCATCAAATATCATCGATAAAAATATTGGGTTTTTTTTTCATTTATCTTTTAGACAGCACAAACATGCTAGGTGCTTGATCAATCAAGCTCCTTGAACTTTCTACTTACAAGGCCTGAGTAAATTCTGATTTTTAATAGCTCAGTTTTCACGTTTTACAGAGAAAGAATTCTGTGTTATTGTTGTTGATCTTTGATGAACAAAGAATAAGATTCTCCATAGCTTAGTTTTTGCAGGCACATTTTGCAGAGTAGGAATTCTGAGTTATTGTAGTCAAGCTTTGAAAGAATATCAAAATAATATCAAATTCTGCATAGCTTAATTTTGGCAGGCACATTTTACAGATAAAGGATTCTGGGTTATTGTATTGAACTTTTGACAAAAAATGCCAGCTTTGTTGCTCTAGGCACAATAATATTTAGTGCAGTACATTTCAAAGAGTTTATTGCCGGATTTCTCACTGTATTCTCATGTTTGACATAAGCCTAGGTATGTCTTTATCTGTAAATTAATTGAAAATTAGACAGAATTACTATGAAAGAAGACTTTTTAATTCTATCCTTAGATAAAAATGGAGATGGATACTTGGATTTCTTTGAACTTCAAACTTTTTTCCTGAATGATGTAAGTAAATAATGTATTTTATTTCATAGATAAGGATGGAAATGGATACTTGGACAATTTCGAACTTGAGACATTCTTTGTTGATGATGTAAGTTTTTAGCGAAAATTTTCAACTAACAAAAACACATAACAAAAGGCTAACAATGACAAAAATTGCATCCAACAAGTCCTCAATTAATATAATGGCGAAGGCGTTTCTTTTTGGAAAAAAGATTGTGCGATAACAAGCATACTAAAATTTGTTTGAAACATCGAAGTGGATTTTAATGTTTTAAAGTAAATGCCACTATTTATGTCTATCTAGAAGTAAAGGTTGATAAGTGCCACTCAACAAGGTTTATACCGGCTATGGTCGAAGGGGGGGGGGGCTAATCTGCTTCTCAGTGTCCATCGAGAGGAAGAACCAGGACACTGCTAGATAAGCATAAGCTTCTCAGTGTCCTTCCTACCTTCGGATGCTAGGTAGAAGCAAATACAAATACAAAATATAAAATACAAATACAAGCATAGTGTTCCAAAAATAACTTCAGAAGCTAGAAATAACTACAAAGTACGTTACAGTTTCTTCTTACCTTATGTTCAATAAATTTCAGCGTTGGTCTAGGACATCTTTCCTCAGTTTTTTAAAATAAAAACAGGTATAAAATCTTGTCTGCCATATTCATAACATGCGAGAGAATTCCTTTCTTGGCGCGATTTTGCTCTATCGATTTATACAATTCCCTTAAAAAAGGCTATGATCCATACCATGAGAAGTTTGCTATGATTATCAAATGTAGCCATTTATTCTAATAAGGGTTTTAAGAATGCTATATTGATCAATGAATGCTCAGTCACAAATTCGCAGCAAAAGAAGGAAACGATTTAAGGCTGACAATAAGGCTAGGTGACTTAAATGTAAGGTTGACTTAAATGAGCCTTATCAGAAATTCAGCTCGGTTCCAGCAATTCTTGCAACATATACACTCTCTACTCAATTCCAAACATTTTGTTTGTCCAAAATGCTCTAACCGATTTAAACAGTTATATCTAGTTAAAACTAAATTCATTAATTTTTTTGTTAATTGTTAAATAATTATTTGTTGTTGGAATGAATTGCTATCATAAATGTTCTCTGGGATAAATATTGTCGTCATAAACGTAATTGATGAGTATAATTATTTCAAATTTTCATTTGTTGTTGAAACATGCTTTCATGGTTATTTATAATATTTATAGGTCATTATCATAAATTTTAAATTTCCAAATTGAATTTTTGAGTAGTTTTCAATTAATTGTACGTAAGTGCCATTTTATGTCGTAAATATTTTCATTAGTATCTTCATTACTTTAGCTCATTGCGTTAATTTTCTTTATTGATTGTCATATCTTGTTCCGCCCTTAATGACGAAGTGAGTCTAGTTCAGATTTGATTAAAATACCTAGTGCTCTTATTGAGATACAAGAAATTGTGTTTGTTGAATTGAAGGACCCTGAACAAAGTGTAATGAAAAAGGCACTGTCCTTAAATCCATGTTTCGAAACTATTAAGGAACTGTCAATGTAATTAAAAGAGATCCAAAATAACAAACTTTGGGAACTAGGCCTTGAGCTAGATTTTTTTTAAAGGAAGTATGTCTTTAGATTTTGTGTTCTATGTGCCCTTTCAGTGAAACTAAGATAAAACCGAGTCTCGAATGTTTTTTATTTGTCCTTTGGATTAGTCAACCTTGCAAAAAAGTCTGTATTCCTTTGTAAAGGGATCTACTGAAATTTTAGCAAGCCTGTATTTAGCGGCACTTATTGTTGTTTTTTTGTACTTGTTATTATCTAGCTTCCGAAAGAAGTTTTATGGACACTGAGAAGCTATGCTTATAGAGAAATACCATGGTTCTTCCTCTGGATGCGACCAGACCTCCCGATTCCTACCCCTGGAATTGCCGAGAGCTTGCCACTCTCCTAAGTTGATCACGTCAGATAATAGAACCACAGACCCTTGAATCTGCAGTCCTCTACCCTAATCACTGAGCCATCTTCGCATTGTTTTTATCGTGACTATATCTTGAACGTGTACTATCTTTATTTCTGTTGTATTTTTAAGGTTGACAAGGTTTACAACGAAAGCGATCCAAATACTGACCCACGTGAAAGGCAAGAGGAACTGGAAAGAATGCGAGAACATGTTATGAAGCAGGTAAACGGTTTTTGCTCCAATGCTTTTTAATTACGATATGACAGGTGTTGGAATAGAATGTTTTCACACTCACGAAGCCGAAATACAATCTTTTTTGTTTACACTATCAAGCAAATATCGCTATATTGCAAACACGTGTTGCTAGAACCATTTCTATTGGTAAATTCCCAGTGCAATAAAATATTTCAATCGAGTTTATAGATTAAATAACAAGATTTAATTACAGAACGGGTGAACAATTTCAACCTGTTGCTTCTCAAGTTATAAAATCTCTTTCAACCATTTTCTATCCATAATTTTTCAGCTATAAAAAAACTCATTAAAATAAAACAATCAGTATATTTTCACGAAGACCTCAAGTCTGCGTTTTTTGATAGATCCCCTTTTTAATAAGATTTAATGTCCATTCGACTTTGGTTTTATACCCCAAAGAGCATCAGTCAAAAACAGATTGCTGCTTATTGTGTAATTCAGGACCGCCCTATAGCTTTTCTGGGACCTAGGGCGAAATAGATGATGGCACTCGTGATGACGTCATGAAAGCTGTGATTGTTATTTTTATTTTTATTTTTTTGGAACCTTGTTTGACAAATAATTTTTTGCGACCCCTCTTAGTTCAGAGCCTGGGGCATTTGAATGCATTCTACCCCCTACCCCTATTCTCGGCGGGTTGGTGCAATCTTGATGTCTTGCGATCCAAAAGGCTTATTTTATCATGATCTTCTTCAGATGGACAAAGATAATGACGGTCTCGTTTCAAAAGAAGAATTTATCAAGTCGACAAATGATCCAGAATTCGAAAAAGATGACGAATGGAAGCCAGTTGTAGATGATGAAGAGTATAGTGAAGATGAGTTAAAGGAATATGAGAAACAATTAGAAGAGGAGGCTGAACGCAACAGAGAGGTGAGGCTTTTTCACACATTTCATTTGGAAGATTTGACAGGCCCAATAAAAGCATTCTCGAGAATCGAGACTTTTGATTGGACTTTGGGTTTCAAATGTGAGATGTACTTTAGCTTTTCGTTTAAAAGGAGACTTAATTTATGAGGGTGGTTGGGCGTTTTAATTATTTTAAACAATTTTTGGTGGTATGAAATTCAAACGTTTTTAGACATTATGAAGCTTGATTTAATGTCAATACTCGTATTGTTTACAATACGAGAAAAGCTCTTTCTTCCATTTAGAATTATTGTGTTTCTATCAACCGAAAGAATTCAGTCATTGATGAGTTCACGTGCCAATGTGATTCTGGCTACGTAGTATGCAAAACTCAAAGATTGGGAAATATAATAAAACAGGTTCCTTCCAACAAAAGAAAAAGTTTTTTGAAAGCAATTTTTAGAAAATATTGGGAAAGGCATCAAACGTCGATTGAAAAGCTAACTTAAGGTTACGGTAAACGTTTTCTGGATGAAAACATCATTTTTTCGATTTTTTCACATTCAAGTAGCCGAACTTTCAAGGCGCACAATGATACCAAATTTGAAACAAACAGAAATTTTGAAAGTGGAAAAAATTCCATGTTAACGAAGGTTTCCATAATTTCTTTAGCAAAACTTTTAGTTGAGGCCTGAAAATCTCTTGACCTGTTAAGCCGATTATCGTTGCTTTGCGGTTGTGGTCGCATGTCTCATTTACAATATCGCATGGCACATCCATATATCCAATGTACGGCCGTGTTTATTTAAACAGGCTTATTGATCTTAAATCTTCAAGTGACTTGACCCGGATTACACTGTGGTTTACGAGTGTATCTTGCAAGTGCGACCAGCAAAATCCCGTTTTCTCCGGACTCGAAATTCCTCTACATGCAGGTACGAAAAAGCTATTATGTACCCAAGGAACCAATCGAATGGCTCGAAAATTTGCACACGGCCAGGGCAGACGTTGGGCAAACAAAGTGTGTCTCAAAATTTTTTTATTTTCTCTGGTCCGTCTTTTATACCCAAATACAGCTGCGGGAGGGTGGACAAATTATTTGCCAATTTTTGACAGGGTATAGTTTCAAGAAGAGGAGGAATTTAAAAAATCTGAGACACACTTTGGTAGCTTAGGACCTGCACTTCCTGCTGGTCTAAGTCAGATTTTGTTACCTCAAACGCAAGGGTACATAATAGCTTTTGAAGGTGGTACACTCTTTGACCAGTAAATTCGCATGGAAAATAACATTTAACATTATTTGCCAATACTTTTTATCTGGCTAGATACGCCATAATCTTGTGCATCGAATGATATATAGTTTATCCAGATTCCTTGAGCCGTTTGGCCTTTAGGAAGGAAAAACCAATTTTCGTGTTCAAAACGTTTACCGTAACCTTAAAGTTCTACAATGAAGGATAATAATATTTTTTTACCGAGAGTGATTTGATAAAATCTGCTCGTTGTATTTTTTAATTTTGTACAAAGTTCGAATGTGATCAGCCTTCAGAGATCTATCACCAGAGTAACCTAGGTTTGTTGTCTTTATTTTGGAAATTTTGTGTCTTCTTTAAAAGGGACATCATGGTGAAAACAATGAACACGAAAGCGATGAACACCATGAAAAGCCAGAGGAGGTTCATGTTGAGGAAAAAAAGGACGAACATCACGCCAAACAGGAACAGGCTCAGCAGCAACACCATGAACAACCAAAGCAGCAGCAGCAGCAACATGATCAGCAGCAACAGCAACATAACGAGCAACAGCAACAACAGACACAGCAACAACCACAGCATCATGAGCAGCAGCAGCAGCAACAACATGAGCAACAACAGCCTGGTAGCCATTAACTTAATTCTATTAGCAGTAAAATAGTCTTTACTTTCTTTAAAGTAACTCAATCAGGTTTCGAGTAACTCAATTTACGAAAGATACTAATTGCACGTATGAGAAGCTTAGGGCCTAAACATTCTCAATTTGTTTTAACGTTTTACATTCGAAGTAAGACCTCTTTCAAAAGTCAGATTCTAGATGATCTGGAGAATCCTCTTTGCTATAATGGTGTTTGGTTTCACTGTCTATTATGAAATAACTTATTAAAGTTTCTATTAAACAAATTAGACAAAGAGCCTCTTCATTACAATTATGGTTTGAGATTAATTATGTGCTGGTACATCATTCTACCCCGGTCTTGCCCTGATAATGTCATATACTGCGCTATGTAAAATGATATAAATATTTTTTGATTCAAAATGCTGGAAAACAATGCTGGCTGCTATAGAAAAATTTGGAGTACTAACTATGTTAATAAACATAGACTAATATTTGTCTTAATGCGATATCTTTTAACAGAACATAAACTGTAAAGTTTTACTTAATCTCCTTGTCACCAGAGAAAATATGTTGAAACTTTCATCGCTAGAATATCACTGTATATTGGTTTCTTGTACCGACCGTGTCATTTTTGAACTTTGACCTCTTTGGTGACCTTCTTGACTTTACATAATGAACTTTGACCTTTTTGCACGATCTTGATTCGCCGATATTGATTGTGAATGGTACAATAACGGATTCATTGTTTATCAGATTGCTGTTGGTATCAGGTTGGCATCCTCTTCTCTCTACAACAGGGCGTATTATTTTTTTGGAGTTATTTTCCCGTCCCCCTAGCGGTGGTATGGGAGCTTGTTTGATTTCTTGGGTGTGTGAAGTGAACGCAACAATCTGATATGAAGTGGCAATAATACCGATGCAGCCTCGAATTTCTTTGTATAAATTTTGACGATTTAGAAGTATGAAATATTTTCTTTTGGGTAGAAAACATTTTATACTTGGACAAAGGTACGCGAAAAGACATTGCTGTGTGAAAATTCAGAAAAGTGTATTATAACTAGTTCAATACCTTCTGAAGGGGTTACCTGATTCTGGTATCATGATATCTGGTAACATCTTCATCGAACTTCTACTTCAGTTTTTGGAAACAGGAGTCCTCGCCTTCTCCTTTAATTGTTTTGATTGAAACAGCCTAATTATTGCAAGATGTTTCGCAGGGCTCGGTTCAAAAAGGGAAAGTTTAATGATCGCGTTTAGCGTGAATCCTTGCGTTGCGCCTTAGAACCATCCTGTTCTTTACACCAAATGTATTCCCCAGTTTATATGCATGACAAAATAGTCTATATACAACTTTTGAATTAAATCAAAATACAGGCCCTTTCTCATTCTTGAAATTTTATGGTGATGCTGCTTACTTTATTGGTGAATTGGTAAAAACAATTAAGATCGGATTTATTCTTGATAAACATATAACGTAAAATTATCGCTTGAACTCTACAAAAATCCTTATGGAAAGTATTCATCATTTGTCCACATAATTTTCCTCGAGATCATAAAAATCGTTTCATAAAATGCAACATAGGGGTTGGACGTTGTACTACACTCCTTTTGTACTTGATGCGTAGTTTCGCGCCCAGCAACCGTATGACCTATGTGGGTTCTGATTTGTTAAGGGTGTGTGGCATGTTCTTCTTTGTTTGATACATTTCTTTCAATGTTCTGGAAGCCATTCATAATCATCTCATAAATAAACTACAGATATTGTGTGACGTCAGTAACATAAATAAACTAAATTTATTCAGAACAGTACTTAACCCCTGACAGAAAGAATCCACAAAATGAGGAAAAGAAAGTTGACAAACCAGTCACAGTCAGCATCCCCTCCCTGCCGTCCGTCTCCTTCGCAGAAGTCCACAGGAGGGTAACAAATACTCCTCTCTCAAGCACGAAATTGACCTGGAGCAAGTCTACAGTCAGCAATGATCAATGAATCAAATATCAATAATACAGAAATATCGTTTGAAATACTTATATGGTTTGAAATATTAAACTGAACCAACTGCTGTGACCAAGTTACAATTCCTTTTTTGCATATTTTTTGCTAATATTTGTTTAAATTCTGTAGGTTTTAAATCAGTGGTTCTATCAAACCATCTAGTAAATTATTGCTCAACATTGATTAAAAGATGTAGTTTATGAATTTCACAGCTTCTTTTAGAATTTCTCCTAAATGTTTCTTCAGCTTTTCAATAAAAAATTCATTAGATTTATACAAAAATGCTAACGTTTTATTCATCACTTCAATCGTTGTTTCCAAAAGATCACTTTAGCAGCATTACTACCTGCCATGACCCTAATGAACCCCGCTTTTTGTGGACGATACCTTTTCACCAAGAATTCTAAACCAATTGACCTCGCACTGTCTTTTTCTTATTTGAATGCTCATTACAAATCTTCGAAGGGACAGCTGTTTAAATCATTCAATTGATCTATGTTCATGATTCTGTAGTAAGCTAAAGTCCACGACTGCATGCATTAATAAATGATTTTAGCTTTCTGCTTGGTAACTGACACGCAAAAGTGTCAAAAGTAGATAGGACATCGAAGATGCTTTTATTGACTTTTATAACCCGTTCCTTTTTAGTGCGATGCATATTAATTCTAGGCAGTGGTGGCGCCAGGGGAGGGCTAGGGGGGCTACAACCCCTCCGTCGGAAGCATCTAGCCCCCCATCGGAGGAAATTTTGGATTATTGTCGGAGCAAATTGACAAAATAACGTACGAAAACTGCTTATTTTAGTCATTTTAGCCCCCCTGTCGGAAGCTCCAGCCCCTCTGTCGTAAGATTTCTGGCGCCACCTCTGATTCTAGGTAAGTCTTGGGGACTGCCAAAAAATACAAAAGGCTGCCTGATACTACGATATGGGGCTGGAAAATGATCAACGAATTGAAGCATTGCAACTCCAGAATGCTCATCAGCGAAATGTCAATGCAAGAGAGCTGATCTGCCATGCCCATGCACATGATTTGTAGCTGAAGCTTGCTGCATATACATAAGTATCTGTATATGTAAGTTATTTCATTAGCTTGGCGCATTTCTCGAAAGTTCTAGTCCTCTAGGGCATGACATGATGGCCTTCACTTTGAAAATATCACAAAGGGTATCTTCGAACTAGGACACCGCTTAAAACTATAACCTATTTCAGCATATCAAAGTCTGCAGGTTTACCATGTTTCGTGGCTGTATAGCTAACTGCACATCTGGAGGTTACTATGATACCGTTGAGATTGCACGTGTCTAAAAATGGTATTTGTGAGGTGTAGGACCATGTCTGTCTTTTTCAGAATATCAATTTGTGTAGGTTTGCTAAGTTTCCTGCTTTTATCACAATTTGCACGATTTCTTCCTGTCAGAACCCTTATCAACCCCACTTTCTACAACACCCCTCTTATCAGGCGCGGTACGGGAGAGTCATGGCCAACGCCACAGAGAGGGGGCAGGGCAGTGGCGGCGCCAGCTGCTGCAGAGTGGGAGGGTAATGGGTGTTACCCGTGAGACCACGCCCTATTGGCCTCGTTTCAGTGCTTTGTTTCAGGTCAAATTTCCTTAGGAAATTTGACCTATCCCTACCTAGTGCTTTTTAATCCGTTTTTAGACGAAATATGTAGACCATGTTTCGACAAAAGTGGGGAGGTAATTACCCCCCCCCCTCCCTCCTCATACCACCCCTTGGCGCCGCCACTGGGGCAGGGAGTCCTCACTTTTTTACTTAATAAAAGATTCAAATCAGCTCAAATCATTTATGTAGATAAACCTGCAGATTATTACAAATATATTGAACCAAAGTCCACACTTAAAACAGCGTAAGCCAAACCATTGCTACAATGCTAGAGGTGGTAAGAAGATACTTTCTTTAAAGAGATGGCCCCTCCAGTTTAGAATCAGTGGCACGGGCTCTGAGTGTAGATGGAATATTCCTTCTGAATGGAGAGGAGACAGCTTCCTGTATCTTTTTAAATAGAGTCTTACTATGCATGTGGAATTCATGATGGCCCGAAAGTGAAGATATCAAACAAGGGAAACCCTTACTCGAAACTTTGTAATCTATGTATTTCAAAACATAAAACATTCTTGTCAGACTTTTTCCTTGTGATTCTGATTGCATTGAATGTGACACAATGACGAGAAAGGTTCGATAAGGATAAAAACAGCAAACTACATAGCATTATCTTACCGTCTGGAAATCACATAGCATATCTTACCGTCTGGAAATCAGCGGCGTCGTAGGGTGTTGGTGGGATGAAATCTCCAGGGCCATGAAAATTAAGTTCCTATATATAGCTTTACTTTTGGACCCGAGCTGGCTCTCAGTGGCCCTACTTGAAACGTGAGGGGAGGGGGGGGGGGGGGTTGCCTAGCTTATTGGCACTTGGTACTTCAACAGAACCAAAACATAGTTGGTTAAAATCGCTAACGGGCAGCACAGGAAAATATTAATATATCTATTCATGCACTTATGCATTCAGTGAATTCCCACTTAGAAAGTTTGTTAGCTTAGCAGGTAACAATGGAGCCAGAACCTGCCTTAAGAAGCCATAATCAATTTGCAGGAGATGTTTCGGGTATTTTTCAATAAATTGAGCCGCTTGCATTGCTTAGCCTATACAAGGTAGATACCTGTAGCCAACAACAGGTAGTCAGCGCGCAACAAATCTGGCAACCTGGCTATGGAATCTTTAGGTATAAACAGTATAACATCGCAAGCTCCGGTTTGAATCAACGTGGGTTCGAAGGTATTGGCGAAGGTTAAAAAAGGAAGTAAAAAAGTTTGAATAATCCAGGTCTCGAAACATCCAGGTTTCGAGTTATCTGGATTTCGAGTTATCGGGGGCTCGAGTTATCGGGGAAGTATCTGTTCAAGGTTTTAGCAAAGTATCTGATCTTTTCAAGAGTTTTTAAAGGTGTTTCTGTTTTAGCAAACATTACAGCCGAAGCGGAACAAAAACGCTTTTTTGACAATTTTTGACAACTTGGCAATTATGAAATCGGTTAAAAATGTTAAAGGCCAGAAATCAACAACGAACATCCAGGAACATTATGTAATTAGCCTAATTGTTGTGTGTGAGCTGCCAAGGGTCTTGGGAACATGGGTGAGGGTAGGAATTTATCCGGTGGAAATTATGGGTGAACATTAAGACCTTCCCATGTACCTTGCTGGGGCTAGCAGGGGCTATAGCCCCCCACTTTTTGCAATAATAGGCTAGAAAATTTATTCGAAGGCTTACTCTAACACAACTTTGGATAGTTTACCTCTATGTAGTGGCAGTTTTTCTTGATTGGGAACCATTTTTATTCATTCTCTAGATGTGCTATCCTCTTTAAAGATATGATGTATTTTTCTAACTTGGTTAGCTTGGTGTTTTACTACCATCAAGCTAATTTTAGCTATTTGTCAAGTCATTGATATCTTCTCTGAACCAGACTGTTTATAAAAATTTGATAGAATTAAGCAAGTATTTTCTAAAAGGGACGTTTTCCGGCGTTCTAGAAGGCGTGGCCTCAAAAAATTTTCGGGCACGCCCATTTCAGCACCTGCAGTTTTAGACTGGTACGCGGTCCCGGGACCTTCCCCATTTTGGTTCACGCTTGTGGCTAGATCCTCCATCTGGAATGCTGTTCTATTGAAATAAGAATTTTCCGGTAATATCCAACGACGGGTCTAACGACTAGGTCAAATAGCCACGAACACTGTACCTGAAATTGTTTGATTGATTGAAAGGTAAGGATCAGTGATCCTAGCCCCTTAGGCAATTGTTATCGAATGGAAATGGTGGTATTTATGAATACATGATAAAGAAACTGAGAATAATTTCCGAAAAGCAGGAGATAAGGACATTTCAGAAAAATCCCAAGTGAAACCTTTAAATCACTCCTTATTTGACAATTAATTATGGTTCGTTGTGCTGAGGACTGAACCATATCTGTCACCCGGCTAATTTTGGTGATAAGAGTTGTTGTGACGTCGGTATCGGTAACAAATTTCTCAAATTGATTTTTATTGCGTCACTCTTAATCCAAACTCTTCGTAATAAATGCCGGAACCCCTCCTTGTGACACACAAAGGGGCGGGATGCTTTGAGCACCTGGCTATCTACCATTTTGAATTTCATTAACTTGACCAATAAAATAGATGTGAGAAGTCTTTCTTGCTAAATGTCATATGTCTGACTGATATTTTTGATAAGGAGGGGGCCTAGGATCTAGTTTGATTATCATCTGTAGAAGGATGACATTGTAGTGGACTTGGCAGAAGTACAACACAAAAAGAAAATAGTGCGGTTTTAGTCATGTTTTGTGATCATGACCCTCCCACCAATGGCAAGTATGGAGAGATCTATGCTGAAATGTGGTAATGACAGAATAAGCCACATCACGAGTGGTTAATCAGGCAAAGATGAATCCACTTTTTATGTCAATGGAGTGAAAATACTGGGAATCAACGTCGTATGGTCAACACACACCTCTGATGTGACTAGGCCCAAACACTCTTTTCCTGTTGGTGGCGTGTGTATATTTTTGGAAACAATATAAAACTTACGACGAAAAAGTGACAGGATCAACTGAATGAATGATAATTGTTTTTATGAAAAGCATGGATCAGGATTCATTTCACAATTGAAAGCACATCACAGTAACTTGTATCAAGCAAGTTTTAATAAGGGACCGTGAGTGAATTTTTTGGCATTTTGCGCGCCTAGTTTTCTGTCTATAAATGAGTCGAAACTGTGTGCTGGAGTATCAGACAATCCAATCTAGAAACTGTGAATGTGAAGGGTACATATTTCAGCTACCAAGGCGGTTCTGAATATTTTTATTTTTGGATTTCGAATAGAAAATAGACGCTTATTTCACTTGGCGGTCCGGTTGTTATTGATAACGTGTCGTGTCCTGTAAGGCATCGAGAGGGACAACATAATCTTGAACACTTGAAAACTGATTGCCACTCGTAGCCACAATTTAGAATTAAAATTTTTCGCAAAATGGAATCAGGGTATAATGAAAGGGATTTCGAAGACGAAAACGAAAGGAATTATGTCTCAAGCGACTCAGAAACTGATGGCGATGAGCTTGGCGACGACGAGTACGAAGACATTCGAAAGAGCATCAGACCTATTTTGAATCTTGGCCAGACCTTGTCTGCATTATGGCCGATTTCTCTAATAGATCATGCAGGGGATATAATCACAACAGAAGAAAATTTGACTGATAGCGGATTTCCTGAGGGGGAGACACTCTCAAAGAGTTTGGATTGGCCCAGAGGTTCCATGCCAGACAATTTTTTCGAGCCGAAACATAGAAGAGCACCATCTTTACCTTGTCAGGGCAAATTAGAGCAGATAAAATTAGAACTTGACGAAATTTATGTTACCCCAGACGAGGAATATGGATTCAATCCAATGAGGTTAAAATGTCGGTCGCGAAAGATAGGACGAAGGTCCGTGTCTCTCTATGCACCAGATCAAAACCCCGACCTGCTGGTAAATTTTGATAGCTCTGATGTCAGCTACGTTCTTTCCTGCAATAATTTGAAAGATGAAGTTTCACATGCGAGAAACGAAGAAGAAGCAAAAATTGAAGAGGATATTGCATGCTTGCGAGCTCAACCAAGTAATGTTGAGTTTAACAGAAAAAATGATGCAAAGAAACATTTCCAAGAACTGATAAGAGGAATAACCACAAGGAGGTCAATTGGTGCTGCTAGGTCTTTAAGAAGAAAGCTCTCATTTGATTCACATCCAAGGAGAAGAACTTTAAGTGATGCAGATAGACAGAAGAGTGATCCAGGTGAACCAAGTGAAGGATGTGCATATCAGTTTCCGTTTGATAGCAGTCAGGAGTCACTGGCTGACCCCCAGTTGGACTTTGCCAAACCTGGCACAAGTCCAGAATACACCTTGGAAGATGATGATATCAGGCTTGCAGCACCACCTATCCTAAGCAACAAAAGAATGGTGGAAGTTTTAGTCAGTGCAAATCCTGCTGACAAAGGTAAGAAAAGGAGAACAACTATTCCACAATTTCTGAATGCATTAAAACTGCCAAACAAGAAGGCAATTAAAAGGTTCATGAGGAAAAAGAGTGAAAGGCCTCTTGGTACAATGCAACATAAAATACCCAGACCTTTTCCAATTGAGAGAGCACCATCAGATACAGCTCTAAATGCAGACACTGTTGAGCAAGAGAAAGCATCTTGTCCCAGAAGCCCATCTGTAAACACTTTTGCAAAGCCAAGCAGCCAAGGAAAGAAGACTTTTATCAATAATGCAAGAAAGAGATCACAAAGTTTGACTGCATCTGTGAAGAAGAATTCTTGTTCAATGTGCTCACTCCCAAAAGTGGAAGAAGGTATTTATTCATCTATTTTGCATTTAAGTCTATTTACGTAGTTTTGTCTACCAAAACTCTACCAGATAATTTAACCAAAAATATGATGTTATCTCAAAAGGACTCTAGGCAAAAAAGTCAAACCCATTGTATCGTCTTTTGTTTGAATTTGTAGATATTGTCCTGGATAATGACCAAAAATATTAGTTTTTTATTTCCCCTTTCAATTAATGTTACTATGTTTGGTTTGATCTTATTTAACTCAATTGTCATAAATGGATTCAAATTGTTGAAATATGGACCAAAATTGTTCATTCATGGTAAACTTGGCAATAAATGATTAGACCACAAGGGTGCCTTTTGGGTCTCTCTATGTTTATAATCACTGGTATTAAAACCCAATGACTGGTATGTGCTCTTCCTTAGAATTTATTTTGTTTATATACAACACTGTGATGTGTGAGAAATAGTCAACCTTAAACTGTGTGGTGATTTTTAAATTATTTTGAAACACAGCAGGCTACACATAGACATAAACATTATCTCTTTTTTGAGTTCCCACTTGGAGCTGTATTATCCTTGTTTATATAAAAATCAGGCATGAAAAGCATCTTTTGGATTTTTCAAATAATTTGTATGCTCTTTCAATGAAAAATGATGATTTGTTACAACTTGATGGCTGTTAGCATGTAGGGAGGCCAGTCGAGTTAAAAGGCTACTTTCCAATGATAATGAATTCTGTATTTGCCTTTTTTTCTCACCTACCATATGGTGCCTATTGTGCAAACACTCATCTAGATAACAAAGAACTGTGTTCTTGATCTTGGAAAGGTTTGATCTAGCAGATTTTTATGATTATTAGGTATATGATTAATTATTTATGTTGCTTATTTGCACAAAGTTAAGATGGGCCATCATTGCATAATGATGTCCTTCGTTGTGTTGGTGGAATCTATTCTGTGACTGCTTATGCAAGCATATTTCATTCATTCCACCATTCTTTGCATTCTTTGTTGGAGAATGATCTTAACAGAAATATCACTAAGCTTTTCAATTGACTTCTTATCATTTTCTTTCCTCAAGACTCAGTCACTCTCTTGTTTTTAAGAACCAGATGTTCTTATATTTTTATGGTTTAAGGCTTGGGTTGTTCATGATTCATTTTTCTACATATTCATACTATATATTGTTTCTAAGACCTCTAAACAACAGTTTTGCAAGTCATTTGTGGTTGCATGGTTGATTTACTGACAAAATCTGCTCAGTTTTTTAACATCAGAGAAAAATTCTAGAAAAACATTGCTTCTTCTTCTAATTTTTCATCTGATGATGGAAATGTTTTGAGTATTTAATGGCAGTTGGTCACAAAGAGCAAATTTTGTTTTTTTTATCAAATACTTGGCATAAAGAAAAATTGGGATTTTTTCCTAAGATTACTTTCAAAGAACATCTCCCCACCACTCTTTGCATTACAAAGCGATATTTACAGTTCTTTTATTACACCGTCATTGTGAAAACAGAGAAACAAGAAGACTGTCTTGCTTGTTCTTAGGAGGGTTCTTAAGAAGGTTCTGCTCATTACCTACAGTGATAACCTCAATATTTGCTGCATTCTTTATAAATCTATATGAAATGTCATCTGCTTTTGGTTTGAATACTTAAAAACTTTCTTTACGATTACCAGTTTCCACCATATTATGATCTTAGATTGACAGCGTTTCATAATTGTTAGTGCCAACAATTCTTTATTGAGCAATCTTTATTTGTCTGTCATTGGAGAGTCAGTTCTGATGTGTCAAAAACAATTATAACCATTCAATTTTTCGTTTTTCATATCTTTCTAAATCTATTTGTTTCAATTTCAGTTACTGCTGAATTTGACATCTTTTTTGTTTAACATACGAATTTGTATAGATATCTATGGTGTTTAGTTTTTCATTCTGCCACATTTTGAATACTTCTCAATCTAGCTTCTCACAAATCCTGTTTTCTTTTGAGAATTCGCTTCAGAAATCGCGCCTTTACAATCCAGATACTTATATGTTCTGTGCTCGCATCCCACGCATTTTTCTGATAAAACAATGCCTTACTGGTAGTTTTTCAATACTATTTAAGCTTTGACGTTGTGATCAGCAGGATACTGTCCAATTCATTCATCTTTTTCATCAATATGGCTGTCATTATACAGTGCTAGTGGTGGCCTCTTTTTCATTAGGGCTACTACAATCATGTTTTATAAATTTTTCCAGCTTACAATGCCTGCCAAATGTCTTGAAACACTTTACGTTGTGCACGAGCTGCAACATCCCCTCCCCCCTTGTACAATGTTGTGCCACGGAAATATGAATAATCCTACATGTACAAGTGATACATTTTTACATAGCTATGGTTTTCAGCTAACGAATCAACATTGTATGAAGGGAAGGGGGAATCTCAGGGTGTTCCAAGGACTTTTGGCAGGCATTGTAGATATTCTTATGAAATTCTCATTTTGAGCCTGAATGTATTCTCAAAGTATTCTTACTTTTTATAATCTGATATGGTTTCAGGGGAACATCGTCCGTTCTCGAATAAAAAAACATATGACAGACATTCTTGTGAAACGACATATGTCAGTTCTGCGATTCCGTTTTGTGAACATTGTGAAACAGGCAACTGCTGAAAAAATGAGACACAATTATGCGAACTGAAGCCGGGCAATATTCTTATTACATTTTTTAAAATTTGATGATTGTGAGCCTCAATATTCTTATAAACTATGTTTTTACAGAAAAGGAGTGTATTAGGGGAACATATAATTTATTTTAGGAAATGTGAGGGACAGTTAGCGTTTAAATTAAAGAAATTGGGGAGGCTTTGACAACGCCCATTTTAATCTTGCCAAAGTTCTTCATTTTGCAACTGTTTTCCGTTATTGGTAGAATTAACACTACCCCAAACCGGCTGCTGTCGTTCGTTAGGGATAGTTACGGTGACAGTTTTTGTTAAGAATCCAAGTTTCTCGCTCATTGTTGGCCTCATCAGTCAGTTTGAAGAAGTAGCGGTGGTGGCGCCAGGGGAGGGCTAGGGGTGGGCTACAGTCCCTCCGTCGGAAGCATCGGAGGAAATTTTAGGTTATTGTCGGAGCAAATTTGACAAAATAACGTACGAAAACTGCTTATTTTAGTCATTTTAGCCCCCCTGTCGGAAGCTCCAACCCCTCTGTCGGAAGATTTCTGGCGCCACCTTTGAGAATAGACTAGCGCAGCCAAGCGGAAGGCAGACATGGGGGCAGTGTCGCTGGTCTTCAAGCGCTTAGGAAGCCTTACCCACCATTATTAGAATATACAGTTGAATCCTACTATTGCGAACCCCGCTTATTACGAACTTCATAAATGTACCTGTCATAGCGCGTCCCTACTCTAACCGTCAAAGAAAGAAACCGTTCCCAGCTTCAATTGCCGAATCTTCTCTCAGCCATGCTCGCAGGTGCTTTGAAATGCAATATCCTTTTAGATTGCCGTTTATAGTATAATCCGCTGTTGATATGCTTTCCATTTCACGTCTTATGTTGAAGTTTGAGATTGGAAGAGCCGTCGTAGCAGATGGACTCAGCTTGGGCCGATGCGTAGAGCTGAGATAATCAGGTTAAGGTTCTCGGGATTAATTTAAAGTTCTTGTCCTCATAATAAGCTTGGATCATAAGATTTTTATCTGATTTCATTGCTAATATTAGATCATTTTTGTCGTGAGTTGGCGGTATTATCGCCTAGTGGTTCCTGCAGGATTTCAACTTTATAGATGTAGAAGGTTGGAAGAAAGTATTGACCAAAGTGCTTAGATAGACCCATGACAGTAGTAGCTCTAGGCTTTGCGTATGTCAGTAATTAGCAGTTTAATATTTTTCAGATTAGACTTTCCTGCAAATAATAAAGAATTTTAGGGTCTGTTCTAGCTTTCATATAATAAACTATTATTAAAAGTCGGTTTATATCGTGTCTCGGTGTCTTTGTTTGCATCTATGACCAATTTTTCTAGTGAGAAATTTTCACAATGGTCGTTGCTGTATGTTTTTTCATAGTTTGAGGTCTCATTTTCAAAATTCGAATACACTCTTTTTTTATAAGAACCAATAAATTTAAGTTCAGGCTGACTGTTCTTAATTTTTTTGAAAATCTGAGGCTGGATTGTTCTTAATTTGTTCTTAATTTAACAGGGTCTTAATTTAACAGTTCGAGTGCTAGCTTTTTCATTCTAGGGAGGTAGTCAGGCTTATTTGCCAACAAAGTGAGTGAGACAACCTTCATTTGCCAACAGGTTTGAATATCCACCGAAAAGCACCCCCACGTGGCTAAAATTCTCGATTGTAGAAGCTCAGCCGCAGCTTGTTCTTAATTTGTTCTTAACTTTTGACCAATTTTGACGCTCGTGTTCTTATAAAATTGTTCTTAAAAAAAGAGTATACCAATTCTCGCTAGCATGAAAATATATATGAGAAATTCCTCCCCATATCTATTTTCCATCTAAACTTTCTTTACAATCATGTAGCCCCTGTCTTCACCCTTTTTACTCTTAGAGGGTTTGTCTTGTCTTTAACTCTGTGGTTACGGCATGTTACTTCAGAATCTATTAAATTTTGTCAGATACAAGTGATTACAGGTATTCATATTCAAAGAATTGTGTATATTTTCAAAGAATTGTATATTTCGAATTGAACTCATCTATCTGTTTTTACGAATTTGGTACAACTTAAATCGGTAGAACAAAAATATTTTGCGAGTTTCGTTATCGTATTCAAACCCAGACCGTCCCTTTTTGCTTCCTTGTGGTACCTGCAGACTGCAAGTTGTTCCTGTTTTTATAAGTTCCGCTTACCAATTATGCTTTTACCAAAGTGGTGTTTTGATGTCTTGTGTAAGAGGGTGTTGTTTGGCATGTCGCCATATGCTGGTGAATTGTCCTTGTATTCTGTCAAAATGTTCCGAATATGCGGTCAAGTTTCTGGGTTGCCGAGTCATCGTATCTGAGGATTTTGGTCTGTTTCAGCAAGATATTTCCCTTTAGGTAGTTTGTATAGGATATTGGATGGTTTTGATTCCTTATTTAGTAACCCATTATGGTCATAGGAGCACACAAACCAGCCACGCCCATACTGTTCTCTGATTAGAAAGTCTCTGAAGCTTTTCTGCAGCAAGAAGAAGAGCAACACCACGGCCAAGGGTGTCTAGGCCTACTAACCAGTACTTTAAGAGAACAATTTGTTATGCCTCGCTTTTCTGCAGTTAAAGCAGTTTATTTGAAAACCCGTGCTCACACTGTTTTGTTTAACCCCGGTTTAGTAGAAAAAACAGAGGAAAAAATCTAGTTATTCAACAAACACAACCGAAAAGGGAAGAAATTCCATTGAATGCACGAATCTCCGCTTGATAGATAACGTTGGAGGTAAAAAGAGGAGTGCAACTAGAAGCAGTCCCCTTATCGTTAATGGCTAACCCCTTCAATAAATGCCTGCCCCTTTTCATGGACAGAAGTTTTTACGCTTGAAAATTTCTTAAACTTATAGATCTCTAAGTATTCTTGTTTTATAATACTTTAGTGACCTTACAAAAACCATTTTCTGTTCAACTTGTAGGAATAGAAATATCTGAGTTCGACGGCACGTTGAATAGAAAGTCATGCAGCACGTGCAGTATCGTTGTCGCAAAATTTCTCGGTAATGCGAAGGGGCAGCCTTCGGTGCTCGAACGGCGGATGAGTGACACTGCGCTGGCATTCAAAGATGACAGACAACCAAGTATGTTTGAATATTTTCCTTCGCACTGCAGGCTAAATCGTTGTACGATACTATGTAAAAGATGTCCCTTAGATAAATAATTAATTTTCATATATCTTAATTGGGTTTTAAAGTTAGCGGTGAAAAAAGCTCCGATTGAAAGACTCACTTCTGTTTTTCCCGCCGTTGGTAAATATTTTGTTTTGTAAAACGCCTTCCTGGCATCAAAATTGAATTTTGGTTTTTATTTGAATTTTTTGTAGATTAAGCGTTTTCATTGAGATCTCTTTTCTAAAAGCTTTGCGAATGCAAAGAGCTTAAGATCAAAATTGCAACGAAATTAGATTTGTTATTGAAGTATTCTGTATATGCAAATCGCACGTAGAAGCAGCGATCAAGATTTAGCTTATATGATGCAGAAGGTTTGCGGTGCGCAGTTTTTATTGTTCTGCACAAGCTGGAGATATCAGTAACATAATAGAGAATATATCAGCTGCAGTTTCAGGTTCAGCTTGCAGCAAATTAATCGAATGATATGAAATGTGGTATAGGGAATCCCCAAATATAGAGAAATGTACAAATTGTTTACAAGACTAGTTGCCATATCTGCAGCAATTTGAAGATCGCATCTCGTTTTAGAGGCTCCCAAAACTGACTTTTGTCCTGAAATACCTGAAATATAAGGCACTTTGAAGATGCCTCTTTCTAAGAAAACAAGTCTTGTACATAATCAAAATTTTGTTTCTCATATATTGCATTGATTTGCTTGGATGATATTGTATTGTATTGTATTGTATTATATTATACTATATTCCATTGTGTTGCATTGGTGTTGCATCACCTTTTGTTGCGTTATATTGGTGTCACTTTGCTATTATTGTTATCAATTGACTGTATAATAGTGCACAGTATTATATTGTTGTATGTTCTGCTGTATCGCATTGTTTTGCAACGGATCGTTTGTACTATAGCGAATCCATTTTTAGGAAAGGTTCAAGCACCTTTTCCAAACAATTCAAGAATGACGTAGAAGTAGCAGTTTTAATCGTTTCTATGTTGATTTTATTTTATTTCTTTTAAATATCTATATCTAATTGTAGTTGTATTGGAGCTCAATATTTACCTTATTGAACCTGAGGGTTTTCAACATCTCACATCATTTACCAAGCTACATAAGAACAAAGTGGAATTGAAAACAAGTTTTTATTAAAGCCAGTCGATAAATAATCAATTTCCTTGTAGGTTGTTCACCTGGAAGACGATTTATATTGAAACTTCTGTCACCTGTCGTTTGTGGCCTAAATCAGGACAAATACGTCAATTTCCAAAGCTCTGAATCGTACAGTAGTCTAAACAGCTGCCATTCGGACGTCTCCGCAGAGGCCGATCTATTGTCTCAGAAACTCACAGACTTCAATGTGCAAGATATTGCAGAGGAGCTTGCTTTGATTGACAAGGAGTTGCTGATTCGGATCACGTGGCAAGAATTAGCAAACTGCGGATGGATGTCTATCAATAAGGTAGTTTGTTTTTCATAGCCATTCCCAAATAGCTATCAATGAGGGCGATTGTCTTTTAAAGAAGAAAAGTTTTGTAACGATCAAGGACCCTAATGATTTATCAAGTATCAGGACCCTAATGATAACAGTATATATTGTACTGATAGGTTATCCTGTTAAAACATTCGATTATTATTATTATTATTATTATGACCCTTTCATCCGTCAATTCAAAAGGATTGCGTTCTTACCAAACATACGAGTTTTGTTATTTATGGGCTTACGTGCCAGTATAATTCTGGCTGCGTAGGATGCACAGCCCAAAGACTGGAGGATAGAATAAAACAGCATGTCCCTTCTAACATAAGAAACAAAACCCACCCTCTGAGAGAACAGCCTCCTCAGTCTTGCAAATCAAAAACAACAACTAAAACGTGATTCTGCCACTGGGCAACATTTACTAGAATTGTGCCAAAAACTACAATGGCGATGGTTCTAATAATTGGCAGTGCCCGAAAAGTTAACAACTTGCCATTTTGGAGACAGAAAGAGGTATTTTTTACCCTTGGGATCAATTGGTAATATCTTATCTAGGTATGCGGCATTGATTGGGTAAACTTACCTTTCACGTGCTCGCATTTCTGATCGGCCTTTTTTCATCCACAATAGGATGTATATTTTCAAGTTTCACTTTTTCGATCCTTATTTCGTCAGTTAATGCTCTGAGAAACAGAGACAAATTTAAAATTGTTAAAATACTAGAATATGAGAATTACTAACTTTCAGCAAACTCTCCTGATATTTCGTTAGTGTTTTGTGAGGCTTTATACACATCTTTTGTTGACAAATATCGAAATTTAATTACGTCTACTCTTTAATCGATTAGCCAGTGTGCTGCACAAGGGTAACTTTATGTTAAAATATAATCTTTTGTCTTCCAGTATGTCACGTCTCCAAATGTTATGAATATGGTTGAATTCTTTAATCGAGTTGCCATGTTGGTTGCCACGAGTATCCTAGTAGAAGAAACTGCATATCTGAGAGCCAAAGCCATCTCAAAGATGATCAAGGTAGTTCTTTATTTGTATTTTGCACTTGCTACTTCCTAGATTCCGATAATAGGGTTTAGGACACAGCGAGGCTGTGCTCATGGTACAGTGTCCTGGTCCTTCCCTCGATGTGACCACACCTCGTGTTTCCAACACCTGAAATTTCAGAGAGCTTTTGACTCTCCTCACTTTTAGGTGGAAGTTTGGTCATGTCAAGAACTCAAACCACAGATCTTTTGATCTGTTTGATAATCAATTTAGTTTAGCGTGTTGTACGTAGATGAATGAATACCAAAAATTGATATGGTTCAATAACAATTTGTACATTTGAAAGTTTGATATAAATTTGACATTTCGAGCATAATCAGGTACAAAGAAAAGTTATCTTTGGATTTGTTATCTGCGAACCTAACCACTGAGCCATCCTGGCAGCCAGATTGATGTTTTTTATATTTTCATCACGAAACTTGACTTTGTCCAACATATTTGTATTCAATACTATACTCCAATAATAACATTGGTTGCCTTTTTGGTTAGGCCAATGGAGAATTGATGGGTCATATCAGATAATGTTACATTTAAAAAAATTTTGCTAGTTATCATGGCTCAGAATTAAGCTTATGAATGGGAAAAAACTATTTGTAGATTGTTTTGTTTTCAAAAGTTAAAAGTTTTAAAAGTCGACAATCATTTTCTTAAAATCTTTCGACTGCAATTTATGTAGTAAAGTTTCCTTCACTATTATACCGAAATCGGTCGACAAGTGATGCGAGATCCAGTTAATTCCAGAACTATTATGACATATATTTCGACTTCTGTTGAAAGATTACTTTGTTGTTAGTTTGTTTATCCTTTAAATAATTCCAGCTCGCTGCCAAATGTCGACAGTTCAAAAATTACGATGCTTTAAAAGCTGTTCTTGGTGGCCTTCAGTGTACACCAATTTACCGACTGGAAACAAGCTGGAAACATGTCCGAGCAAGGCGGAAAAGGTGATAGTTTAGCGGTTTTCAATTATTGATCCATACTAACAAAGCTTTGCCTCACATTAACATTTTCCATGCTTAAAGCGATATTCTTCTTCTCACCTGCTTATGATTTTCCCTTTTTTGGCTTCATTGCTCTCACCGTAAACTTCCCTCTTAAATAATTTCCGGGAAATATTAGAAATAAACACCTAGCCCGGACTAATAATGCATTCAGAAGCCGTCCATATTTTGTGTATTTATTGGTTTAACAAGCGCCAATTTGAATAAAGTTCTTCCAAGTTTAGCTACAAAACTACTTATTCTTGTATTCGAAGTTTTCATCTTTGAACTCTAAATACATGCCCACCTCGAGAAAGCCCTTTTAAGGCAAGTGCTGATCACCTAATGCATCCAGAACAATATCTCGCTTGCGGTTCGTTCATTTTACTAAACTCTATCTTTTAATGATCTAAAGATAAAAACTTCTAGGCTGAAAGCTCTTATTGTTCCAGTGTTTTGAATACTGTGAATTAAAGTCTTGTGACAGTCTCTGGCTATGCCTCTGACCAGTATTTATGGTACAGAGAGGGGGGGGGGCAAGGAAGGTCTTAAGCCACCCAAATTTCTGGTATTCTGTTTTTGCGACAACTTCACCCAAAAAGCAGTTTAAGATGCATGCAATTTTTCTGACGGTAGTTTGGTTTATCCTTCACCCACAGGTATGTAGCATATAAGGATTGTGTTATTGAAGTTTGGTCTTTAGCACCACCTCTACTCTGGCTGAGCTGCTAGCCCCTTCCCCCATCCTAAATTGCATATGTCCAAATGAACCATGTCCAGTAGTTCGCCCGTTTCTTGCAAATTTGCCTACAAATTTCACATTTTCTTGTTACCCATGATATACAAGAAGAATCCTTAATACCAGACACCAGCATACTCCATTTAGCATTTGATGCAAAATCCTTCCCTTACTGCTTTGATGCGCAACTATTCGAAGTAGGATACCATTTATAATGGGTCAAGAAAATCTTCCAATAACCTCGTTATAAAAATTTGTGTTTTGGCGAGCCTAATCTTATAGATAAGAAAATAATTTCGTTTAGGGCGTGGCCTGTTTTTTCTTTACGGCGAAGTCCGGCCTCGCTGTTAGTGACCTTGTAACTATAATGTTTCCCTGGCAACAGTGTGAATTATCACGTGTGTTTGTTACGCATGATAAAGATGTTGCCAAGTACTGTTGCTAAGGCGTGTTCACCATTGGTTTATCAAGATCACGAACAAGGACGTTGTAACTTTTAGTCAAGGGTGATAAGATTCATGTTTTACATCTTATTTCAGATAAACCTTGGTTATATGACAAAACACAAATTGTATGTAGGTTAAAATAATTGATGTTATCCTTCTACACTGTCTGTCTGAAGGCTATGATTATTAAATAAAAGGAAAGTAAAATTAAAATTCACAATTTAGGTTCACAAGTCGAATATTCCAAAAGCTAGGAGATGATTGCTTAGAATTGGAGGTTTTATTGAAAAGGACTTAGAAAAATTCTTCAACTTTCAGAGTATAGTGCGACCCACCCACAGTGCAAAGCGTAAGTGTGGGATACGTTAGGTCATACATGAAATAATTTGCCAATCTTTGTCCATGTGAAAATTACTCATTTATTTTTATTGTAGGCTATTTGGTGAACTTTCAAGCTTGATGTCAGAAAATGATAATTTCTCAGTATACAGAGCAGAACTAACTCGCAGTGTCAGCGATCCTCCCTGCATTCCATTTCTCGGTGACTTCCTAACTCAAATTACCCAAACACAGGCCTACTTTGCAATGAGAAGAAGAAAAACCCTTGCTAAACAGCGACTTGAGAAAGCAGTGATAGCAGATAATACTAATAAAAATACTAAGGCCGAGGGGAAGGACAAACCGAGACAAGATGAAGCTTCGGATTTATGTAGTGCTTCTGCAAAGGAAGCTGAAGATGAAGACAATATGTCTTGTAGTGATCATCATACTTCAATAAATGAAAAATTTCAAGAAGAGGAGACAGCTGAAAAAGTTGCTGTTACTGAAAAACTTAATAATTTAGATGCACGTGCTTCTGATGTTGATGAAGTCGACCAAAGAGAGAAATCGATTGACACTAAAGAAAATGGACTTGTTAATTTCAGTGCCATGTCTGGAGAGGGCATTACAAAGAAAAGACCTTTGTCTTTGTCTTTTGAAAGAGGCATCTCAGATGAAGATGCAGGACAGTTAGATAAATTTGAGAGAGAAAGTATTCGGAGATCAGTAGCCAAAATGACAAATGCTATGTTCCAAACAGGAAGTAAATATAATGCATCAAGAAATGATGATGAGTTCTTAGAGGCCCTAAATGAATATCTTGAAAACCCGGAAGTACCCGAGGTTCCTGTTTTTTCTGACACAGAAACAGTTGAGCAAAGCCCGGTTGCAAGAGATAAAAAGTGCTCTTATCTTCAGAATGATAAATCTAGCATTTTACAGGAGTCGGATCACAATGAAGATCAGCTAACAGACTTGTCTGATATTTGTACATATGAGGACCATGGTGTAGGTAGCACCTCTTCGTACGATTTGTCACCGACAACATATCCAGTTCCTGTTATTCCTTCGAATTCTGAATCTGAGAAAACACCGGTATCGTCTGCGACGCTTATGTCAGGTAGAAATGACATAGTCGTAAAGAAAACACACGCCAGGAATGATTCAAATGATAGTGGTGTTGTCATACAGAATGGGCGGTCAAGTCGGGCATCAGAAGACTTGAATGCAAGTAGGGAGAATCTCTGCGCTCCAGTGTCCGAAGAAAACGATATCCCGAGTTTTGAGGACTCCAAGCATTGTGACGATAATGATTTGAATGAGGAGCCTGAAGCGGATAATGTAGATGGGAGAGTTTTTAAGGCTTTGCCAGTATTGGAGACAGATATTTCTGAGACGCGAAAATTAGAAGAAAGAATACGAAATGAAAAGCCACAAGGAGAAGAAACAAAATTTAATAAGAAAGGTAAGATATTGCGATAGGATTTGATTTTGCATCTATATAGAATCATACAATGACCTTAGTTCGAGTGGATTCTTTGACTAAATGCTTACCTAAAATGAGGTGAGTCCTCAATTTTATAAAATGAAGTTATCTTGACGACAGAAGAGGCGAATTCTCCTCTCAGAGCTGCAAAATGTATCGGAACCTGGGAACTAGATTCCCAGAAAATTTTTGGCTTGGCAGAAAATTTTCAGCAAAACTTGATAAAAAGCAGCTGTTTTTTGCATTAGCAAAAAATATTTTTTTGATTTTTACAAAACAGATCAAAAGTTTATACAAAAGAAAAGTTTATACATATATTTTTGAAACCTTTATAAAAACTATTACTCCTTTCTCAAATATAAAAAAATTGTAAAACTTGGAAGCAACCTTCAACTTCCTTGTCCAGGACTTATTTAACAGATAAACTGCAACATGAAGTAGGAAAACACCATCTATGGTTGAAGTTTTCTGCCAGTCAGTCAACATATTCTCATTTGGTTCAAAAATCATTTTTACTTTTTTGCATAGTCAATCTTCTCCAGAGACAAAGAAGATGCAATAATCAACCAAATTAGATATTTTATTGGAAATTTTCTCTAGACCCATTATATTAGAAGCCCTTGCGTAACAATTTGTGCATACTATTGGTAGAGCTATAGTACACAATACTTCACCTAACAGGAAAATTGTTGTCCTGTTTCCCAGGTTCCCAGAAAGAAAAATGTTTTTTGTAGCTCTGTCCCTTCTACTTAATTCCTGTTTCTAGTAATTCTACACTTGTGTTTTTTTATACTCTCTGGTTTTTGCCTTTGCGTTTAAAATTTTTTATCTCATCGCTCATTCGCTATTGTGTTGCAATCAGCAAACGGTTCCCAGTGCGGCCTAAGTGCCCTCGTTTCTTTATATTATATTTGAAGAACTTAATTGCTGTTGTAGTGCAAGAGAATTGCAGTGATTTTTTTTAACCAATTGTGTTGTTCTTTCACAGAGCTGCAGTTTTGGCAATATCAAATCGCTGCGATGAAATACCAGTTATCATCCCGCCTTTCCATGAGAAAATTCTTGCTGAATGCTTGCTATAATTCTGAAGATGAAAACTATAGCCTATCTTTGAAAAGAGAACCGATACACAAGAAGTAGCCTTTTTTCTACTACAGAGCTCTTTAAAAGTTAACGAATTGGAGCAGAAATGATCTAAAATCTAGTAGTAGCTGTTTGTAAAACCTACAACTAACTGGTGCTGGCGCTTTTTAGAGACTTGAGAAGTGAAACCAGTTGGGATTTGTTTCCCTACATTGTACACGATATCTTAATAATTTATCGACATATTCGCATATTGGTTGGGGGGTAATACAAACTTGTGTTCTGGAGACTATGTTTTGACATCGTATTTCGTGTTCAATCGAGCAGTGAGTTATTTGTAGTTATGGAAGGTTTGTCGAACTCAAGGCCTGCATGCCTCGCCATGATCCTGGTACAATAAAATGTAGCTTGCAAAGTAATTAAATTTCTATTGAAACTTATATTGATAACAATTAAATAACCCTCTGTAGATAAAGCTCACACCACTCATTTTGAACCATATTATCATTTATGTTGAGTTTGACACTCTTAGTTTTTTAGGGTAATTGTTGAAAGAAATTGTTCATTTCCCTGGGTGACTTAGTACCTAGCAATTGTGTTTTGTGAATAGAAATTTGGAGATGATTGTTGATAAAGCCTCAATATACTTTGCAAAGAAATGCATTTTGAAATTCTACCCGCATACCGAAAATTACGTAATGAGTGTAAAAAATAGGGATTTCCCAAGGTGCTCGGCTTACCCAACAAGTCTCACTTCAAAGTTTTAACCTCACTTCAAACTTTCTGCCATGGTGGGCTGCTCAAGCTCTCAACTGAGTCCTAGACCATAATTTATAATGTTTTTCCTTTACATAGGTCATAATCAATAACTTTATGTTACGTCTTTAGTAAATTACGTCACACGCCATTACGAATTAACTACTCCGTTACTATTAATGCCCTTATGTGCGAAACATAACGAACTGCTAGTCAAGATGCAAACTAAACTGCCTTGGACGAATAATCAATAATTTTGAAAAGGCAAGATTTTCAATATAAATGGAATCGTGTATTGTAAATTTGTAATTAACTTGTGAATTGGTCTTAACTTTATCTGACAATTGTAAATTATTCGTCATTGTATTTAACGCCTGTGAATTCAAACATATATTTAATTTTGTGTGCTTCGTTTTATTTGCGTCACTAGTAAACCATGTTTTTATTGTCTCGTTATGGAACAGAGTATGCATACTACATATTTTGCTCGAAATTAAATTTGTTTACTTTGTCTGCTGCAAGGTTCTGTAGACCGGAGTATGTTAACATTTTGAACTATTATAAATGTTACCGACAATTATTTTCTTTGAGATTTTTCATCTCATCTCTTGCTTGGGAGGTGGATGGGAGGAAACACTCGTGGGTTCAAGAGGTAGGTGGGTTCAAGAGGTGGGGGGGGGGGGTTCAAGAGGTGGGTGGGTCCAAGACCCGTTTGTGCAGGGGAAAACATATGACACGCATATCAGCGGGCTTGAAAAATGTTGCGATTTATTTCCAAGTAACCGAGCCCCATTGCTCCTCTAGCGATAGTCAAATGCATCGGATGTCAAATAATATCACACCATTTGTCGTATGCACTCTTGTAAGACAGTATGTGGTGGGAAATTTTTCAGCTGAAACCTAAGGTCAGATGTTCAGTCTCAGACTAATGCGAACCAATTTGAATAATTGAAGATTCCGAAAATACGCCCAAGCGTTTTGGTTGCAAATTTACCTTGATCATTGAGGTTAACTGTTACAAGTGATTTATTCATGTTTGGCTCGTTCTGACATTGAGTTTGAAATACCGTAAATCCTCGAATAAGCCCCACGCTCAAATAAGCCCCCCCTTCGAATAAGCCCTCACCTATAAAATCAATTAACCCCCCTCGTATAAGCCCCCATGGGGCTTATTCAAAGTAAGCATAATTGCAGAATAATATCTTATTTCAAGAAGCCCCCACAGGACAATAGCTATACAGTATTACTTCCTTTGACTGGAGACCAAAAAGCAAAAAAGCGACGATCGTCATTGAAGAAATCATTATTGACTGTTAAGCTTCCTTTGCAGAAAAGCCTTTTTTTAATTTTTCAACTTATTTTATTGAGAAAATTATGTCGTTCTTATGTCGACCTTTGAGGAAAATGTTAAATTTTGAAATAAGCTCCTCCCCTCGAATACGCCCTCTCCTCGAATAAGCCCCCCCCCTTCAATAAGCCCCCACCCAAAAATTCATTTTTGTAAATAGTCTGTCAGAAACACAGGAACGCATTTCAGAGTTTGTGGCGCCAAGGTAGGGTGGGGCATACCCTGGGTACCACTGGGGCATACGCTATATAGATTTTATATATAGTGAGTCTGGTACCCAGGGTAGGTGGGGCACTATCTCAGAAAAAGGGGAGCTTTTCTAAAAGTTTTGATACGGTCGCTGCTAAGATAGCTTTGTTCGGGACAGCTCATTATGATATTTGTTTCATGTAAAAGGTGTCACCAAGAGAGAAACTGAAATCAAATGACAAATAAATCGTTTATCAGTCTTTTTCAACTCGCCGAGAAACCCGTAAATTTTTTAACTTTGATTAGGATCCTTTTTAAGGATGAATGTTTCTTGAGAAACTATCTAATTTTTAAACGCCATTGTACTGTGCCATAAGCAGTTCAATTGAAGCGAAACATGTTATCGCTTATTATTTTCACACGCCTTTGACCATCTATGGAAGGAGAAAACAGGGTATTCACAATCATAAAACCCCGACTTGTCAATAATATAAAAGCTCAAAGAAAGTAGCTTCAGCTGTTAAGCTTAAAAGACTTGCCGAAGATTTTTTATGCCAAACGGAGGGCACATGCAGGGTAAAGGGAAGCACCTCCGTGAGCTGCAAATAGGTTTTTAGATTATGTGACTGAAAAATTGGGG
The DNA here is from genome assembly GCF_013076305.1 of Rhopilema esculentum. The sequence continues at coordinate 3,039,280 of NW_027020228.1, read as the reverse complement.
CATGAGGCCTTTGTGGCCTCTGATCAAAACACGTTTTTGCTCTCTCAGCAAAAGCACACCTTATCAATAACTTTGAAACAGAACTACAGAACAGATAATTAACGAAAATAGAAATCTGTGTTGCAAACAAACAAGGTTCATAATGGGCTGGTTATTTTATCGCTCACAGAATATTTTTGTTTCATTACGATATGGGAGTGGGAAGGGACCAGGAAAAATGGACCTCTCTTCTGATACACTGTTTGCGTCGAAATCGGACAAGATTGTCAATAGAAGGATACTGGGGGACTTCTGCCTTTCGATTCCACTTGTCTGCTCTTATTGACAACTGATTTCAAATTCAAATATTCACGTTTAAAGTTACTTAAAGAATATTTTGTTTTCTTGGTTCTTGCTTTTGACCAAATTGTGACCTCTGCCTATCACCAAACTTACTTTACATAAAGTGAACGAACTATTTCTGTCTAAAATTATTGAGAGAATTCGTACAGTAAAAGATGTAACACGGAAATACATACAATGACAGCATGGAAAGCATACAACGACTTTTAGTTACTTCTAGCACATAAATTTGCAAATTAAGAGGGGCAGCTCACTCTTGCAAATAGCACACGAGATTCTTACTTAAACAAAAGGATTTCTGGGGATTTTCAGACAAAGCAAGTTTCCCTGGAATAAGCTTCTCGGAGGTGGTGCTAGTAAAAGGCTAGGGTGCAAAAGCCCCCAATGAACCACGCTTGCCCCCATCAGAAAACAAATATGAAGCTCATTTTATACGCCAGGGATGAGTAGATTTTACAATGTTTACAATTATTTATAGGGTTTTTTTTGTAAAATGATAGAGGATGAAACTGCAAAATGAAGGCCGCTCAGCCAGATCTATAGTATCTCTCAGAACAGGGCCTTCTTATGAATAAATTCCTTCTCATGAAAAACTTCGTTGAAAATTGAGGAGAACACCTCAGTTATTTTTGTTTGGTGCAAAAAGCAAGGAAATGAATTGGTGAAGGAGCAATGAGCTGCGCAATGCAACGTTACTGCGCAGGAGCGCTCTAATCAAATCTAATTTATACAATGAAGCTGCCGTTCCGCTTAAGTCATGGTTTTTGACAAAATAGCCGATATCTTGCCTTATCATGCGAAATTTTCTGTGTATTTTCATTTTGAACCAGTTGCTACTTCATGGCCACGAGTCTCGAGGTAAGTATCTACTTTTTAGGAGATTCTAATGGGCTGAAAACATCACTCGCCGGAAGATCAGTCCACAAGTTCACAGAACCAAATTTGTTGATTAATGTCATGTATTTGGAGGTGTTCATTCAAACTTTTCTTTGCAAAATACTAGCATTAAATGTTATTAAACTCGATTTGTCAATATCCACCTTAATTTATAATTCAATCTAGTTTATATCTGTCTGATAGAGTGAGATTATTTAAACCCAGTTTTCCTCAAAATTGATAAATTCATCATTGAATTATTGATAAGTAGCCGAAATTAAATTTTGATATTCCTAACTTGAAATTTGAAGCGAAATAACCCACAAAATTACTATCTTGGAAACTGTCAATTCTTCAGTTTTTAAAAATTTCTGTATTTTTTTAATATCGTTATTTGCAAAATAAGTTTAAAAAGCTCAGGGCCTGTAACACTGGCTCAAGTTCTCAATTAATAACATTTGTTAAATGGGATTTAGCTGTTATTTATTTGTAAAATTTTTTTGGAAAGGAAAACTGATGGAAAGTAAACACCTTTAAGGCAAAGAAAACTTTTTTTTAGCTGCTAAATTATATTGTTACTCACAACTAAAATTTGCGTTTGACAATATTTTCTCTATTTGTGTGTTTGTTTTAGTATAAGAATAGAATAGGCAACACCCTTCTTAAATATCCTAGCAAAAGTTCTGGTTTGTAAACAGCTCACTTAATATATTGAGAGTATTTGTAGAATGGTTTAATTATTAACATGGGTTTTTACATTGTGCTTAACCTAACGGTTTAATGTAGAATTGCTAAATCTGAGATTACTTTTTCTAAATTAATCTTGATAATATTGTTTTCACTTAAGATCTATGATATGGTCTTGAATGCTTAAAATGCTTCATTAACAGCCAAAATTATCTGCAGTTTATGTAAAAAATGAGAAAGAAAATATAGTATAGTGTTCATTTTTATGAATTTAAAGAAAACTGAAACTCAACGTACTTAAGGCTTTGATTAAAATGGAACAATTTAATTACATTATTTCATTAAGATCAAATTATTTTCATGAATGATTTTAATTTATTTGATTTTTATCATTATTATGATTAATTGAAATGAATATGCTGAAATAGTTGTTATCAGGAAAGTGCTGTGTGAAGAAATTTTGAGAAGAAAGCAATTTAATTTTTTTCTTCTTCGATTGAATGAAATTTTTTTCCCTGACTCGAAATCAGGCACCGAAGCCAAACATCTCACGCCTGCTTGAGGAAAATGACATGGAATAGTTAAACAGATTAGGTCATTGTCCAGATAGGCCTAGCATTCTCTCCTAACAACCAAGCAAGTCGATTTTCGTTAATGGATTCTTTGCCAAAGTTTCCTTTTTCTTTCATTAGCAATGGTTTTAACTACCACGACGGGAGGACGCCCGATAATAAAGACAAGTGATGAATTATCGGCCACCTCCAGCTCATCTGCAGAAAACGATGAAGACGATCTCGGACATCTGGTTGTGAGCAAACTTTCTTTTCTGAAACGTAGAGCGACCCAGCATGACGAGAGCTTTAAGAGAACTGTTCCCGACGCTTATGTCCTTGTTATTGTGAGTATTGACCTCTTTGTTGCCTGAATCCTTGCTGATTTATGCGCTGATATGTAAAAAGAGGGTGGCACCGCGCCAGGATAGAATGATTAATCAATCTTCAGTATTATATAATTTCACAAACCACCTAGCTAGAAACGTACATATGTATATAAGTTTACATTCAGACTCATAAACTCATGATAACTGCTCTGCGTGTTTCTATGAACGCAATAATTTCTTGAGACAAGATCAGGATTTACAGTGTCAGTCATACTATTTTCTGCATGCGAGTCGATAATGTGTCAATCATTTTACAGCATAATTTCATTTTCGATCAAAATAATTTCATTTCCAGCACTGCACAAGTCTCTGCCAATATTATTGAAAGCAAGAAATTGAGAGCTTTTTTAAATGAGAGGTGGATCCAGAGGATCATGGCCTTTTTTAAGGGAAATATGCTACTAGTTCAAATCTCTGTTCTTATAATGGGACAGCAGTATGTTGTCTTAATCAAAAAGGGTACTAGGGCTGTAGGGGAAATTGCCCCCTCTAGTTAGTAAAATAAGAAATAACATACAGATATTCTTTGGAGTGGTTGGGAGTTGAGACTAAAATTTGTTGTAATGTAATTGAGGCAAAATTTATGCAGCCCTGCTTTTAACCAAAAAAATTTATCATTATTTGGGAAAAGTTGCAGGACTGTATTCCATTAGTTGACTCATAGCACCAATTTAAATCCCCTGAATAGTTTGTATGAAAGTGATAGCAAATTTAATTTTTTTCCTAAATATTTTAAAGGGGTTTGGTCATGTAACCATAAGCAAACATCCTTTTTGCAATGCTGCTTAGTCAGAATCATTCTGAATCAAACCTGTGTTTTCACATAAAGCATCTTTGTCCAGTCTCTTGAGCAAAGCAGCCTGTTGTGAAGTACTCTTCTCTTCATCCCACTGCAGTATGAACAGGCTTCTTCTCCATGAAATTGGTATCAGAATATGGGTGTGAAATCAATCTTAACAGCTTTATGAATGGAAAATTACTCTCTAGTAACAACAAGATTTTAAAATCTTCTCAATGCATAGTGATTCTCTGTCTCACCAAATTTCACTTCAGTTGATGTAGTGGATGCACCCTATCCACAAGCATCAACACAACAACATTGTCCCTTAGTCTTACACGAGGCCCAGTCCTGCTAACTGACAATTTCTTCACTATATGGCTCTAAACTGTTCCATAGGAAAATGTGCAACCTATCATATAGTTCATTTAGCTTGAAACTGAGCTGTTCTTATAGGAATGCCACTGTAAAAAAGGGGTTGTTATATTGGTTTTGGTTTCTTGATCTTTATGCAGTGAAAATTCTTGCACTGATAGCTAGAGATGGTCTTTGATTTCAGTGATAGTTCTCAAAAGTGTGCATTTTCATGTTGTTGGCTGTGAGTATAAACTGCAAATGTAACCCATGCCTGGCATCATACAAATAAAGGCAGCTTTCTCATTTGTGTTATATAATTTTCTAGAAATGGAAATTTGTTAACTTCTTTGGTTAGAATATGAAATATCGCTATGCTATGAAATGACAACTGGGTAGGGTCTTTGAAAAGCATTTAATGTGAAGTTTAAGAAATTAAGCATACAACTTTTGAGAGATGCCTTTTACTTAATAGTCAAGTTATTCCAATAGTTTAAGCATTCAAAACATGCCTTTTTGTGGTGGATCAATAATTTGAGAGTAAGCAAAAGGGGACTTGGCAAAGATTTTAAATTGTGTGACTGATCATGGTGGTCAGAAAGAACAGTGGATGCTCATTGCCTGTCATTATACTCCTTGAAGTTCTTGGGCAACAATCAAATGACAATTGTATTTTACTTAATTTGTAAGACCTGCATAATTTTTAGAAATACTCTTGGGTTTTCTGGGAACAAGAGAACTTTTTAATAAACAAGGTATCAGATTTTTTCTTTCTGTTAAGTAAACTATTTAAACTTTTGGATTGATATTAATTCCTCCCAAATTAAGATGAGCAGAGATCCTGCTTTTCTATAAACTTTTGGCCTTTTGATCATGAAAAAGTTATTTTAACCATACAGAATATGTTAACACTCAGAGAATAAGGGTATGGTATGTGACCCATTTTCATTTGCTCCACCTTTTTCATAAGGTTCCGCCTTCCATAAATTAGAACACAATGAGTTATTTCAGAGAAGCAAAGAAGACAGAAAAAATCATTAAACAAGAAAATGATTTCTTTACTAATAGTTAATCTAAAACATTTAAATGCTAACATTCTATGAAGTTTTAACAGCATTTTATGGCTTTTTCATTGGGAACAAAATCCATGTGTAAGAGCAGGTGGTAGCAGTGCATTTTTTCTGCGATTTCCCAATCTTTAAACTGAGTTGATAACATGTATTCCAAATCCATAGTTTTGTGTTAAAATCATGTCCCTTACCTTGTTTTACTACTCAGCAGGGCAGAAAATAGTCAGAGCCAACTAGTCAATACACAAAGTATACATGCAAACAAAAAAGATAGTTTCTTATTTTAATTAAAAAAGTCTGATTTCGTTTGTGACTTGGTGGAACAAATACAGAATTTTTGCTTAGAATCATCAAGACCAGTTATGGTGTCCTTTTCTCAAATTTTTGAAAAGATTAGACATCAATCAATTAATTTGTTTTGGAATGATCAAACTCATTGCAGTTAACATGAATGCAAAGATCCTTTGATTAAGGGAATTCCAAAAACCCAACCCTTGCTTTAAGCTTGGCTTGAAATATAGCTATGATCAATATAGAATATTGAATATAGAATATAGTTCTGTGCCAATTATCATCACAATGTTAACCCAGGCTGTATTTGTTTTCAACTATATTTTAGACATTAGATCCTACATGGGCAAAAAAGTCAACTGAACTGAACATAAGCAAATTAGGTCTTATATAGAGAGAATGAATAAATAGAAAAAAATATTGGATAAAGGTAAAATCAATGCCTAGAATTTTGGCTACAGTTTAAGTAATGACGCTAATTTTAAGGATTAATGACGGTTTATGATTTAAAATTTATCATATGCATTCTTGGAATAATCACAATATCTGTTGCAAAGTGAAAGTTTTTCTACGTTGTAATGGATAAGGTATTTTAACAAGATGTAATATTCTTGTTTTGATAGCAGCCAGCCAAGCTCATCTTTCAAAACACTTGATTTTGTTTCTGATTACTTGCTACACACTATTGATATAACCATATTTTATAAAAGGATTGAGGCTCTTTTTCCAAGAAAAATTAAGAACAATGTAAGAAGAAAATAATGTGTTTTTTAAAATTTACTCCCATGTTAAAACACATACCAGTTTTTCACAGCCTATTAACTGTGCTATCAAAATGTCTTGGAAATTTGTTTTTTATTAGTCTTAGCAACAATTTATAGGATATATGTGTGGAAAAAGCAACGTTAGAATATGAAAAATATAAAAATCCTAATTTTTTTCTCTCCCTACTCTTTATCTGGAGCTTGGCGTGTTTGTTGCGTTGTATTGACTTTTCAGCAAATTGACCGTCAGTGTTTTTATAAGGTGTATTCTTATAAAAGAATGATTGTATTCAATACATAAGATCCCCTCGCTTTACCATGGCTGTTTTTATGTAACTGCTTGTGCAGATTTCAACCCATCACCAGAGGTCAGTGCAACATAAATCACATGCTGGTATACAGGGCTCTTTTTATTAAAATTAGCAAATTCGGAAGGAAACTTCTGCACCTAAAAATCACGTGGACCGTTGGCTTTTAGCAGATTATAGCCAAATGCGAGGCAGGTGTTCTTTCAAGAGAGTTCTGGTGTTGGAGTCAAGCTGTAAAAGTTGAATTTAGCATATTAGGGCCTGGGTGGAGCCGTCTATATAGTTGTGTGTTGCAATAGTACATTCCCAGTCAGGCATGTTTAAGCAACTCATTTGGTGTATTTTAAAGATGACAGAAAAGTGTTTGTTTAAGGTTGGTCGTCATATAGGATAACGACAGAGCTTTTGTTTTGTTTTGATGTTTTTACCAACCATACAAGCTCTTTATCATCAGGAATGGTTTTAACATACTAGTGGTGGCTATAGAGAAGTGGTGACTCTCGTATGAAACTGTCGTTTTATAGATAATTTAGGAAGGAATCATGTTTTCACAAAAAATAGTATATATTTATATCTGACTGTCACATGTTTATTGATTTATATATTTGTGCCTTGCGTCAAGGTTTTGGCGAGTTTAACAGTGTGCATTCTGAAAAGAAGCCATTCGTCATAAGTCATTGGTGTAGCTGACTGATAATCGTAAGCATTTCAGAAATAGGACCAAGGTTTGTTGATAATTTTTCTTGAATTAAAACTGAAGAGTATCTTGTTCCATTTTCAGAGCCTTGGAATCACAAAGCCCCAATTAGAGTCAAGACAGAGCCAGTTTTTGCAGAAAATAGCGCTGAGCACAGGGCAGAAGGATGCGACATGTGCAATACTGGATGCAAAAAAGGTATGTCAACTATGTATTTTTGTGTTACTCAGCTCTAAATGCAAGCTTGGAAAGCGGAGTTAAAACGCCAATGGTGAATCTGAGAGAGGCACAGACGTAAAGTTTGGCAGATACAGTTTTGTCCCATTAAGTCGCACCCTAGATAACTCAGACTTTCACTAAATCAGATTGATTTTAAATTCCCAGTCAATTAAAGGCAAAAGTCGTACATAGGATAAATCCGATATTCATATCTCAGTTTGTTAATTTGTGTGATAACAGTGTCCCATGCTAAACTGGTCTGCCTTAATACTGACGTATCGTTTCGGTCTCGTACCAGGGTAGTTTTTTCTGTAGCACCAAACAAAGCTATGGTTTAATCTTTTAGCACTCGTACCAGGGTAGTTTTTTCTGTAGCACCAAACAAAGCTATGGTTTAATCTTTTAGCAATTTCAATGCAAGATACTGTTTTTCTTTAAAGCGGGAAGCTTCCCGTATCTTTCGCGATGCAATTTTCTTACACGGTACTCTGAAACTCTAAATCAGTCATGCCAAATTACCCCTTTTAGTGATTTCCATATCTTTATGAACGGAATTATTAACTTTGCTTATGACACAATAGTCAGCAAGGGACTGGTTTAACATTTATACTACAGACTCTTAATTTTTTTTAAGATTATATTTTCTTGAATATTTGCAAAACAAAGCGTGCGTTTTTCTGTACATTACTACGGTAAGTTAGACTTACCTAAGGCACTCTTTTGTTTCTTGGAAAGTTGAAGAAAGATAGGACACGTTTTGTTTTGGCTGTTGCTTCAAGATTCTCTTTTACGGTAATACCATCGTTTTTGTTCGTTTCAACCTGCTTTCATGTGAGCTAAAAATATCTATTGATTCCTGGGCGAACATATTTAGACACCAAATTCAATGGTCTTGTGCAAGCTGTGATTTTTTAACAGTGATTTTTCAACCGAATTGTCGAAAGCCGGCCTAAATGTTAACGAAACAGTTGTGAAATCGTAAATAAGAATGAGTTCTCTTCTCATGAAAAGCCAGTAGACAGTGTAATCACTCCTGTTTAAATTGCTTAGGCCACGTGGGACAACCCGGCTAAATCCTTTCATTGCGAGATTTTTCTCACATTATGTAAATCATTTAAGGGAGTTACTCAATGTTCTTCTTTATTGGCGATTATTATTAGAAGGCTGAATTTTTATTATCCTTGAGAAAACGACATTTTGTTTACATTCTGATATTTCGATTCTTACTCTTACAAGCAGGTAATTTTAGAGCAATCTCCTTGCATAATCATCGGAAAACGTAGGCCTGCTTGGTGTTATTCAGGGACTCACCAGAAGCGGCGTCTTTGAAAACGATATGACGGGGCTCAGAACCTCGGAAGAACTCCCCATTAGGGGAATCTCAGAATTTCCAAGATGGTCAATGACCATTTATAATTAGACCTACAAACACGGGCTATTTGGTTGGCCAAATATTACATCCCCTTGTTGCATTAGCATCAGACCAACCTTAAGGTTGCCTAATTTTTATTGATATTCGCATTACCTGTAAAATATTTGCGCCAAGGCTACATACAAGAACCAAAAACATCAAGCTCTGAAAAAGAGGAGAAAAATAGCCTTGTTACTAATTGCATTCGTTTTTATTCATGGCTTTTAAAAAGTTAGATGTTTATAGAAACGTTATTGGATCTGCAAAGCAATATTTCATGTATAATCTTGTTTTTGGAACGTGTTGTTGCCAGGCTGGCGTCTTCTCTGGTTTCAGCCATGAAGTTTCTGTATTTGGGGGCATGGGGAATTCATGGATCTTTCTTCGCCCAAGGTACTATCTTGAACTGTCTTGCGCTGCCATCTGTTATTTCGTGTATTCTAAGTCTCTGAAGCTTGTAAACGCATGTGAATTAGACAAAAATGCAACTGATCAAATAATTCACAGTCGTCTGGAGGAAATGTTCCACTAAATGTTGATTCACAATTTTACTAGGCACTCCCGTTGTTCTAGCGTGCATATAAATATTAATGATTGTATGGTACTGGCTATCAGCTTCCTTTTACATTGTCAGTGAAATTGTTCCACGTCTTCAAGCTCCGCCATGACGATTTGCAGTTTTTAGTGCTTTGTTAAAACGAGATATCAAAAATTCTACCTCGGCGGGGATGACGATGGTGAATTATTGTTCGCGAGGAACAATCAGTTTTGGTTCAACGGTGGAAGAGAAAACCTAGCCAGTCAGGATCTCTGGAGAAAAATGCGGACTCGCACTATTTGCTTTAATGTGAAAGTCCAGTGGAAAATCCAGAACAGAATCTTATATCACACACTGTCAATCGGTTATTGACAATCCTACCACGTTGAAAACTCTTAAATATGAAAGCCCAAAATAAGGCCTAATTCTAGATTTATTGCCATTATCTTGAATATTCTAGACGGTTGGTCAGTCTTTACCATTTGTGTTTATCTTTTTTCTGAAAAGCCGGGATAATGCGCTAATACTGAGCCTACTGTCCGTAAAAGCGAGTTTTAAAATCTCAAAAATTGGACTAAGCAAAAAACCTGATTTCTCAACCACAGAATTTTTGCAATTTCATTAGCAAGTAAGTGCCTTTGCTAAATATGTAAACAGCCAAAAACATATTTTAATCATGGCGCCATGTTAACTTGCCTGTACAAATGTCTGTGGTATAGCTTATTCTGCCTTTTTCCTTGCTGCCCGCTTCAAAACTTTAAAATTCCTAATTTCCATAGGCTATGAATAATTAAGCACATTCTCTGTGAGTAACAACATCGCATCATTTCAAGTGTCCGCAAACTCTTTATTAAGAAGTAGAATTCGTGCTATTTTTGACCAGACCGTAATGTGGCGCCCCAGTTTAGTTTGCCCTGCCATTGAGCGTGTTTCTCTAACCGAACAGATTTTTTCCAACACATGGAATATTTCATCATTCTTTGTGTGTATTTCAGGTGAAGTCAGCCTTACAGACCTTAGAAGTGTATTGCAGAAAGACCACGTCGAAAGCAAGCGCTGATGATCTTATCGATGGCAAAGATCTTGTAAGGCTTTTTGAAACAAAAAAGATGGCAGGCTTCTTACAAGATTACAACATCACCAAGTATTATGTCAAGGTATTTACCTAGTCTTTAGATTGTTTCTTATGAAATATTTTTCATGTAGAGCAAACCATATACCATGTATACCTTCAAGTTTCGAAGGGATTTTACTGTTTGTAAGTGAAGACGCTTTTCTTGTGTTTGTCATATTTCTATTTCAAACCATAAAAGTGTATTTTAAGGTTAACAGCAACAATCGTTATTACAATTAGTCTTAAAATAGTTTGATTTGCTATCAAAAATTTACAACATCCGTCCAAAACAAGTGAAATTTTTAATTGATAAATGATTCTCCGTTCACCCCGCAATGCAAAATATTAATAGATGTCCCCCAAGACTTAGTCTGCGAAATCGGCTTAAGCCAATAAGAAATTTATGTACCCAAAAAACGCGTGAAGAAATTCCGGAATTTTCATCAGTGCCATTTGCAATATGGGTTAATGAAACTGATCTTGACACTATTTTAACTGTTTTTAGTACTTGGCGCTCAAATTATTACTATGTTTTCGTATTTTTTCAGAGGAATGTTGAAATAATGACCCTGCATCCTAACATCACTGAAGAGGTCTGGTTTCCAGTTGCAGCCGTTGCCACAGCAACCTTTCTGTTCATGATAGTCATGGCTGTTGTTGTTGTACGTATGAATTTATAATAGAAGCTGTAGACGTATTTTACATTGTTTTTGAAATCTGATGTCGAAGATTTCACGTTTGTACTTGCGGGAAATATTTGGAATAATAATATCAGTCTGCTGTTTTATATGATGAAAAATGCTAGTCTTCTTTTATTTTTATAATTTTTTACTATAATGATGATTGCAAGTGTCATATTATTTTTTATTGCTCGGTCCTGATATTTTTTTTATAATGTTTATTTTTGAATATCAACCCAACAATGGACTTAAAGCATACGTAGAAATTCAAAATTTCAGCTGTGCTCTTAATGCCTTTCTTAATTGTTTCTTAGGTCGCACTCTCTCCCACCTCCAATTTTGATCAACCCCCACTAAAGTATCCTTGTTTACCATGTGATTATTTAACATGGCGATTTTTCCAATTTCTCTAAATGTATCCTTAACTTTGAGCCTTGCGTCAGAAATATAAAAATTACTATTTACCAGTCTTAGAACTAAATGCCTTATAGAAAGAGCTGTAAACGTAGAAAGCCAATGATCAGAATGTGCTTTTAATTAGGAGCATCCTCAAAGGCCTTATGGATGCTTGGAATCCCCGTTTCGACACCGCGTTTCGACACCTCGTTTCGACACCGCGTTTCGACACCCTGTTTCGTCACCCCGTTTCGTCACACTGTTTCGTCACCCCGTTTCGACATCCTATATTGTTTTCGAGATAATTTGGAAAGATATAAAAGCAAAAAAAAAATTGACATGAAACAGGGTTTTCACCATGTTATTGTCCGAAGTCTCTATGGAACCCCTTCGAATCTTCTCTTTCTATTTGAGTTCCATTATGGTTGAATATTTCGCTGTATATTAAAGAAATTGCTGCCGATACCAGAGAAGCCATATTGCCTTTATTTCTTTTTAATTAACATCTATTTAATTTGCTTTGGTTATGATAATATTCCTAGTACTGTGGAGTAGGTCTGTATTTGTATTCACCAACATACTTTTCTTTCCAGAAACACCCTTCCGTTTTCTGCTTCATTTAAATCTTGAAAACTATCACTCTTTGCAGTGTTTCTTCAAAAGATCAAAAAATAGAAAAGATGGAGGGTCAACTAGCCATTCGAACCGTGAGAAACATGACACATTTGTATGTCACACAATAAAGCCTATTGATACCATGTCTCCTACAATGGTGCAACCTCAGATGAAAGACCTTTACACTATCCATGGCTCACCTCGTAAAGTGCAGAAATGGTCCGGAGATCGAGAGCACAAAAGACCCGGGCTTCTTCAAAGTCGGTATGTTCAAGACGAGAATTTTCCTGCTTTAGAACCCAATCTGGTTTGCTAAATAAAAGCCTCAAACTTTTGGGTAACTTAATTCTCAATACCCTATGTCACAACACTGTAGAATTTCAAAAACAATACCAGAAACAAAGCTAATATCTTCCTTATCATTTGATGAATGCTATGTAAATATTTTACTCAAAGGCCTTTAGTCATGATAAAAGAAGATGGTATATCACAATACACTGAGTTGAGAAATAATATTGCATTGTTATTGGTGGTCTAAAGACTGATCACATGAAGCTGCCTCGTACTGGTGTCGAAAACAGGTTTCTTCAACGGTCGGTTGTAGTTTCATGTGCCAAAATCACATGAATCTACAGTGATCACACCGAAAGCAAAGGACTTCCTACTGATGATGCCTTTAAACAATAACTAGATGCCTTTAAGCATATGAAAACTGTTACACCCTTGCATTATAGGAAAACTTTTGTATTTTTTAAAGGATTGTTTTGAATCGGTTAAATAAACTTCTCATCGCTCTAAAAACTTTTGTATTACAGACGTGGATCGCAAGCTTCGTTGGTTATTGATCTGACTCCAGGGCAGAATATCATATCAAACCGAGGCCACGAAAGGTAAGTCTGTATTTGTGATTGCGATGCTTCTGTTAGATGCTAAGTTCCGTATTAGACCAACAAAAATACCCGTTTTTTCTGTAGATTCTAAAACAAAATTAACACGAAACTACACAAAATGAAAAAGTGGAAATTGGCTTCATCAATGCTCTCAGTTCCGATGTATTTTAATGTTACCTAAAGGTTCAAGGCCAGTTGCCTGCTTGTTTTTGATATGTACTCAACATAGTCTTCAAAGCTGTGTTTAATCCCAACAACTTCTATTCAGTTAGAAATTCCTACGAGAGCAGGAGAATAAACTGAAGATTTTGCCCTGCCCTTGGCAAACTTTGCATAATCAATCCTCACATAAAATCAAGCACAATACTCCTAATATCTTAGAGTGATACTAAAACCGTTCTTTCTTTTCTGCCAATGAAGTAACAATGATTAATTGAAACATGATGCGAACGACAAAATTTAGAGAAAAAACAGCAGCTAATTTTTCGATCTTGGACACAACTGTTGCATCACAACTCTGACACGTATCAAATAGCGTGCATGGATCCTCCAACCTTTTGCCCCTTTTTGATTCAACTTAATGATGTGAAAAAATAATAATAGTAGCAAAAAAATAAACATAGCAGAAGAAAGGGAGTTCAAAATCTGATCACCATCTGCCCAGGATCGAATCTTTCTCATTAATCAAACAATGCTCCTACTCCTTAGGTGATTGTCCTTCACTAGATTTTTCAAAAAAGAATAATCTTGTCTTGCAAGAATGCTGCTGAACATTTTATATCTGCAGATTTTCGAAAGCTTTTAGTTTGTAAGACCTTGTTTGAGCGTGTCAAAATACATCTTAGCTAGTCTCATCTAAACATTACTAGCGAATTGGACATTTTAGTCATAGTCGACCTTTTATTGCATGTTAGGGAGTTGGCCTATATTCTAAACAAGACAGTGTACCGTGTTTTCTGTTAGCTATCCCAGGGTTCTTGAATTTAGAGAAGAGTACTTAATTAGTATAACTAGAGGCCACCTTTGTTACGAAATTAAATTTCGCAGAAATTCGCAGAAATAAAAATTGTATTCTTTGTTTGGGTAAACCAATGAACGGTGCGACACATTGCCTTTAGTAGCCAGGGGAGTTGGGAGGTAAGGGGTTTTAAATGAAAATCGAAGTTGTAGTCAAGTGAATGCATGGAAATAACTTTCAATCATCAGATTTATAGAATTTTAAAAAACATTTGGTTTTTTAGCCCAACTGAAGAATCATTGCTGAGTATGTCCAAATACATGAAATTTCGTGATTTAGAAGACGAAAAAGAGAATACAGAATTACTGTTTAGGGAATTTTGGGTATGTATTAGCTTGAAAGACATTTATCACTATTCCCTTGTCATACAAAGAAAAGACAGATGAACGAAATTATTAAATTTGGTTATGGCCACCCCAAATGGTCATTCAGATCAATCGCCAATGAATCAGGTTGTTCGATTAAAATTCCAATCTCATTGATTATGTTTCCTGTCTCATCCATTTCCAGGCTATACCCACCAACACTGTGCATAGAAGAGACAAACAGTCGATGTCAAATGCTAGTTTGAAAAATAGATATCCTGATTATATTCCTAGTAAGTCACTTTGTTTTCACAACTTATTAGCCCAATTTTCGTTTTCGTCCGCTGCTCCTCGCGTGCGGGACTAGTGGTCGCAAATTGGCTTATACTAAGGAACTAGTCAAAGGTGAAATTTTTCCTCTAAGGTTATTTTTGATGCAAACTTGGCTGTTTCCACTCAGTTTGCCATTATTCGATTTTCTATGCTCTGAAGAGTGTCATACCAGGACCTAATTTTTTTAATCTCTCACGATGACCTCATTTTTCTGCATTGTTTTACTGGTTTAAGTCTATAAATTGGCCATCTACTAGCTACCTTGATTGTTCGTAATTATTCCACTTTTTCCTACCTCCCTAGAAATTTTACATTAACTTTATCATGAACCTCATATTTTTCTTTTCTCTTTTAGATCCAAAAACAGCAGTTCAACTAAAGTTAATAAATGGTGACCCAAACTCGACTTATATTAACGCAAACTATATCAGGGTATGTTTAGAATTTTTCAAGTTACTTTTTGTACGAGTACTAAACTTTTAAACTTAACTTTTTGTAACGTCTTGCATTTTTTAAACCAGCATACGGTATAGAAATTGCCCACAAACTTTGCTCGTATTAGGCCCACAAACTTTATAACTTTGACTCTTGTTTATCAAATAAACAGCATTTGGTTTGTTAATTTCATTGGTTATCTTTAATAGAGGATTATAGACAGTATTGCATTTATGTAATGTTTGTATCAATTATTTCATTTAATCAGCATATTAATGCCTCGCTTAAGGTTTCAAACTCAGTGAGGCTTTTTATTCGAGCAAGCTAAAATTGTGGTTTGTTGGAGCGAGTTGGATTTCGAAAAATATTTTCGTTCCTTTCAAAAACACCCTTACCTCTTATAATTAATCTACCCCGATTATTTTTCAGACAGGAAGTTTATTTTTCAGAAAATTGTCTAATTATACAAAATACCTTTTTACATAATTATACAAAATCTCATCCTTGATGCCTTTAATGTGTATACTGTCTCCATTCTCTAGCTTTCTTTTAAGTATTTTAGTCTTAAAACTAAACTTCCGTTCACAGTATGATTTTTACAGATTCCATCTTTATGTAAAAGCCTCACTATCATGCTTCATTTATTTTAGGGATATGGTAACGCTGCCAATATGTATATTGCAACAGAAGGTAATAATTTGATATTTTCGACTTATATTTTGTATTGTGTTATTTATTGCAAAAATGACTGTAGTTGTAAGACTTAAATATATGAGCACATTGTCTGAAGTACCCTGACGTAGCAAAGAATAGACAGAAAATCGGGAAAATTTTTTGTGGGTAATTGACAGCTGTTTTCTTCCATTGCTAATGTAGAATAAGAACCAAATCTTGCCTAGATAGAAAGAATTCATTTAATGATAGGATCTTTCAGTCACGTCGGAGTGTTGGGCGGGGGGGGGGGGGGGAATGAGCAGAGGTCATTGTTAAAGCACTTTTATTGATAGGACCGTAATGCCCCATTCAATGTTTTTAATTAGTTCCAAATAATTTTTGCAGGTCCATTACAAAGCACAGTTGCGAATTTCTGGCGGATGATTTGGGAACAAAAGTGCCAAAATATAGTTATGATAACAAAATTAAAAGAGAAAAATGAGGTAGGTTGAGTATAACTTTGAGAAGATTTTTATGACGTAAAAATTGGAAGGAATCCATTTTGTAGACCACTTATTTGTCAACGGATTCCCGTCTTCATTCAACGGCCTTTTTAATTTAGGTTCAAAGTACTTTAGAAATGACCCTTTATTTGTCATCTGCATCTGTACCATTTTTGTCATGTGTTGTTTTTATTAAAAAATTTCATTTTTGTTTTAACAACCACCATTAAGCCAGAATCATTATAGTTTTGTAGAGATTTCTTCATCAGAATAATTTTTAATAGCCATCTGTATTGCAGCATGCTTCAACTATGGCATCATTTCTTTCTGTAACTTGGTACTTCTTTCTATATCACAAATTCTTATTTAAGGTTTCCGTAAATTTAGCTAGAGCTCAGTACAGTCGATGAGACAAACCCTTGTACGCTTGACAGGCCGCATGCATGTATGGGAAAACATGTCGATATTTCTATCATTCAGCGTTGGGATGCATGTGTTTTAATAGCAATGGTATAAGCATAAATCTAGGGTGAAAGAGAGTATGAAACCCTAACACTGTCTTGGCTTTTATGGAGACCTTGGTACCCTTTTAATGATAAGAATACTTAGTGATGAAGCATGTCATTGAAAGATTCAGCCCTTTCAGAACTCAACTTAAGCACATGGGCGACAGTCCTGGGCAGACAATGTTGATATTTCTACCCCCTCCCGGCTCAATGTCTTTTTCTCTGCATTGAATAGGATATGGGAGGGGGGGGGGGGTTGATGCCGAACTATTTATGATAATACCCAATTTGAAAGTAGGCATTCGACTACAAAGATGTGCCCAATATTGTAAGTTTATACAACCTCGCCAATCTAGAATAGTTCTTCATCTACATCGGTAGTACTGCCAACTTTGGTATTTTTAGAACAGTTTTATCTGCAATTCCTTCATTTTGCAGGAGAAATGCGCCGAGTATTGGCCCAGTCCTAATTCCAAAACCCAAGTAAAATACGATGATATTACTGTCACTTTTGATTCTAAAGTTGACGCAGGGGGCTACGTCATCACAAAATTATATATAAGTCACGGAAAGGTAGGTTTATTTGTCTTTTACTTCACTTGAAACCGGACTACTACTTAAACGCGGAATGTTTCCGAAAATCCCCTGTTCTATTTGTTTTTATTTTTAGTCAGTGTTTTTCGTTAAGAAATGAACGCAACCCTTAGATCTTAACAATAACGAATCAAACATCATTTTTAAGTTTTAGTGCTAAAATAGAAATTATCATCCAGGGAAGAATAGAATTGTATGAAATTTTATGATTCGATTGTATGACTTGAAACCTACTTAGTTTCTTAACGATGAGATGTTAATGCCTGACACTACATCAGAGATTGATCTGTCTCAGTTCAACTTTCCCTTCCCTCCATCCCCCCCCCTACTTGTTAAAAATTTCAAGAGATTAATATTCAAAACATCCTCCAAAGGTGATTTCTTAGAAATTGTTTTCTTCCTCTTTCAGTTCTTAGAAGAGTCTCGACTAATAACGCATTACTGGTTTACTTCATGGCCGGACCATAAAGTTCCAAAGTCTTGCTCAGATATAATTTCCTTAGCAAAGGATGTTAGAAGTGCGGTTGATACTGCGCAGCATACAAAAGACTGTGGTCCTGTTGTTGTACATTGCAGGTAGGCCCATAGTCAATGTTTTGCTTTTAGTTGTGCTGGAAATCTGCACTGACCTGCGTCTTTTTGTTTATGGGATTACACTCAATGATTTAGGCTAGGCCAGGACATTCAATATTAAACGTGCTTATGATCGCACATAAATGCTACTACTTTTATAGAATCTTATCGTCCAAAATCTTTTGACTTCAACATAACTTCCAGTTCATCACGTTCAATTGAACTTTTGTTTGATTCATGCATCGTTTGTTTTTTGCATCGAACATTTTTGATGCGCCAACCGCCCCCCCCCCCTCTGTGTTGACATTCTAACAACACCCCTGCTATTTTCCACACCTTTATTTAGAGAGAATCGATTCCTCCCCTTGTAAAATTACTCGACAACAGATCTTTTAGTGTACACTATTACTTCACTATCCATTGGCACCATGTAGCCATGACCGTACTATTACAGCACATACCCACTATCTTTCCTTCGTGATATCTATGCTCCGCCACTAGGTTTTTTACTGGTTACATCAAATACGCGTATGCAACAGCTTGCAAAGCCATTTTGTAGCAACTTTGGAATCTATGTTTTAAATCTGTTCTGTCAAACTTAATAAAAGCCATCCTCACCCCCCTTCCAAAATCCTATTTTTGTCGATCATCGCTGCCGAGTGCATTTTGAGGCATTTTATGAAATTGTATTGGGGTAGAAAATTCTCAGGCAGCCAACCCCCCCCCCCTCATTCAAGAATCCAAATATGTTAATTTCTCAAGGTTACACTTTTCATTAATCAACTGGAAATTCTTATCTTCAGCGCTGGTCGCGGCAGAACTGGCTGTTTTATTGCAATTTGTCACGCCATGGAACAAGTAGAAGTGAGTTTTTGTTTAAATATTATGATAACTTGTGTTACAATGGTTTTAATTTTCTTCATTCTGTTTAGTTATACACCCTTGTTGGTGTTATAATGCCAGTTTTTTCGCCAGACGTTAATAATAGTATTCTTGCCGTTCTATATGCAATGGTGCTAACTTTTTAGAGTAACTATATGTTGTAATATGGTACGAATAATAGGATTTTTGTAACTTTTTTAGAGTATCTTCCCCGTCACTGCTATCGGGTTTATCATGCTGGAATTTTTTACCTTCAAACAACTTTAATCAATTTCTCTTGCTTGATAATCACAGTTCAGTTTTCATATATTGATATTCCTTTCAAACAATATATTACTTCAACTACACGAAATAACTGCAATTTACATAAATAAACTTATAATACACTGGCTATAGGTAACAACTACGTAAGAAGTTGCTTGCAGGGGATTTCTTTAAAAGGACCTCTATCAGCAGATGATCAAATCGAGAAAAGATAACCTTTTCTAAGATGGTTTTGACTGTTATTGATCATTTACTTAAGTGATATTTATTTTGATCGTTTACTATGTTTCAGGATGAGCAAGTTGCAAATATTCTCAAAATAGTCAGCACGATGCGTCTTGATCGGTATGTTTACCTTTGATTAGTCGATTCTGTTTGTATTGATTATAAGTGATTGAGTCGATCGAGTGATTTCAAATGCATTTCACTACAGCAACCGGAGCTAGACGGTCAGTGTCTCCACATATCTCGACAAAATGGTTTAAAACTAGTACCGTCTGTCCGCCATTGTTTTCAGATTTGTGGCCATGATATTCATGCATCGTTGGTTTAATGCACAAATAACCAATCAGAATGAAGAACCACCATAGCGCACTCTCCCTGAGCGAGGAGTTGCTATGAGTTTCGATTCGGTGGCAAACGTCTAAGTCAGTTTCCAGGATACAAAGATTAGGCATTTTTGTCGTGTTCAGCTAATGTCGGATGCTAAAAAGGCAGAGAAAGTCCCTCTTTTAAGGCGAGGCTTTCAAGTTAGAATTAGCCAATCACGGAGGAGACAGACCGCCTTTAGTAAAAAGCCACGGTAAACCTTCAAATGTCGAGCCAAACTCAAGTACAACTCAAGTTATTTTCCGTTGTTTGGTACTGTCCGCTTTTATTGTGTTACTATACAAGACTTCCAGGGCAGGTGATAAAAGTTTGGCGAGAAAGCTATTTGTCCGTTAGTTGTAATTGTCCGTTGTTGGGAGGTGTCCGTGAATAGATGTGTATTCTTATTTCTATTGCTGTTTTATCCTGGGCTGTCAGTTTGGAAAATTCAGGCCACGTAAGATGCATCTTTTGATTCAGCGATTTGTTATAATTGTTTGTTTTTCCATTTTTCAGAGGAGGCATGGTGCAGAAGGATGAACAATATATATTTATTCATAAAACAATTTACGAATATTGGAAAGACTTAAAGTCGCATTCACCGTCGCTGAGCAGTATTTTACCAGCTGGCATTGAAACTGCGCAGGAGGAACAGGAAGAATCACCAAACGAGGATGTCTTTCAAGGCAGCCATTTTGTGTGGTGAGGAATATTTTTAAAGAATACCACTGATGGTGACAAATGGCTCTTGATAATCCCAGTTTCTCGTCTGCTACTGACTCTTGGCGTCTGGTGCCTTTATTGAATCGTATATCACCTTTGTTCCAAGATGGCTGTCCTGACGTCATATTCGAAAAACCCTGCTGTATCAGGTTCACTCGTCATTGGCTATTCGAATATGGAGCCTAGTGGGGTTTGCGAGGCACTAGTCAACAAGGGACACCTAAGATGACCAAAATTGGCTGTCTTCTAGATATTCTGAAAATTCTGGGCACACAATTACCCTCTGTCCAATTCTACTGTTTGTGTGACAATTCATGCACTTAAGATTTCTGATAATTATCGCTGAAGATTATACTCATGCGATAAATCTTATACTTGAAATTTTCCTGTTAAAAAAGAAGTGTATATTTATTTCAGATATTCTTTACAGCTTTTTCCTGAACACCTGACTATTTTAAACCATTACATGCGCCTCTCACTGATCTCAAAAAACGGGGACTAACCTAAGAGAGATCATTTCTTGCAGCAAAGAAATATGATTTGCAGGTCTCTTGTTATTTTGACGGTCTCTTACAATTTTACAGGCCTTAAAATCCTCGTACTTACTTCCTTACAATGCAAATATTGAAGAATTTCATGCACTAACTAGTAAATATCTTAGAAGCTTATTATAATGAATTCAACACAAATGCACTTTAAAATGTCGTATATGTATATTAAAGTATCCGCTCCATATTTCATGCTAAGGATAATATGTCTTAGTCTAAATTGCTGTACTCAGACTTATAGTTGGATCCCTATTTAGGGCTATTTCGAACAGTGAATTAGGCTATTGAAAATCCAGCAAAATATGTGCTTGCTTGTAAAATGACTTCGGTCGATCTAGTATCAAAGTGTTCTGAAATTGAATCTCTTGTACAGAGAAATGCATAAAGTTTCACTAATTTTGGCCTGCCTTAGAACTCTTAGACTTGGTTATTACTCATACTGAAGTTTGCTCGTCTTTTGCGATCCTACTTAATCCTGATCAGTCATAAAGGCAGTTTCCTCTTAGTCTCGCAAAATTGCTTTGTAAAATAGACCGTCTTATCAGCTTAGAAATCAGTAAATGCAACCTTAAAGCTTAAAAAATATAGTTCTTCTTACCACATGTAATTAATACGAAATCGTGGAATAAATATTATGAAAATTTTAGTATAATATTAATAATAAGCTTTATCTAAAAATGACTTATTTGTTATTTTTATTTGTAAGTCTATCTTATGTTGTTTAACTGTGAGGTTTAATTTTCAAACATTTGTGTAGAATAGTGATATTTAAAGAGGAGTGTTAAAAGTTGTTCCTTCAACTACAGAGAGGGTTTTCCTACTGTGCTAAAGCAGTAAACTTTAGTTTGGTTTCAATAATCGAAAAAAGGAACAACAAGCTTGAAAGACCCCAAGTTTATTTTTTTTGGGCAATTGCTAAAAATTATTTTCCCTAGCTCATGTTTTCATTATTCGTTAAGCTTATTCAAGTTGAAGGAGACCATCACCCAAACCCCCAGTTTGTGAGCCAAGGTGCTGGAGCCAATGAATTCGTTTAAATTACTTATGCATAGCAATGTTTGCCACCTTAATTCCATAAATGATCATATATAATACAACATAGATTTGAAATGTAACCACACCCTTCTCAATGTTATACTATCCCAACCCTTTGCTCTGCCCATCAGGCTGTAGAATATCCCTTTGGCAGCACTGACTCTTTTCTTAATAATTTTCATAGAGAGGAGTACTTCTGAAACAATGTCCAACTTAGGAGGAACTTTCTTAAGCCCTAAGGAAACAGCATAGTTTATATCCACTCGTTGGCAGTAGGCAAGACAAGTTTAACTATCCTTTGAAATATACCCAAAGTCAATGGCCCTCTGTTGGCTAGGGTCCAAATTTCCTTAACGCAATAAAGAATGAATGAACATCATATGATTTTTATCCTAATCTATAGAATTTAATGGGAATTAATCTCGCAATGTATTTTGTTGTATATTTGATAAAA
This sequence comes from Rhopilema esculentum, assembly GCF_013076305.1. Next base: position 3,016,895 of record NW_027020228.1, on the reverse strand, counting down.
CTATCAAGTGTTGTATTTAGGGTGTAAAAATTAATTAACTAGTATCTAAAGAAAGGGAAATTATTTTTTATTCACTATGTGTAAGAAAATGAAATGTTATGTTGGAAAAATATATTAAATGGTGTTTCAAAGCATCAAGTTTGTTCATACTTTTTTCTTTCACAAAAAGCAGATCAACGTGATAATGAGCTGTCTGACGTAAATTAAAGTCATGAACACTTCTGAGAACGTAAATATGTATTATACAACGATTCGAACAACAACTGTCGTTTTAAGGGATCACATTGTTCGACAGAGGCAGTATGAAATAGTTATGACACGTAACATATCTTATATACTGCTCTAGATTCTAACCAAGTTATAACCTCGAGTTCTTAAAAAACGAATCGTTCCACAATGCCATAATTCGGATAAGCAACTATTTCTCACAATTAACAACAGATTTCAACTCTATTTAATGTAAACTTTGGACACTCTAAGTATGCAGTTTGTACACTTTAAGCTAGTATATAGCCTTTTCCTTTTACGAACAAGAAAAAGGCTTCGTTGGACACTAGACAAGATTAAAATTGCACAACGGACTTCCCTCTATGGACTAATTGCAGAGTCCTTTAGAAACAGATAAAAATAATTCCTCTAGAATGAAGACAAATATACAAATCAATTGACCAGCGATGCTTATATTGCTTAGAAGCATTGGTTCTTTAATTTTTAAAATTGACTCTTAAGTACAAAATATGATACTCAAAAAGTGTACTTCTTCCAAGGGACACTATAAGGCTTTTTTACGAAAACTTTAATCCTGTAAAAGGAAAAGTTTACAGCATACATCAGTAAATATTATCAAGAGATGATTTAAACGTTTTTCTAGTTTATTTTACCTAGAATGTATTAAACCAGAGTGTATTAAACCAAGTTTGTGTATTAAACCAAGTTTTGGATAAAATAGTTTTCGGTCAAGAATCGGGTATTTTGGTAAGACTATAGCCTTGCCTTTTTTCAAAAACCCCTTTCTAGTAAAAGTGCCTTTTTAGAGCATAATGCAACTGCCAAGAGAGTCGACAGATGATTTACACGTTTTTCTTGTTTGTTTTCAGTATATTTAACCAAGTTTTGGATGAAAAAGTTCTTCGTCGAGAATTGGGTATTTTGGTAAGGCTATAGCCTTGCCTTTTTTTCAAAAACCCCTTTCTAGTAAAAGTGCTTTTTAGAGCATAATGCAACTGCCAAGAGAGTCGAGAGTTGATTTACACGTTTTTCTTGTTTTTTTTCAGTGTATTTAACCAAGTTTTGGATGAAAAAATTCTTGGCCGAGAATTGGGTATTTTGGTAAGACTATAGCCTTGCCTTTTTTTCAAAAACCCCTTTCTAGTAAAAGTGCTTTTTTAGAGCATAATGCAACTGCCAAGAGAGTCGAGAGATGACTTACACGTTTTTCTTGTTTGTTTTCAGTATATTTAACCAAGTTTTGGATGAAAAAGTTCTTGGTCGAGAATTGGGTATTTTGGTAAGGCTATAGCCTTGCCTTTTTTTCAAAAACCCCTTTCTAGTAAAAGTGCTTTTTTAGAGCAAAATGCAACTGCCAAGAGAGTCGAGAGATGACTTACACGTTTTTCTTGTTTGTTTTCAGTATATTTAACCAAGTTTTGGATGAAAAAGTTCTTGGTCGAGAATTGGGTATTTTGGTGAGGCTATAGCCTTGCCTTTTTTTCAAAAACCCCTTTCTAGTAAAAGTGCCTTTTTAGAGCATAATGCAACTGCCAAGAGAGTCGAGAGATGACTTACACGTTTTTCTTGTTTGTTTTCAGTATATTGAACCAAGTTTTGGATGAAAAAGTTCTTGGTTGAGAATTGGGTACTTTGGTAAGACTATAGCCTTGCCTTTTTTTAAAAACCCCTTTCTAGTAAAAGTGCCTTTTTAGAGCATAAAGCAACTGCCAAGAGAGTCGACATATGATTTACACGTTTTTCCTGTTTGTTTTCAGTATATTTAACCAAGTTTTGGATGAAAAAGTTCTTGGTCGAGAATTGGGTATTTTGGTAAGGCTATAGCCTTGCTTTTTTTTCAAAAACCCCTTTCTAGTAAAAGTGCCTTTTTAGAGCATAAAGCAACTGCCAAGAGAGTCGACATATGATTTACACGTTTTTCTTGTTTGTTTTCAGTATATTTAACCAAGTTTTGGATGAAAAAGTTCTTGGTCGAGAATTGGGTATTTTGGTAAGGCTATAGCCTTGCCTTTTTTTCAAAAACCCCTTTCTAGTAAAAGTGCTTTTTTAGAGCAAAATGCAACTGCCAAGAGAGTCGAGAGATGACTTACACGTTTTTCTTGTTTGTTTTCAGTATATTTAACCAAGTTTTGGATGAAAAAGTTCTTGGTCGAGAATTGGGTATTTTGGTGAGGCTATAGCCTTGCCTTTTTTTCAAAAACCCCTTTCTAGTAAAAGTGCCTTTTTAGAGCATAATGCAACTGCCAAGAGAGTCGAGAGATGACTTACACGTTTTTCTTGTTTGTTTTCAGTATATTGAACCAAGTTTTGGATGAAAAAGTTCTTGGTTGAGAATTGGGTACTTTGGTAAGACTATAGCCTTGCCTTTTTTTAAAAATCCCTTTCTAGTAAAAGTGCCTTTTTAGAGCATAAAGCAACTGCCAAGAGAGTCGACATATGATTTACACGTTTTTCCTGTTTGTTTTCAGTATATTTAACCAAGTTTTGGATGAAAAAGTTCTTGGTCGAGAATTGGGTATTTTGGTAAGGCTATAGCCTTGCTTTTTTTTCAAAAACCCCTTTCTAGTAAAAGTGCCTTTTTAGAGCATAAAGCAACTGCCAAGAGAGTCGACATATGATTTACACGTTTTTCTTGTTTGTTTTCAGTATATTTAACCAAGTTTTGGATGAAAAAGTTCTTGGTCGAGAATTGGGTATTTTGGTAAGGCTATAGCCTTGCCTTTTTTTCAAAAACCCCTTTCTAGTAAAAGTGCCTTTTTAGAGCATAAAGCAACTGCCAAGAGAGTCGAGAGATGACTTACACGTTTTTCTTGTTTGTTTTCAGTATATTTAACCAAGTTTTGGATCAAAAAGTTTTTGGTCGAGAATTGGGTATTTTGGTAAGACTATAGCCTTGCCTTTTTTTTAAAAAACCCCTTTCTTGTTAATGTGCCTTTTTAGAGCATAATGCAACTGCCAAGAGAGTCGAGAGATGACTTGCACGTTTTTCTTGTTTGTTTTCAGTATATTTAACCAAGTTTTGGATGAAAAAGTTTTTGGTTGAGAATTGGGTATTTTGGTAAGACTATAGCCTTGCCTTTTTTTTAAAAAACCCCTTTCTTGTTAAAGTGCCTTTTTAGAGCATAATGCAACTGCCAAGAGAGTCGAGAGATGACTTACACGTTTTTCTTGTTTGTTTTCAGTGTATTTAACCAAGTTTTGGATGAAAAAGTTCTTGGTCGAGAATTGGGTATTTTGGTAAGGCTATAGCCTTGCCTTTTTTTCAAAAACACCCTTCATGTAAAAGTGCCTTTTTAGAGCATAATGCAACTGCCAAGAGAGTCGAGAGATGACTTACACGTTTTTCTTGTTTGTTTTCAGTATATTTAACCAAGTTTTGGATGAAAAAGTTCTTGGTCGAGAATCGGATATTTTGGTAAGGCTATAGCCTTGCCTTTTTTTCAAAAACCCCTTTCTAGTAAAAGTGCCTTTTTAGAGCATAATGCAACTGCCAAGAGAGTCGAGAGATGACTTACACGTTTTTCTTGTTTGTTTTCACTGTATTTAACCAAGTTTTGGATGAAAAAGTTCTTGGTCGAGAATTGGGTATTTTGGTAAGGCTATAGCCTTGCCTTTTTTTCAAAAACCCCTTTCTAGTAAAAGTGCCTTTTTAGAGCATAATGCAACTGCCAAGAGAGTCGAGAGATGACTTACACGTTTTTCTTGTTTGTTTTCAGTATATTTAACCAATCTCACCAAAACTTTTCATCCAATTAACTTGGACTTAAATATACTAAAACAAACAAAAAAATCGGTAAACATCGTCACTCTCTGGCAGTTGCATTTATCTCTAAAAGCATTTTACTAGAAACTTTTTTGAAAAAAAAGCAAGCTATAGCCTATACTTACCAAAAAAATATCCCAATTCTCGACCAAGAAATTTCATCCAAGAGACTTGTTAAATTATACTAAAACAAACAAGAAAAAACGGAACATCCTCGACTCTCTTGCACATTATGCTCTAAAAAGGCACTTTTACTAGAAAGGATTATGAAAAAAAATTCAAAAAAAAAGGCCAAAGGCTAATACCTTACCAATAATACCCAATCTCGACCAAGTATATCTTTCATCCAAAAAAACGTGGTCAAAATATGAAAACAAACAAGAAAAAACCTCCACCATATCTCCACTCTCTTGCAGTCATTGATTCCGCCCTATAAATGCCTAAATTACAGAAAGAATTTTTGAAAAAAAGGCAAGCTATAGTCTTACCAAAATACCCAATCTCGGACCACAGAACTTTCATCCAAAACTT